>OY759155.1:16253594-16566044 GCA_963662125.1 Diplazon laetatorius | reverse complement strand
AGCATTTCGAACGAACCGTTCGCCCGTAACGTCGATTTCGACAAGATTCGAGGGTATCGTGAGTTCGTCGAAGTTTCCGTTCAAAACACCAATGATTCGCTATTGCAGCCAAACTTCCGTGACTTTCTTGCTCGAAACGGTTGAAATGCGTTCATTCCGTGCAAATGAAGGAATTTCATGCATTTCGACCGATCGCGAACGGTTTGGTCGTTCGCAACATCGATTTCGACCAAATTTGTCGAATCTTCGTTCCCAGCTACAAAAATGGTTGTTCCTGGTTGGAAACGTGTGAAAAACCTTAGTTTCACCCAACTATGTGTGATTTTTGCGAAATCGAGCATTCCGAACGAACCGTTCGCCCGTAACGTCGATTTCGACAAAATTCGAGGGTATCGTGAGTTCGTCGAAGTTTCCGTTCAAAACACAATGAATCGCTATTGCAGCCAAACTTCCGTGACTTTCTTGCTCGAAACGGTTGAAATGCGTTCATTCCGTGCAAATGAAGGAATTTCATGCATTTCGACCGATCGCGAACGGTTTGGTAGTTCGCAACATCGATTTCGACCAAATTTGTCGAATCTTCGTTCCCAGCTACAAAAATGGTTGTTTCTGGTTGGAAACGTGTGAAAAACCTTAGTTTCATCTAGCTATGTGTGATTTTTGCAAATTTGAGCATTTCGAACGAACCGTTCGCCCGTAACGTCGATTTCGACAAGATTCGAGGGTATCGTGAGTTCGTCGAAGTTTCCGTTCAAAACACCAATGATTCGCTATTGCAGCCAAACTTCCGTGACTTTCTTTCTCGAAACGATCGAAATGCGTTCATTCCGTGCAAATGAAGAAATTTCATGCATTCGACCGATCGCGAACGGTTTGGTCGATCGCAACATCGATTTCGACCAAATTTGTCGAATCTTCGTTCCCAGCTACGAAAATGGTTGTTTCTGGTTGGAAACGTGTGAAAACCTTAGTTTCATCCGACTATGTGTGATTTTCGCAAAATCGAGCATTTCGAACGAACCGTTCGCCCCGTAACGTCGATTTCGACAAGATTCGAGGGTATCGTGAGTTCGTCGAAGTTTCCGTTCAAAACACCAATGATTCGCTATTGCAGCCAAACCTCCGTCACTTCCTTGCTCGAAACGGTCGAAATGCGTTCATTCTGTGCAAATGAAGGAATTTCATGCATTTCGACCGATCGCGAATGGTTTGGTCGCTCGCAACATCGATTTCGACCAAATTCGTCGAATCTTCGTTCCCAGCTACAAAAATGGTTCTTTCTGGTTGGAAACGTGTGAAAAACCTTGGTTTCATCCAACTATGTGTGATTTCTGCAAAATCGAGCATTTCGAACGAACCGTTCGCCCGTAACGTCGATTTCGACAAGATTCGAGGGTATCGTGAGTTCGTCGAAGTTTCCGTTCAAAACACCAATAATTCGCTATTGCAGCCAAACTTCCGTGACTTTCTTGCTCGAAACGGTCGAAATGCGTTCGTTCCGTGCAAATGAAGGAATTTCTTGCATTTCGACGATCGCGAACGGTTTGGTCGCTCGCAACATCGATTTCGACCAAATTCGTCGAATCTCCGTTCCCAGCTACAAAAATGGTTGTTTCTGGTTGGAAACGTGTGAAAAACCTTAGTTTCATCCAACTATATGTGATTTTCGCAAAATCGAGCATTTCGAACGAACCGTTCGCCCGTAACGTCGATTTCGACAAGATTCGAGGGTATCGTGAGTTCGTCGAAGTTTCCGTTCAAAACACCAATGATTCGCTATTGCAGCCAAACTTCCGTCACTTTCTTGCTCGAAACTGTCGAAATGCGTTCATTCTGTGCAAATGAAGGAATTTCATGCATTTCGACCGATCGCGAATGGTTTGGTCGCTCGCAACATCGATTTCGACCAAATTCGTCGAATCTTCGTTCCCAGCTACAAAAATGGTTGTTTCTGGTTGGAAACGTGTGAAAAACCTTGGTTTCATCCAACTATGTGTGATTTCTGCAAAATCGAGCATTTCGAACGAACCATTCGCCCGTAACGTCGATTTCGACAAGATTCGAGGGTATCGTGAGTTCGTCGAAGTTTCCGTTCAAAACACCAATGATTCGCTATTGCAGCCAAACTTCCGTCACTTTCTTGCCCGAAACGGTTGAAATGCGTTCATTCCGTGCAAATGAAGGAATTTCATGCATTTCGACCGATCGCGAACGGTTTGGTCGTTCGCAACATCGATTTCGACCAAATTCGTCGAATCTCCGTTCCCAGCTACAAAAATGGTTGTTTCTGGTTGGAAACGTGTGAAAAACCTTAGTTTCATCCAACTATGTGTGATTTTTGCAAAATCGAGCATTTCGAACGAACCGTTCGCCCGTAACGTCAATTTCGACGAGATTCGAGGGTATCGTGAGTTCGTCGAAGTTTCCGTTTAAAACACCAATGTTTCGCTATTGCAGCCAAACTTCCGTGACTTTCTTGCTTGAAACGGTCGAAATGCGATCATTCCGTGCAAATGAAGGGATTTCATGCATTTCGACCGATCGCGAACGGTTTGGTCGATCGCAAACATCGATTTCGACCAAATTTGTCGAGTCTTCGTTCCCAGCTACAAAAATGGTTGTTTCTGGTTGGAAACGTGTGAAAAACCTTAGTTTCATCCAACTATGTGTGATTTTCGCAAAATCGAGCATTTCGAACGAACCGTTCGCCCGTAACGTCGATTTCGACAAGATTCGAGGGTATCGTGAGTTCGTCGAAGTTTCCGTTCAAAACACCAATGATTCGCTATTGCAGCCAAACTTCCGTGACTTTCTTGCTCGAAACGGTTGAAATGCGTTCATTCGTGCAAATGAAGGAATTTCATGCATTTCGACCGATCGCGAACGGTTTGGTCGTTCGCAACATCGATTTCGACCAAATTTGTCGAATCTTCGTTCCCAGCTACAAAAATGGTTGTTCCTGGTTGGAAACGTGTGAAAAACCTTAGTTTCACCCAACTATGTGTGATTTCTGCGAAATCGAGCATTCCGAACGAACCGTTCGCCCGTAACGTCGATTTCGACAAGATTCGAGGGTATCGTGAGTTCGTCGAAGTTTCCGTTCAAAACACCAATGATTCGCTATTGCAGCCAAACTTCCGTCACTTTCTTGCCCGAAACGGTTGAAATGCGTTCATCCGTGCAAATGAAGGAATTTCATGCATTTCGACCGATCGCGAACGGTTTGGTAGTTCGCAACATCGATTTCGACCAAATTTGTCGAATCTTCGTTCCCAGCTACAAAAATGGTTGTTTCTGGTTGGAAACGTGTGAAAAACCTTAGTTTCATCGAGCTATGTGTGATTTTTGCAAATTTGAGCATTTCGAACGAACCGTTCGCCCGTAACGTCGATTTCGACAAGATTCGAGGGTATCGTGAGTTCGTCGAAGTTTCCGTTCAAAACACCAATGATTCGCTATTGCAGCCAAACTTCCGTGACTTTCTTCTCGAAACGATCGAAATGCGTTCATTCCGTGCAAATGAAGAAATTTCATGCATTTCGACCGATCGCGAACGGTTTGGTCGATCGCAACATCGATTTCGACCAAATTTGTCGAATCTTCGTTCCCAGCTACGAAAATGGTTGTTTCTGGTTGGAAACGTGTGAAAACCTTAGTTTCATCCGACTATGTGTGATTTTCGCAAAATCGAGCATTTCGAACGAACGTTCGCCCGTAACGTCGATTTCGACAAGATTCGAGGGTATCGTGAGTTCGTCGAAGTTTCCGTTCAAACACCAATGATTCGCTATTGCAGCCAAACCTCCGTCACTTCCTTGCTCGAAACGGTCGAAATGCGTTCATTCTGTGCAAAATGAAGGAATTTCATGCATTTCGACCGATCGCGAATGGTTTGGTCGCTCGCAACATCGATTTCGACCAAATTCGTCGAATCTTCGTTCCCAGCTACAAAAATGGTTCTTTCTGGTTGGAAACGTGTGAAAAACCTTGGTTTCATCCAACTATGTGTGATTTCTGCAAAATCGAGCATTTCGAACGAACCGTTCGCCCGTAACGTCGATTTCGACAAGATTCGAGGGTATCGTGAGTTCGTCGAAGTTTCCGTTCAAAACACCAATAATTCGCTATTGCAGCCAAACTTCCGTGACTTTCTTGCTCGAAACGGTCGAAATGCGTTCGTTCCGTGCAAATGAAGAATTTCTTGCATTTCGACCGATCGCGAACGGTTTGGTCGCTCGCAACATCGATTTCGACCAAATTCGTCGAATCTCCGTTCCCAGCTACAAAAATGGTTGTTTCTGGTTGGAAACGTGTGAAAAACCTTAGTTTCATCCAACTATATGTGATTTTCGCAAAATCGAGCATTTCGAACGAACCGTTCGCCCGTAACGTCGATTTCGACAAGATTCGAGGGTATCGTGAGTTCGTCGAAGTTTCCGTTCAAAACACCAATGATTCGCTATTGCAGCCAAACTTCCGTCACTTTCTTGCTCGAAACTGTCGAAATGCGTTCATTCTGTGCAAATGAAGGAATTTCATGCATTTCGACCGATCGCGAATGGTTTGGTCGCTCGCAACATCGATTTCGACCAAATTCGTCGAATCTTCGTTCCAGCTACAAAAATGGTTGTTTCTGGTTGGAAACGTGTGAAAAACCTTGGTTTCATCCAACTATGTGTGATTTCTGCAAAATCGAACATTTCGAACGAACCATTCGCCCGTAACGTCGATTTCGACAAGATTCGAGGGTATCGTGAGTTCGTCGAAGTTTCCGTTCAAAACACCAATGATTCGCTATTGCAGCCAAACTTCCGTCACTTTCTTGCCCGAAACGGTTGAAATGCGTTCATTCCGTGCGAATGAAGGAATTTCATGCATTTCGACCGATCGCGAACGGTTTGGTCGTTCGCAACATCGATTTCGACCAAATTCGTCGAATCTCCGTTCCCAGCTACAAAAATGGTTGTTTCTGGTTGGAAACGTGTGAAAACCTTAGTTTCATCCAACTATGTGTGATTTTTGCAAAATCGAGCATTTCGAACGAACCGTTCGCCCGTAACGTCAATTTCGACGAGATTCGAGGGTATCGTGAGTTCGTCGAAGTTTCCGTTTAAAAACACCAATGTTTCGCTATTGCAGCCAAACTTCCGTGACTTTCTTGCTTGAAACGGTCGAAATGCGTTCATTCCGTGCAAATGAAGGGATTTCATGCATTTCGACCGATCGCGAACGGTTTGGTCGATCGCAACATCGATTTCGACCAAATTTGTCGAGTCTTCGTTCCCAGCTACAAAAATGGTTGTTTCTGGTTGGAAACGTGTGAAAAACCTTAGTTTCATCCAACTATGTGTGATTTTCGCAAAATCGAGCATTTCGAACGAACCGTTCGCCCGTAACGTCGATTTCGACAAGATTCGAGGGTATCGTGAGTTCGTCGAAGTTTCCGTTCAAAACACCAATGATTCGCTATTGCAGCCAAACTTCCGTGACTTTCTTGCTCGAAAACGGTCGAAATGCGTTCGTTCCGTGCAAATGAAGGAATTTCTTGCATTTCGACCGATCGCGAACGGTTTGGTCGCTCGCAACATCGATTTCGACCAAATTCGTCGAATCTCCGTTCCCAGCTACAAAAATGGTTGTTTCTGGTTGGAAACGTGTGAAAAACCTTAGTTTCATCCAACTATGTGTGATTTTCGCAAAATCGAGCATTTCGAACGAACCGTTCGCCCGTAACGTCGATTTCGACAGGATTCGAGGGTATCGTGAGTTCGTCGAAGTTTCCGTTCAAAACACCAATGATTCGCTATTGCAGCCAAACTTCCGTGACTTTCTTGCTCGAAACGGTTGAAATGCGTTCATTCCGTGCAAATGAAGGAATTTCATGCATTTCGACCGATCGCGAATAGTTTGGTCGCTCGCAACATCGATTTCGACCAAATTCGTCGAATCTTCGTTCCAGCTACAAAAATGGTTGTTCCTGGTTGGAAACGTGTGAAAAACCTTAGTTTCACCCAACTATGTGTGATTTTTGCGAAATCGAGCATTCCGAACGAACCGTTCGCCCGTAACGTCGATTTCGACAGGATTCGAGGGTATCGTGAGTTCGTCGAAGTTTCCGTTCAAACACCAATGATTCGCTATTGCAGCCAAACTTCCGTGACTTTCTTGCTCGAAACGGTTGAAATGCGTTCATTCCGTGCAAATGAAGGAATTTCATGCATTTCGACCGATCGCGAACGGTTTGGTAGTTCGCAACATCGATTTCGACCAAATTTGTCGAATCTTCGTTCCCAGCTACAAAAATGGTTGTTTCTGGTTGGAAACGTGTGAAAAACCTTAGTTTCATCTAGCTATGTGTGATTTTTGCAAATTTGAGCATTTCGAACGAACCGTTCGCCCCGTAACGTCGATTTCGACAAGATTCGAGGGTATCGTGAGTTCGTCGAAGTTTCCGTTCAAAACACCAATGATTCGCTATTGCAGCCAAACTTCCGTGACTTTCTTTCTCGAAACGGTCGAAATGCGTTCATTCCGTGCAAATGAAGAAATTTCATGCATTTCGACCGATCGCGAACGGTTTGGTCGATCGCAACATCGATTTCGACCAAATTTGTCGAATCTTCGTTCCCAGCTACGAAAATGGTTGTTTCTGGTTGGAAACGTGTGAAAACCTTAGTTTCATCCAACTATGTGTGATTTTCGCAAAATCGAGCATTTCGAACGAACCGTTCGCCCGTAACGTCGATTTCGACAAGATTCGAGGGTATCGTGAGTTCGTCGAAGTTTCCGTTCAAAACACCAATGATTCGCTATTGCAGCCAAACTTCCGTGACTTTCTTGCTCGAAACGGTCGAAATGCGTTCATTCTGTGCAAATGAAGGAATTTCATGCATTTCGACCGATCGCGAATGGTTTGGTCGCTCGCAACATCGATTTCGACCAAATTCGTCGAATCTTCGTTCCCAGCTACAAAATGGTTGTTTCTGGTTGGAAACGTGTGAAAAACCTTGGTTTCATCCAACTATGTGTGATTTCTGCAAAATCGAGCATTTCGAACGAACCGTTCGCCCGTAACGTCGATTTCGACAAGATTCGAGGGTATCGTGAGTTCGTCGAAGTTTCCGTTCAAAACACCAATAATTCGCTATTGCAGCCAAACTTCCGTGACTTTCTTGCTCGAAACGGTCGAAATGCGTTCGTTCCGTGCAAATAAAGGAATTTCTTGCATTTCGACCGATCGCGAACGGTTTGGTCGCTCGAAACATCGATTTCGACCAAATTCGTCGAATCTCCATTTCCAGCTACAAAAATGGTTGTTTCTGGTTGGAAACGTGTGAAAAACCTTAGTTTCATCTAGCTATGTGTGATTTTTGCAAATTTGAGCATTTCGAACGAACCGTTCGCCCGTACCGTCGATTTCGACAAGATTCGAGGGTATCGTGAGTTCGTCGAAGTTTCCGTTTAAAACACCAATGTTTCGCTATTGCAGCCAAACTTCCGTGACTTTCTTGCTTGAAACGGTCGAAATGCGTTCATTCCGTGCAAATGAAGGAATTTCATGCATTTCGACCGATCGCGAACGGTTTGGTCGATCGCAACATCGATTTCGACCAAATTTGTCGAATCTTCGTTCCCAGCTACAAAAATGGTTGTTTCTGGTTGGAAACGTGTGAAAAACCTTAGTTTCATCCAACTATGTGTGATTTTTGCAAAATCGAGCATTTCGAACGAACCGTTCGCCCGTAACGTCGATTTCGACAAGATTCGAGGGTATCGTGAGTTCGTCGAAGTTTCCGTTCAAAACACCAATGATTCGCTATTGCAGCCAAACTTCCGTGACTTTCTTGCTCGAAACGGTTGAAATGCGTTCATTCCGTCCAAATGAAGGAATTTCATGCATTTCGACGATCGCGAACGGTTTGGTAGTTCGCAACATCGATTTCGACCAAATTTGTCGAATCTTCGTTCCCAGCTACAAAAATGGTTGTTTCTGGTTCGAAACGTGTGAAAAACCTTAGTTTCATCCAACTATGTGTGATTTTTGCAAAATCGAGCATTTCGAACGAACCGTTCGCTTCCGTAAACGTCGATTTCGACAAGATTCGAGGGTATCGTGAGTTCGTCGAAGTTTCCGTTCAAAACACCAATGATTCGCTATTGCAGCCAAACTTCCGTCACTTTCTTGCTCGAAACTGTCGAAATGCGTTCATTCTGTGCAAATGAAGGAATTTCATGCATTTCGACCGATCGCGAATGGTTTGGTCGCTCGCAACATCGATTTCGACCAAATTCGTCGAATCTTCGTTCCCAGCTACAAAAATGGTTGTTTCTGGTTGGAAACGTGTGAAAAACCTTGGTTTCATCCAACTATGTGTGATTTCTGCAAAATCGAGCATTTCGAACGAACCATTCGCCCGTAACGTCGATTTCGACAAGATTCGAGGGTATCGTGAGTTCGTCGAAGTTTCCGTTCAAAACACCAATGATTCGCTATTGCAGCCAAACTTCCGTCACTTTCTTGCCCGAAACGGTTGAAATGCGTTCATTCCGTGCAAATGAAGGAATTTCATGCATTTCGACCGATCGCGAACGGTTTGGTCGTTCGCAACATCGATTTCGACCAAATTCGTCGAATCTCCGTTCCCAGCTACAAAAATGGTTGTTTCTGGTTGGAAACGTGTGAAAAACCTTAGTTTCATCCAACTATGTGTGATTTTTGCAAAATCGAGCATTTCGAACGAACCGTTCGCCCGTAACGTCAATTTCGACGAGATTCGAGGGTATCGTGAGTTCGTCGAAGTTTCCGTTTAAAACACCAATGTTTCGCTATTGCAGCCAAACTTCCGTGACTTTCTTGCTTGAAACGGTCGAAATGCGTTCATTCCGTGCAATGAAGGGATTTCATGCATTTCGACCGATCGCGAACGGTTTGGTCGATCGCAACATCGATTTCGACCAAATTTGTCGAGCCTTCGTTCCCAGCTACAAAAATGGTTGTTTCTGGTTGGAAACGTGTGAAAAACCTTAGTTTCATCCAACTATGTGTGATTTTCGCAAAATCGAGCATTTCGAACGAACCGTTCGCCCGTAACGTCGATTTCGACAAGATTCGAGGGTATCGTGAGTTCGTCGAAGTTTCCGTTCAAAACACCAATGATTCGCTATTGCAGCCAAACTTCCGTGACTTTCTTGCTCGAAACGGTTGAAATGCGTTCATTCCGTGCAAATGAAGGAATTTCATGCATTTCGACCGATCGCGAACGGTTTGGTCGTTCGCAACATCGATTTCGACCAAATTTGTCGAATCTTCGTTCCCAGCTACAAAAATGGTTGTTCCTGGTTGGAAACGTGTGAAAAACCTTAGTTTCACCCAACTATGTGTGATTTTTGCGAAATCGAGCATTCCGAACGAACCGTTCGCCCGTAACGTCGATTTCGACAAGATTCGAGGGTATCGTGAGTTCGTCGAAGTTTCCGTTCAAAACACCAATGATTCGCTATTGCAGCCAAACCTCCGTCACTTCCTTGCTCGAAACGGTCGAAATGCGTTCATTCTGTGCAAATGAAGGAATTTCATGCATTTCGACCGATCGCGAATGGTTTGGTCGCTCGCAACATCGATTTCGACCAAATTCGTCGAATCTTCGTTCCCAGCTACAAAATGGTTGTTTCTGGTTGAAAACGTGTGAAAAACCTTGGTTTCATCCAACTATGTGTGATTTCTGCAAAATCGAGCATTTCGAACGAACCGTTCGCCCGTAACGTCGATTTCGACAAGATTCGAGGGTATCGTGAGTTCGTCGAAGTTTCCGTTCAAAACACCAATAATTCGCTATTGCAGCCAAACTTCCGTGACTTTCTTGCTCGGAACGGTCGAAATGCGTTCGTTCCGTGCAAATGAAGGAATTTCTTGCATTTCGACCGATCGCGAACGGTTTGGTCGCTCGCAACATCGATTTCGACCAAATTCGTCGAATCTCCGTTCCCAGCTACAAAAATGGTTGTTTCTGGTTGGAAACGTGTGAAAAACCTTAGTTTCATCCAACTATATGTGATTTTCGCAAAATCGAGCATTTCGAACGAACCGTTCGCCCGTAACGTCGATTTCGACAAGATTCGAGGGTATCGTGAGTTCGTCGAAGTTTCCGTTCAAAACACCAATGATTCGCTATTGCAGCCAAACTTCCGTCACTTTCTTGCTCGAAACTGTCGAAATGCGTTCATTCTGTGCAAATGAAGGAATTTCATGCATTTCGACCGATCGCGAATGGTTTGGTCGCTCGCAACATCGATTTCGACCAAATTCGTCGAATCTTCGTTCCCAGCTACAAAAATGGTTGTTTCTGGTTGGAAACGTGTGAAAAACCTTGGTTTCATCCAACTATGTGTGATTTCTGCAAAATCGAGCATTTCGAACGAACCATTCGCCCGTAACGTCGATTTCGACAAGATTCGAGGGTATCGTGAGTTCGTCGAAGTTTCCGTTCAAAACACCAATGATTCGCTATTGCAGCCAAACTTCCGTCACTTTCTTGCCCGAAACGGTTGAAATGCGTTCATTCCGTGCAAATGAAGGAATTTCATGCATTTCGACCGATCGCGAACGGTTTGGTCGTTCGCAACATCGATTTCGACCAAATTCGTCGAATCTCCGTTCCCAGCTACAAAAATGGTTGTTTCTGGTTGGAAACGTGTGAAAAACCTTAGTTTCATCCAACTATGTGTGATTTTTGCAAAATCGAGCATTTCGAACGAACCGTTCGCCCGTAACGTCAATTTCGACGAGATTCGAGGGTATCGTGAGTTCGTCGAAGTTTCCGTTTAAAACACCAATGTTTCGCTATTGCAGCCAAACTTCCGTGACTTTCTTGCTTGAAACGGTCGAAATGCGTTCATTCCGTGCAAATGAAGGGATTTCATGCATTTCGACCGATCGCGAACGGTTTGGTCGATCGCAACATCGATTTCGACCAAATTTGTCGAGTCTTCGTTCCCAGCTACAAAAATGGTTGTTTCTGGTTGGAAACGTGTGAAAAACCTTAGTTTCATCCAACTATGTGTGATTTTCGCAAAATCGAGCATTTCGAACGAACCGTTCGCCCGTAACGTCGATTTCGACAAGATTCGAGGGTATCGTGAGTTCGTCGAAGTTTCCGTTCAAAACACCAATGATTCGCTATTGCAGCCAAACTTCCGTGACTTTCTTGCTCGAAACGGTTGAAATGCGTTCATTCCGTGCAAATAAAGGAATTTCTTGCATTTCGACCGATCGCGAACGGTTTGGTCGTTCGCAACATCGATTTCGACCAAATTTGTCGAATCTTCGTTCCCAGCTACAAAAATGGTTGTTCCTGGTTGAAAACGTGTGAAAAACCTTAGTTTCACCCAACTATGTGTGATTTCTGCGAAATCGAGCATTCCGAACGAACCGTTCGCCCGTAACGTCGATTTCGACAAGATTCGAGGGTATCGTGAGTTCGTCGAAGTTTCCGTTCAAAACACCAATGATTCGCTATTGCAGCCAAACTTCCGTCACTTTCTTGCCCGAAACGGTTGAAATGCGTTCATTCCGTGCAAATGAAGGAATTTCATGCATTTCGACCGATCGCGAACGGTTTGGTAGTTCGCAACATCGATTTCGACCAAATTTGTCGAATCTTCGTTCCCAGCTACAAAAATGGTTGTTTCTGGTTGGAAACGTGTGAAAAACCTTAGTTTCATCTAGCTATGTGTGATTTTTGCAAATTTGAGCATTTCGAACGAACCGTTCGCCCGTAACGTCGATTTCGACAAGATTCGAGGGTATCGTGAGTTCGTCGAAGTTTCCGTTCAAAACACCAATGATTCGCTATTGCAGCCAAACTTCCGTGACTTTCTTGCTCGAAACGGTCGAAATGCGTTCGTTCCGTGCAAATGAAGGAATTTCTTGCATTTCGACCGATCGCGAACGGTTTGGTCGCTCGCAACATCGATTTCGACCAAATTCGTCGAATCTCCGTTCCCAGCTACAAAAATGGTTGTTTCTGGTTGGAAACGTGTGAAAAACCTTAGTTTCATCCAACTATGTGTGATTTTCGCAAAATCGAGCATTTCGAACGAACCGTTCGCCCGTAACGTCGATTTCGACAGGATTCGAGGGTATCGTGAGTTCGTCGAAGTTTCCGTTCAAAACACCAATGATTCGCTATTGCAGCCAAACTTCCGTGACTTTCTTGCTCGAAACGGTTGAAATGCGTTCATTCCGTGCAAATGAAGGAATTTCATGCATTTCGACCGATCGCGAATAGTTTGGTCGCTCGCAACATCGATTTCGACCAAATTCGTCGAATCTTCGTTCCCAGCTACAAAAATGGTTGTTCCTGGTTGGAAACGTGTGAAAAACCTTAGTTTCACCCAACTATGTGTGATTTTTGCGAAATCGAGCATTCCGAACGAACCGTTCGCCCGTAACGTCGATTTCGACAGGATTCGAGGGTATCGTGAGTTCGTCGAAGTTTCCGTTCAAAACACCAATGATTCGCTATTGCAGCCAAACTTCCGTGACTTTCTTGCTCGAAACGGTTGAAATGCGTTCATTCCGTGCAAATGAAGGAATTTCATGCATTTCGACCGATCGCGAACGGTTTGGTAGTTCGCAACATCGATTTCGACCAAATTTGTCGAATCTTCGTTCCCAGCTACAAAAATGGTTGTTTCTGGTTGGAAACGTGTGAAAAACCTTAGTTTCATCTAGCTATGTGTGATTTTTGCAAATTTGAGCATTTCGAACGAACCGTTCGCCCGTAACGTCGATTTCGACAAGATTCGAGGGTATCGTGAGTTCGTCGAAGTTTCCGTTCAAAACACCAATGATTCGCTATTGCAGCCAAACTTCCGTGACTTTCTTTCTCGAAACGGTCGAAATGCGTTCATTCCGTGCAAATGAAGAAATTTCATGCATTTCGACCGATCGCGAACGGTTTGGTCGATCGCAACATCGATTTCGACCAAATTTGTCGAATCTTCGTTCCCAGCTACGAAAATGGTTGTTTCTGGTTGGAAACGTGTGAAAACCTTAGTTTCATCCAACTATGTGTGATTTTCGCAAAATCGAGCATTTCGAACGAACCGTTCGCCCGTAACGTCGATTTCGACAAGATTCGAGGGTATCGTGAGTTCGTCGAAGTTTCCGTTCAAAACACCAATGATTCGCTATTGCAGCCAAACTTCCGTGACTTTCTTGCTCGAAACGGTCGAAATGCGTTCATTCTGTGCAAATGAAGGAATTTCATGCATTTCGACCGATCGCGAATGGTTTGGTCGCTCGCAACATCGATTTCGACCAAATTCGTCGAATCTTCGTTCCCAGCTACAAAAATGGTTGTTTCTGGTTGGAAACGTGTGAAAAACCTTGGTTTCATCCAACTATGTGTGATTTCTGCAAAATCGAGCATTTCGAACGAACCGTTCGCCCGTAACGTCGATTTCGACAAGATTCGAGGGTATCGTGAGTTCGTCGAAGTTTCCGTTCAAAACACCAATAATTCGCTATTGCAGCCAAACTTCCGTGACTTTCTTGCTCGAAACGGTCGAAATGCGTTCGTTCCGTGCAAATAAAGGAATTTCTTGCATTTCGACCGATCGCGAACGGTTTGGTCGCTCGAAACATCGATTTCGACCAAATTCGTCGAATCTCCATTTCCAGCTACAAAAATGGTTGTTTCTGGTTGGAAACGTGTGAAAAACCTTAGTTTCATCTAGCTATGTGTGATTTTTGCAAATTTGAGCATTTCGAACGAACCGTTCGCCCGTAACGTCGATTTCGACAAGATTCGAGGGTATCGTGAGTTCGTCGAAGTTTCCGTTTAAAACACCAATGTTTCGCTATTGCAGCCAAACTTCCGTGACTTTCTTGCTTGAAACGGTCGAAATGCG
This sequence comes from Diplazon laetatorius, assembly GCA_963662125.1. Taxonomy (NCBI): domain Eukaryota; kingdom Metazoa; phylum Arthropoda; class Insecta; order Hymenoptera; family Ichneumonidae; genus Diplazon; species Diplazon laetatorius. The sequence continues at coordinate 16,552,130 of OY759155.1, read as the reverse complement.
TTCATTCCGTGCAAATGAAGGAATTTCATGCATTTCGACCGATCGCGAACGGTTTGGTCGATCGCAACATCGATTTCGACCAAATTTGTCGAATCTTCGTTCCCAGCTACAAAAATGGTTGTTTCTGGTTGGAAACGTGTGAAAAACCTTAGTTTCATCCAACTATGTGTGATTTTTGCAAAATCGAGCATTTCGAACGAACCGTTCGCCCGTAACGTCGATTTCGACAAGATTCGAGGGTATCGTAAGTTCGTCGAAGTTTCCGTTCAAAACACCAATGATTCGCTATTGCAGCCAAACTTCCGTGACTTTCTTGCTCGAAACGGTTGAAATGCGTTCATTCCGTCCAAATGAAGGAATTTCATGCATTTCGACCGATCGCGAACGGTTTGGTAGTTCGCAACATCGATTTCGACCAAATTTGTCGAATCTTCGTTCCCAGCTACAAAAATGGTTGTTTCTGGTTGGAAACGTGTGAAAAACCTTAGTTTCATCTAGCTATGTGTGATTTTTGCAAATTTGAGCATTTCGAACGAACCGTTCGCCCGTAACGTCGATTTCGACAAGATTCGAGGGTATTGTGAGTTCGTCGAAGTTTCCGTTCAAAACACCAATGATTCGCTATTGCAGCCAAACTTCCGTGACTTTCTTTCTCGAAACGGTCGAAATGCGTTCATTTCGTGCAAATGAAGAAATTTCATGCATTTCGACCGATCGCGAACGGTTTGGTCGATCGCAACATCGATTTCGACCAAATTTGTCGAATCTTCGTTCCCAGCTACGAAAATGGTTGTTTCTGGTTGGAAACGTGTGAAAACCTTAGTTTCATCCAACTATGTGTGATTTTCGCAAAATCGAGCATTTCGAACGAACCGTTCGCCCGTAACGTCGATTTCGACAAGATTCGAGGGTATCGTGAGTTCGTCGAAGTTTCCGTTCAAAACACCAATGATTCGCTATTGCAGCCAAACTTCCGTCACTTTCTTGCTCGAAACGGTCGAAATGCGTTCATTCTGTGCAAATAAAGGAATTTCATGCATTTCGACCGATCGCGAATGGTTTGGTCGCTCGCAACATCGATTTCGACCAAATTCGTCGAATCTTCGTTCCCAGCTACAAAAATGGTTGTTTCTGGTTGGAAACGTGTGAAAAACCTTAGTTTCATCTAGCTATGTGTGATTTTTGCAAATTTGAGCATTTCGAACGAACCGTTCGCCCGTAACGTCGATTTCGACAAGATTCGAGGGTATCGTGAGTTCGTCGAAGTTTCCGTTCAAAACACCAATGATTCGCTATTGCAGCCAAACTTCCGTCACTTTCTTGCTCGAAACGGGTTGAAATGCGTTCATTCCGTGCAAATGAAGGAATTTCATGCATTTCGACCGATCGCGAACGGTTTGGTCGATCGCAACATCGAATTCGACCAAATTTGTCGAATCTCCGTTCCCAGCTACAAAAATGGTTGTTTCTGGTTGGACACGTGTGAAAAACCTTAGTTTCATCCAACTATGTGTGATTTTCGCAAAATCGAGCATTTCGAACGAACCGTTCGCCGGTAACGTCGATTTCGACAAGATTCGAGGGTATTGTGAGTTCGTCGAAGTTTCCGTTCAAAACACCAATGATTCGCTATTGCAGCCAAACTTCCGTCACTTTCTTGCTCGAAACGGTCGAAATGCGTTCAATCTGTGCAAATAAAGGAATTTCATGCATTTCGACCGATCGCGAACGGTTTGGTCGCTCGCAACATCGATTTCGACCAAATTCGTCGAATCTTCGTTCCCAGCTACAAAAATGGTTGTTTCTGGTTGGAAACGTGTGAAAAACCTTAGTTTCATCCAACTATGTGTGATTTTTGCAAAATCGAGAATTTCGAACGAACCGTTCGCCCGTAACGTCGATTTCGACAAGATTCGAGGGTATCGTGAGTTCGTCGAAGTTTCCGTTCAAAACACCGATGATTCGCTATTGCAGCCAAACTTCCGTCACTTTCTTGCCCGAAACGGTCGAAATGCGTTCATTCTGTGCAAATAAAGGAATTTCATGCATTTCGACCGATCGCGAACGGTTTGGTCGCTCGCAACATCGATTTCGACCAAATTCGTCGAATCTTCGTTCCCAGCTACAAAAATGGTTGTTTCTGGTTGGAAACGTGTGAAAAACCTCAATTTCATCCAACTATGTGTGATTTTTGCAAAATCGAGCATTTCGAACGAACCGTTCGCCCGTAACGTCGATTTCGACAAGATTCGAGGGTATCGTGAGTTCGTCGAAGTTTCCGTTCAAAACACCAATGATTCGCTATTGCAGCCAAACTTCCGTCACTTTCTTGCTCGAAACGGTTGAAATGCGTTCATTCCGTGCAAATGAAGGAATTTCATGCATTTCGACCGATCGCGAACGGTTTGGTCGCTCGCAACATCGATTTCGACCAAATTCGTCGAATCTTTGTTCCCAGCTACAAAAATGGTTGTTTCTGGTTGGAAACGTGTAAAAAACCTTAGTTTCATCCAACTATGTGTGATTTTTGCAAAATCGAGCATTTCGAACGAACCGTTCGCCCGTAACGTCGATTTCGACAAGATTCGAGGGTATCGTGAGTTCGTCGAAGTTTCCGTTCGAAACACCAATGTTTCGCTATTGCAGCCAAACTTCCGTGACTTTCTTGCTCGAAACGGTCGAAATGCGTTCATTCCGTGCAAATGAAGGAATTTCATGCATTTCGACCGATCGCGAACGGTTTGGTCGCTCGCAACATCGATTTCGACCAAATTCGTCGAATCTTCGTTCCCAGCTACAAAAATGGTTGTTTCTGGTTGGAAACGTGTGAAAAACCTTAGTTTCATCTAGCTATGTGTGATTTTTGCAAATTTGAGCATTTCGAACGAACCGTTCGCCCGTAACGTCGATTTCGACAAGATTCGAGGGTATCGTGAGTTCGTCGAAGTTTCCGTTCAAAACACCAATGATTCGCTATTGCAGCCAAACTTCCGTGACTTTCTTGCTCGAAACGGGTTGAAATGCGTTCATTCCGTGCAAATGAAGGAATTTCATGCATTTCGACCGATCGGGAACGGTTTGGTCGCTCGCAACATCGATTTCGACCAAATTCGTCGAATCTTCGTTCCCAGCTACAAAAATGGTTGTTTCTGGTTGGAAACGTGTGAAAAACCTTAGTTTCATCTAGCTATGTGTGATTTTTGCAAATTTGAGCATTTCGAACGAACCGTTCGCCCGTAACGTCGATTTCGACAAGATTCGAGGGTATCGTGAGTTCGTCGAAGTTTCCGTTCAAAACACCAATGATTCGCTATTGCAGCCAAACTTCCGTGACTTTCTTGCTCGAAACGGTCGAAATGCGTTCATTCCGTGCAAATGAAGGAATTTCATGCATTTCGACCGATCGCGAACGGTTTGGTCGCTCGCAACATCGATTTCGACCAAATTCGTCGAATCTTTGTTCCCAGCTACAAAAATGGTTGTTTCTGGTTGGAAACGTGTGAAAAACCTTAGTTTCATCCAACTATGTGTGATTTTTGCAAAATCGAGCATTTCGAACGAACCGTTCGCCCGTAACGTCGATTTCGACAAGATTCGAGGGTATCGTGAGTTCGTCGAAGTTTCCGTTCAAAACACCAATGATTCGCTATTGCAGCCAAACTTCCGTCACTTTCTTGCTCGAAACGGTTGAAATGCGTTCATTCCGTGCAAATGAAGGAATTTCATGCATTTCGACCGATCGCGAACGGTTTGGTCGTTCGCAACATCGATTTCGACCAAATTCGTCGAATCTTCGTTCCCAGCTACAAAAATGGTTGTTTCTGGTTGGAAACGCGTGAAAAACCTTAGTTTCATCCAACTATGTGTGATTTTTGCAAAATCGAGCATTTCGAAGGAACCGTTCGCCCGTAACGTCGATTTCGACAAGATTCGAGGGTATCGTGAGTTCGTCGAAGTTTCCGTTCAAAACACCAATGTTTCGCTATTGCAGCCAAACTTCCGTGACTTTCTTGCTCGAATCGGTCGAAATGCGTTCATTCCGTGCAAATGAAGGAATTTCGTGCATTTCGACCGATCGCGAACGGTTTGGTCGCTCGCAACATCGATTTCGACCAAATTCGTCGAATCTTCGTTCCCAGCTACAAAAATGGTTGTTTCTGGTTGGAAACGTGTGAAAAACCTTAGTTTCATCTAGCTATGTGTGATTTTTGCAAATTTGAGCATTTCGAACGAACCGTTCGCCCGTAACGTCGATTTCGACAAGATTCGAGGGTATCGTGAGTTCGTCGAAGTTTCCGTTTAAAACACCAATGATTCGCTATTGCAGCCAAACTTCCGTGACTTTCTTGCTCGAAACGGGTTGAAATGCGTTCATTCCGTGCAAATGAAGGAATTTCATGCATTTCGACCGATCGCGAACGGTTTGGTCGATCGCAACATCGATTTCGACCAAATTTGTCGAATCTCCGTTCCCAGCTACAAAAATGGTTGTTTCTGGTTGGACACGTGTGAAAAACCTTAGTTTCATCCAACTATGTGTGATTTTCGCAAAATCGAGCATTTCGAACGAACCGTTCGCCGTTAACGTCGATTTCGACAAGATTCGAGGGTATCGTGAGTTCGTCGAAGTTTCCGTTCAAAACACCAATGATTCGCTATTGCAGCCAAACTTCCGTCACTTTCTTGCTCGAAACGGTCGAAATGCGTTCATTCTGTGCAAATAAAGGAATTTCATGCATTTCGACCGATCGCGAACGGTTTGGTCGCTCGCAACATCGATTTCGACCAAATTCGTCGAATCTTCGTTCCCAGCTACAAAAATGGTTGTTACTGGTTGGAAACGTGTGAAAAACCTTAGTTTCATCCAACTATGTGTGATTTTTGCAAAATCGAGCATTTCGAACGAACCGTTCGCCCGTAACGTCGATTTCGACAAGATTCGAGGGTATCGTGAGTTCGTCGAAGTTTCCGTTCAAAACACCAATGATTCGCTATTGCAGCCAAACTTCCGTCACTTTCTTGCTCGAAACGGTTGAAATGCGTTCATTCCGTGCAAATGAAGGAATTTCATGCATTTCGACCGATCGCGAACGGTTTGGTCGCTCGCAACATCGATTTCGACGAAATTCGTCGAATCTTTGTTCCCAGCTACAAAAATGGTTGTTTCTGGTTGGAAACGTGTGAAAAACCTTAGTTTCATCCAACTATGTGTGATTTTTACAAAATCGAGCATTTCGAACGAACCGTTCGCCCGTAACGTCGATTTCGACAAGATTCGAGGGTATCGTGAGTTCGTCGAAGTTTCCGTTCAAAACACCAATGTTTCGCTATTGCAGCCAAACTTCCGTGACTTTCTTGCTCGAAACGGTCGAAATGCGTTCATTCCGTGCAAATGAAGGAATTTCATGCATTTCGACCGATCGCGAACGGTTTGGTCGCTCGCAACATCGACTTCGACCAAATTCGTCGAATCTTCGTTCCCAGCTACAAAAATGGTTGTTTCTGGTTGGAAACGTGTGAAAAACCTTAGTTTCATCCAACTATGTGTGATTTTCGCAAAATCGAGCATTTCGAACGAACCGTTCGCCCGTAACGTCGATTTCGACAAGATTCGAGGGTATCGTGAGTTCGTCGAAGTTTCCGTTCAAAACACCAATGATTCGCTATTGCAGCCAAACTTCCGTCACTTTCTTGCTCGAAACGGGTTGAAATGCGTTCATTCCGTGCAAATGAAGGAATTTCATGCATTTCGACCGATCGCGAACAGTTTGGTCGATCGCAACATCGATTTCGACCAAATTTGTCGAATTTCCGTTCCCAGCTACAAAAATGGTTGTTTCTGGTTGGACACGTGTGAAAAACCTTAGTTTCATCCAACTATGTGTGATTTTCGCAAAATCGAGCATTTCGAACGAACCGTTCGCCGGTAACGTCGATTTCGACAAGATTCGAGGGTATCGTGAGTTCGTCGAAGTTTCCGTTCAAAACACCAATGATTCGCTATTGCAGCCAAACTTCCGTGACTTTCTTGCTCGAAACGGTCGAAATGCGTTCATTCCGTGCAAATGAAGGAATTTCATGCATTTCGACCGATCGCGAACGGTTTGGTCGCTCGCAACATCGATTTCGACCAAATTCGTCGAATCTTCGTTCCCAGCTACAAAAATGGTTGTTTCTGGTTGGAAACGTGTGAAAAACCTTAGTTTCATCTAGCTATGTGTGATTTTTGCAAATTTGAGCATTTCGAACGAACCGTTCGCCCGTAACGTCGATTTCGACAAGATTCGAGGGTATCGTGAGTTCGTCGAAGTTTCCGTTCAAAACACCAATGATTCGCTATTGCAGCCAAACTTCCGTCACTTTCTTGCTCGAAACGGTCGAAATGCGTTCATTCTGTGCAAATAAAGGAATTTCATGCAATTCGACCGATCGCGAACGGTTTGGTCGCTCGCAACATCGATTTCGACCAAATTCGTCGAATCTTCGTTCCCAGCTACAAAAATGGTTGTTTCTGGTTGGAAACGTGTGAAAAACCTTAGTTTTATCCAACTATGTGTGATTTTTGCAAAATCGAGCATTTCGAACGAACCGTTCGCCCGTAACGTCGATTTCGACAAGATTCGAGGGTATCGTGAGTTCGTCGAAGTTTCCGTTCAAAACACCAATGATTCGCTATTGCAGCCAAACTTCCGTCACTTTCTTCCTCGAAACGGTCGAAATGCGTTCATTCCGTGCAAATGAAGGAATTTCATGCATTTCGACCGATTGCGAACGGTTTGGTCGCTCGCAACATCGATTTCGACCAAATTCGTCGAATCTTCGTTCCCAGCTACAAAAATGGTTGTTTCTGGTTGGAAACGTGTGAAAAACCTTAGTTTCATCTAGCTATGTGTGATTTTTGCAAATTTGAGCATTTCGAACGAACCGTTCGCCCGTAACGTCGATTTCGACAAGATTCGAGGGTATCGTGAGTTCGTCGAAGTTTCCGTTCAAAACACCAATGATTCGCTATTGCAGCCAAACTTCTGTGACTTTCTCGCTCGAAACGGGTTGAAATGAGTTCATTCCGTGCAAATGAAGGAATTTTATGCATTTCGACCGATCGCGAACGGTTTGGTCGATCGCAACATCGATTTCGACCAAATTTGTCGAATCTCCGTTCCCAGCTACAAAAATGGTTGTTTCTGGTTGGACACGTGTGAAAAACCTTAATTTCATCCAACTATGTGTGATTTTCGCAAAATCGAGCATTTCGAACGAACCGTTCGCCGGTAACGTCGATTTCGACAAGATTCGAGGGTATCGTGAGTTCGTCGAAGTTTCCGTTCAAAACACCAATGATTCGCTATTGCAGCCAAACTTCCGTCACTTTCTTGCTCGAAACGGTCGAAATGCGTTCATTCTGTGCAAATAAAGGAATTTCATGCATTTCGACCGATCGCGAACGGTTTGGTCGCTCGCAACATCGATTTCGACCAAATTCGTCGAATCTTCGTTCCCAGCTACAAAAATGGTTGTTTCTGGTTGGAAACGTGTGAAAAACCTTAGTTTCATTCAACTATGTGTGATTTTTGCAAAATCGAGCATTTCGAACGAACCGTTCGCCCGTAACGTCGATTTCGACAAGATTCGAGGGTATCGTGAGTTCGTCGAAGTTTCCGTTCAAAACACCAATGATTCGCTATTGCAGCCAAACTTCCGTCACTTTCTTGCTCGAAACGGTCGAAATGCGTTCATTCTGTGCAAATAAAGGAATTTCATGCATTTCGACCGATCGCGAACGGTTTGTGTCGCTCGCAACATCGATTTCGACCAAATTCGTCGAATCTTCGTTCCCAGCTACAAAAATGGTTGTTTCTGGTTGGAAACGTGTGAAAAACCTTAGTTTCATCCAACTATGTGTGATTTTTGCAAAATCGAGCATTTCGAACGAACCGTTCGCCCGTAACGTCGATTTCGACAAGATTCGAGGGTATCGTGAGTTCGTCGAAGTTTCCGTTCAAAACACCAATGATTCGCTATTGCAGCCAAACTTCCGTCACTTTCTTGCTCGAAACGGTTGAAATGCGTTCATTCCGTGCAAATGAAGGAATTTCATGCATTTCGACCGATCGCGAACGGTTTGGTCGCTCGCAACATCGATTTCGACCAAATTCGTCGAATCTTTGTTCCCAGCTACAAAAATGGTTGTTTCTGGTTGGAAACGTGTGAAAAACCTTAGTTTCATCCAACTATGTGTGATTTTTGCAAAATCGAGCATTTCGAACGAACCGTTCGCCCGTAACGTCGATTTCGACAAGATTCGAGGGTATCGTGAGTTCGTCGAAGTTTCCGTTCAAAACACCAATGTTTCGCTATTGCAGCCAATTTTCCGTGACTTTCTTGCTCGAAACGGGTTGAAATGCGTTCATTCCGTGCAAATGAAGGAATTTCATGCATTTCGACCGATCGCGAACGGTTTGGTCGCTCGCAACATCGATTTCGACCAAATTCGTCGAATCTTCGTTCCCAGCTACAAAAATGGTTGTTTCTGGTTGGAAACGTGTGAAAAACCTTAGTTTCATCTAGCTATGTGTGATTTTTGCAAATTTGAGCATTTCGAACGAACCGTTCGCCCGTAACGTCGATTTCGACAAGATTCGAGGGTATCGTGAGTTCGTCGAAGTTTCCGTTCAAAACACCAATGATTCGCTATTGCAGCCAAACTTCCGTGACTTTCTTGCTCGAAACGGGTTGAAATGCGTTCATTCCGTGCAAATGAAGGAATTTCATGCATTTCGACCGATCGCGAATGGTTTGGTCGATCGCAACATCGATTTCGACCAAATTTGTCGAATCTCCGTTCCCAGCTACAAAAATGGTTGTTTCTGGTTGGACACGTGTGAAAAACCTTAGTTTCATCCAACTATGTGTGATTTTCGCAAAATCGAGCATTTCGAACGAACCGTTCGCCGGTAACGTCGATTTCGACAAGATTCGAGGGTATCGTGAGTTCGTCGAAGTTTCCGTTCAAAACACCAATGATTCGCTATTGCAGCCAAACTTCCGTCACTTTCTTGCTCGAAACGGTCGAAATGCGTTCATTTTGTGCAAATAAAGGAATTTCATGCATTTCGACCGATCGCGAACGGTTTGGTCGCTCGCAACATCGATTTCGACCAAATTCGTCGAATCTTCGTTCCCAGCTACAAAAATGGTTGTTTCTGGTTGGAAACGTGTGAAAAACCTTAGTTTCATCCAACTATGTGTGATTTCTGCAAAATCGAGCATTTCGAACGAACCGTTCGCCCGTAACGTCGATTTCGACAAGATTCGAGGGTATCGTGAGTTCGTCGAAGTTTCCGTTCAAAACACCAATGATTCGCTATTGCAGCCTGTTCGGTGAGCGAAAAGTGGGCATGGTTCAAGGGGCTGCCACACTCGCGTGTGGTGGCAGCACCTCCTGGATGCGACTCTGCGGCCGCTGAGAGCCGGCCGGCTGAACAATCTTGGTCGCCTCTCTCGTTGTGTTCATAGTTCTCCACGGGCTCACGAGAGGGCGATGCGTCGCGGGAACGATCTGACATCCCGAGTCGCCCCATCTCTTCAACTCTTGCATAGTTTTTTTCACTCAAGAAGCGAACTTCGATTGCGACACGCGGTCACGTTTTTCAATCAGCAGTTTTTATCAGTTTTTCCTCATCAACTCACCAGTACATCAACTTCAAGATCAACATCAGAGAAAATCATCAGTGCGAACATTACACGACGGGTGTTGCGTGCCGCCAAACTAAGAAGTGCCGTGTTGCGTCGACAGTGTCGTGCGTAACCTCTCATTTTGGGCGTGCGTCCAGCGTGCAGTGTGCCGCGTCGGTTTTCAGATTACTCACCGAGTTCAACAGACACAGTTTTCGTTATCACCAGTGCATCATCAATAGACATTAGAACAGTGTTTTTTTTTTGCTCAAGTTTTGTTCACCATATTTCAGTTCTTCGCTCGCATTTGACTGTTAAACAATAAGATTGCTCTAACTGACCACGTGGCGAGATCGTCGACGTGCGTAATAAAAATTAACAAAACCAATTATACAGTGTTTACCCGTCACCAATAATCCACCCTGTTACTCCGGCAACTTCGTTTCACACAGTTTGCTCAATTTCAGCCTTCAATTCAACATTTTTTGGTCCTTCGAGCCGGATATTGGTCGGAACACAAGTGTAATTGTCTCATTCGCAGTGCATCCCTCTTATTCTCAGTGTGAACTCACAACCAGTGTTGGGACGAGTATCACCTGTAACGAGTGCTCGCTCAACGGTTTTTCATGATGGGAGACAACGAAAGCAATGCAGTACGCAAGATCGACCCCGCCGCAGCAGTCGACGATGCTGACGTAGACTCACTCATCGAAGACCCACTCACCGAAGATTCATCAGCTCTTCCAGTCGGACAGCCGTCAGGCAGCAAGGTACTCAAGGTTCCTTCGCAGCGATCGAGGTCACCATCACCAAAATCAGGTGGCAACAACGCACTGGAATTCAAGGTAACTTCGCAGATGTCTCGGTTGAGCATGATCGAGCAGCTCGCAGAGCAGATTCAACAGCTCGACTCACCGAGCATCGAAGAGCTCGACGGTCAATTAGAATTACTCACCAGTATGTGGAATCAATTTTCGAATGAGCATGAGGTCATGGGTGCAACATGTCGAAAAACATTCTTTAATCATCCGTACATGACAGGTCGGGTCTACGAAACCGTGTTTCGCACATACAGTCGTACGTACTCATCGCTGTGCAAGCTCAAAGCAGTTGCGCAAGGTCAGATGAGAGATTTTCTGAATCAAGCGAGTCTCAACAGTGAGAAGGCATCTCATCCTGCGACACTGCCATCAATCAAGTTGCCACAGTTCAACGGTGAATTCGCAGCGTGGCCAGAATTTCGTGACCTGTACACATCGATGGTGATCGACAACAAGCAACTTGAGAATGTCGAAAAGCTCCACTACCTCAAGACAAGTCTTACGGGGCCAGCAGCGCAGCTCATCACGAACATCCCCATCACAAACGAAGCCTTCGACTCTGCATGGGCAATCATCACCGACCAATTCAACGACAAGGAACGACTCATCCTTTCGTACGTAGAGAAGCTCATGAAAGATAATCAGCCTGTTTCAAAAACAGCCAGCGACTTGACCAGGTTGGTCACCTCGACAAAGGAGACTTTGGATGCTCTGACAGCGTTGGATGTCAACGTCGACCAGTGGAACTACATCCTACTGTACATCACAGCGCAACGACTCGACCCATCGCTGAGGGAATCATGGGAAGTCGAGCGAAGTGCGACGAAGGATCCAACCGAGTTCAAACAGTTGCTTGAGTTCATTCAAGCACGAGCACGTGCACTCGAAGCGATTCCAGCGACTTCAAGCAAACCAGTTAACTCATCCCAGCATCAATCCAGCAGATCATCATCAAAAGCTTCGGTTCATTTCGCTACACCAGCCTCACAGACCAGTTCGCCTCAATACCCGTGTGATTGCTGCGGTGGAAATCACTATGTTGTAAGCTGCACCAAATTCAAGGAGTACTCACCAACTCACCGGCATGCGTTCATCACATCCAAAAAGCTGTGCTATAACTGCTTTGGCCACCACGGACTCTCGACTTGTCAGTCGACCAAACGGTGCAAGACGTGCAACGACAAGCACCACACGATGATTCACGAACCATCATCCAGCCGTGCTCAATTTTTACAATCGATAAGGTCAACGTCGACAAGCCAATCATCATCAGCGAGCAACACACCATCGATCAACCAATGAAGCGGGGCAGTGTCATTTCATCAAACAATACATCAACCCAGTCCATCATCAGTTCTTTTAGCAACGTGTCACGCCAAGCTAGTTACATCGTTCAGCACTCATCCAGTTAGATTACTCATAGATCCAGGGTCCCAGCTGACCTTCGTCTCGAACCAGTTAGTCATCGATCACAGCCTTCATAGATATCAATCAACAGTTTCAATCACAGGCATCGGGTGTTCGCGCACAGCGCAAACAAAGGGTATGACAACAATTTCGCTGCAGTCAAACCACTCATCAGATTGCATCACCGTCAACGCTCACATCCTCAGCAAATTAACGAGCACACTACCAGCAGTGCAGTATGAGCCAAGAGAATGGCCCCATCTCGCATCACTTCAACTGGCAGATCCAGATTTTTGCACTCCTCAGCCAGTAGACATCATCGTAGGTGCCGATGTATACGGGCTCATAGTCATGCCAGAGATCAAACGGCGTTCACCATCAGAGCCGATTGCACAGTCCACTATTTTTGGCTGGATTGTTCTTGGTCCAACTGGAAAGCACAAGTTAACAGGTCAACACTCATATCACACTGCAGTCGAACCAACAATTCAGGAGCTTCAAGAACTACTCACCAAATTCTGGGTACAAGAAGAAGTTCAACCATCATCACATCATCAATTATCACCCGAAGAGCAAGCATGTGAGAACATATTCAAGACAACACACTCAAGAGACGAAGACGGGCGATACATAGTTCGGATTCCACTCAAATCATCACCATCAGTGCTCGGATCATCCTACATACCAGCTCAGCGATGCCTTCACCGCATTCTCAGAAAACTCTCAACTGGCGATTCATACAGCAAGTTATACTCATCGTTCATGAGGGAGTATGAGGAACTGGGGCACATGAAGCGTGCACCACCCCAGCATCAACCAACCCATCACAGTGAGAGGCTTGGCTCTGGCAATTGGGAGGCCTCGATGACCTTGGCACATGATGCTTCGGCATCAGGAGGGTTGAGGGTCGTGGCCGATCAGTTGCCGGAGCGGGTTCACACTCACCCACCATATTATCTTCCTCATCACGGAGTTCTCAGAGAAGACAAGGCCACAACAAAGTTGAGGGTAGTATTCAACGGATCGAGCCTCACATCATCAGGTATCTCACTCAACGACATCCAACATGTAGGTGGAAAGATTCAACGAGACATCTCAGACATTCTCCTGTGGATCCGACAACACAGATACATTTTTTCAACAGACATCACCAAAATGTACCGTCAAATCAAAGTTCACCAAGATGATTGGGATCTGCAACGGATCCTGTGGACAGATGACCACCTGAACACCGTTCCGTATCAGCTCACGACCGTGACGTACGGAACCCGGTCAGCACCATTTTTAGCCATTCGATCATTACTGCAGCTTGTAGAAGACGATGGTCATCTGTTCCCACTCGCTATTGAGCCAATGATCAACGGCAGATATGTTGACGACATATTTGGCGGTTCAGATAACATTCAACTACTCATAGACACGTCAGATCAGGTGAGCCAGCTCTGCATGGCGGGCGGCTTCCCTTTAGCGAAATGGCACAGCAATTGTGAAGAGTTCATGCAACGCATATCACCAGAGCCGATCATCGAGAGTCATTCGTTTGAAGAAGATAGCACAAAAATACTAGGTCTTTCATGGATACCTCGTCAAGATGTGTTCAAGTTTTATTCATCATTATCATCATCAAGTTCAAAAGTAACGAAGAGAACTATCTTGTCCGAAACAGCACAGCTCTACGACCCCCTGGGATTCTTAGCACCAGTCATCATCAGAGCAAAGTCATTACTTCAAGAGCTATGGCTTGAGAAGACACATTGGGACGCTCCAGCACCAGAAAGAATCAAGGACAAGTGGTACACCATTCACCAAGATCTAGCTCACGTATCTGAAATCGCAATTCCACGTTGGACTCAACAGACTCAATCATCATCAGTGGAGTTGCATGGATTTTCAGACGCATCACAAATAGCGATGGCAGCAGCAGTCTACATCAAGGTGACAAATCCAGGGCAGAAACCGAGAGTAACACTCGTCTGCGCCAAGTCGAAGGTAGCACCACTGAAAAGAATGTCGATACCTCGACTGGAACTAACAGCAGCAGTAATATTAGCGAAACTCATGAAATATACCAAGTCGGTGTTAAAACTAACCAGCGTCCCTACTTTCCTGTGGACGGACTCATCAGTATCACTCACCTGGATACAGTCACACCCATCGCGGTGGAAAGATTTTGTCAGGAACAGAGTGTCACAAATTCAAGAACTCACTCCAAATAGCGTGTGGAGGTTTGTCCCTGGCAAATCTAATCCCGCCGATTGTGCTTCGAGGGGTATCAGCATCTCCCAGCTCCTGAAGCACCAGCTGTGGTGGACAGGTCCACCATGGCTTCTCAAAGACGAACCATCATGGCCTGATCAGCCTCTTAAGCATGATTCACATACTCAACTAGAAGAGCGACCGGGGCTCTCACTCGTCGTGGCATCAAGACAGCATGAATACACATGGGAGATCATTTACAGATATTCATCATTGACAAAGCTGCTCAGAACAACCGCAATTTGTTCTCGAGCAATCCAACTCTTCAAGAGAAAGTCACGACCGACACTCGCACAGCCACTATCGCCACAAGATCTCACTCAAGCGCGAGTGTTTTGGACACAAGCAACGCAGGCAGCGTACTTTGCAGAGGAAATCATGCTGATCACATCAGCTCAACTACCAACACATCATCCCTTCAATCGGCTGACTGCCTTTATTGACACTCAAGGCACTCTTCGGGTTGGAGGCAGGCTAAGCAATTCATCACTCGAACTTGAGGCCATTCATCCAGCTTTACTCCCAAGGCACTCCAAGTTTACCGATCTCATCATAGCAGACGCTCACCAGAAAACACTTCACGGTGGCACTCAACTTACACTTAGTTACATCAGACAATCGTACTGGATTATTGGTGGTAGAGCACCAGTGCGATCGTACATACTCCGCTGCGTCAAATGTGCTCGACAACGTGGCATTCGAGCAGAGCAGTTAATGGGTCAGCTTCCATCATCAAGAGTCACTCCTTCACGACCATTCTCCTTTGCAGGAGTGGACTACGCTGGTCCACTAACCATCAAAACCTGGAAAGGAAGAGGCGCCAAGAAACAAAAAGGATGGTTGTGTATATTCGTGTGCTTCGTCACATCAGCTGTACATTTAGAAGCTGTATGTGACTACTCAGCGGACTCATTCATTGCTGCGTTCAGAAGATTTACTGGACGTCGAGGCATCTGTCACACCCTGCATAGTGATTGCGGCACAAACTTCGCAGGGGCAGATGCAACTCTGAAGAGATTATTCACCGCCGGAACGCAAGAATCAGATAATGTCTTAGGTTCGTTAGCCAACGACGGAACTACATGGAAATTTAACCCACCAGCTGCTCCTCACATGGGCGGAAAATGGGAAGCAGCAGTTAAATCAGTCAAGCATCATCTCAGAAGGACCATCGGAGAGACTGCACTCACCTTTGAAGAACTAACTACACTGCTCATCCAGATAGAGGCAGTCCTCAACTCACGACCATTAGAGCCACTCTCAGAAGACCCGGATGACGTCTCAGCACTGACTCCAGCACACTTCCTTATCGGAGAGTCAATCAGCACGGTGCCAGAGCCATCACTCGTCGACATCAACCAAGGGAGACTCACCAGATGGCAACTGGTCCAACAACGGCTACAGTATTTTTGGTCCAAATGGTCCAGTCAATATCTTCAACGACAACTCTCAACATCCAAATGGCATCATCCAGCAAACAACATTACAGTTGGTTCACTCGTTCTCATTACGGACGAAAGACTTCCCCCCACGAAGTGGCCACTCGCTAGAGTCACTCAGCTCCATCCAGGCAAGGATGGCCTCACTCGAGTGGTATCACTGAAGACAGCAACAACAACTCTTGTCAGACCGATCAGGAAGCTTGCCATTCTACCATCACCTCACCAGTGGAGCATGACCAGTTAAATCATCAACTCTGTTGCTGATGGCGGGCGGAATGTTCGGTGAGCGAAAAGTGGGCATGGTTCAAGGGGCTGCCACACTCGCGTGTGGTGGCAGCACCTCCTGGATGCGACTCTGCGGCCGCTGAGAGCCGGCCGGCTGAACAATCTTGGTCGCCTCTCTCGTTGTGTTCATAGTTCTCCACGGGCTCACGAGAGGGCGATGCGTCGCGGGAACGATCTGACATCCCGAGTCGCCCCATCTCTTCAACTCTTGCATAGTTTTTTTCACTCAAGAAGCGAACTTCGATTGCGACACGCGGTCACGTTTTTCAATCAGCAGTTTTTATCAGTTTTTCCTCATCAACTCACCAGTACATCAACTTCAAGATCAATATCAGAGAAAATCATCAGTGCAAACATTACACGACGGGTGTTGCGTGCCGCCAAACTAAGAAGTGCCGTGTTGCGTCGACAGTGTCGTGCGTAACCTCTCATTTTGGGCGTGCGTCCAGCGTGCAGTGTGCCGCGTCGGTTTTCAGATTACTCACCGAGTTCAACAGACACAGTTTTCGTTATCACCAGTGCATCATCAATAGACATTAGAACAGTGTTTTTTTTTTGCTCAAGTTTTGTTCACCATATTTCAGTTCTTCGCTCGCATTTGACTGTTAAACAATAAGATTGCTCTAACTGACCACGTGGCGAGATCGTCGACGTTCGTAATAAAAATTAACAAAACCAATTATACAGTGTTTACCCGTCACCAATAATCCACCCTGTTACTCCGGCAACTTCGTTTCACACAGTTTGCTCAATTTCAGCCTTCAATTCAACACAGCCAAACTTCCGTCACTTTCTTGCTCGAAACGGTTGAAATGCGTTCATTCCGTGCAAATGAAGGAATTTCATGCATTTCGACCGATCGCGAACGGTTTGGTCGCTCGCAACATCGATTTCGACCAAATTCGTCGAATCTTCGTTCCCAGCTACAAAAATGGTTGTTTCTGGTTGGAAACGTGTGAAAAACCTTAGTTTCATCTAGCTATGTGTGATTTTTGCAAATTTGAGCATTTCGAACGAACCGTTCGCCCGTAACGTCGATTTCGACAAGATTCGAGGGTATCGTGAGTTCGTCGAAGTTTCCGTTCAAAACACCAATGATTCGCTATTGCAGCCAAACTTCCGTGACTTTCTTGCTTGAAACGGGTTGAAATGCGTTCATTCCGTGCAAATGAAGGAATTTCATGCATTTCGACCGATCGCGAACGGTTTGGTCGATCGCAACATCGATTTCGACCAAATTTGTCGAATCTCCGTTCCCAGCTACGAAAATGGTTGTTTCTGGTTGGACACGTGTGAAAAACCTTAGTTTCATCCAACTATGTGTGATTTTCGCAAAATCGAGCATTTCGAACGAACCGTTCGCCGGTAACGTCGATTTCGACAAGATTCGAGGGTATCGTGAGTTCGTCGAAGTTTCCGTTCAAAACACCAATGATTCGCTATTGCAGCCAAACTTCCGTCACTTTCTTGCTCGAAACGGTCGAAATGCGTTCATTCTGTGCAAATAAAGGAATTTCATGCATTTCGACCGATCGCGAACGGTTTGGTCGCTCGCAACATCGATTTCGACCAAATTCGTCGAATCTTCGTTCCCAGCTACAAAAATGGTTGTTTCTGGTTGGAAACGTGTGAAAAACTTTAGTTTCATCCAACTATGTGTGATTTTTGCAAAATCGAGCATTTCGAACGAACCGTTCGCCCGTAACGTCGATTTCGACAAGATTCGAGGGTATCGTGAGTTCGTCGAAGTTTCCGTTCAAAACACCAATGATTCGCTATTGCAGCCAAACTTCCGTCACTTTCTTGCTCGAAACGGTTGAAATGCGTTCATTCCGTGCAAATGAAGGAATTTCATGCATTTCGACCGATCGCGAACGGTTTGGTCGCTCGCAACATCGATTTCGACCAAATTCGTCGAATCTTTGTTTCCAGCTACAAAAATGGTTGTTTCTGGTTGGAAACGTGTGAAAAACCTTAGTTTCATCCAACTATGTGTGATTTTTGCAAAATCGAGCATTTCGAACGAACCGTTCGCCCGTAACGTCGATTTCGACAAGATTCGAGGGTATCGTGAGTTCGTCGAAGTTTCCGTTCAAAACACCAATGTTTCGCTATTGCAGCCAAACTTCCGTGACTTTCTTGCTCGAAACGGTCGAAATGCGTTCATTCCGTGCAAATGAAGGAATTTCATGCATTTCGACCGATCGCGAACGGTTTGGTCGATCGCAACATCGATTTCGACCAAATTTGTCGAATCTCCGTTCCCAGCTACAAAAATGGTTGTTTCTGGTTGGAAACGTGTGAAAAACCTTAGTTTTATCCAACTATGTGTGATTTTCGCAAAATCGAGCATTTCGAACGAACCCACACAGCAAAATTGATCCCGGGATCATTCTGATACAGTCCTATTCGGGTCTCGGCAAAATAGAACGTCCTATAGACGTCTGTGGGAGGTACTAGTGAGACATTGTTCTACTCGGGATTAATATAGGATGGCTTGAGGATGTCCTGTCGTGACCGCTTGTAGACGATCGCAGTGCACTCTCTTATAGACGTCTGTGGGAGGTGCCAGTGAGACATTGTTCTACCCGGGATTAATATAGGATGGCTTGAGGATATCCTCCCGTAACCATGAGTAGACGATCACAATGCACTTGCTTATAGACGTCTGTGGGAGGCACTAGTGAGACACTGTCCTACTTAGGATTGATATAGGATGGCGTGAGGATGTCCTGTCGTAACCGTTAGTAGACGATCTCAATGCACTCGCCAATAGACGTCTGTAGGAGGTACTACTGAGACATTGTTCTACCCGGGATTAATATGGGATGGCTTGAGGATGTCCTGTCGTAACCGTTAATAGACGATCGCTGTGCACTCTCTTATAGACGTCTGTGGGAGGTGCCAGTGAGAAATTGTTCCACCCGGGATTAATATAGGATGGCTTGAGGATGTCCTGTCGTGACCATTTGTAGACGATCGCTGTGCACTCTCTTATGGACGTCTGTTCGAGGTACTAGTAAGACACTGTTCTACCCGGGATTAATATAGGATGGCTTGTGGATATCCTCCCGTGACCATGAGTAGACGATCACACTGCACTCTCTTATAGACATCTGTGGGAGGTACTAGTAAGACACTGTTCTACCCGGGATTCATATAGGATGACTTAAGGATGTCCTGTCGTAACCGTTAGTAGACGATCCCAATGCACTTTCTCATGGACGTCTATGGGAGGTACGAGTAAGACTATAACATGAGGTCTTATAGGAGAAAAGTCTTATACTTGAGTATTTCAGTCACTGAGTGAGGAAAATAACACTCTCTGTGTTCCTGTTAGATGTGCGTTATATGAGCGTAAAGTAATGGTACAATCTCAATAGTCAGATTAGCGTAGTGGTTTAAGTTAGGTAGTCATTAGTTAGGTAGATAGGTCAGTCCGTCAGGTCGTAGGTTCGAATCCCCGCAGTGCCATCTTTCCGAAATGCAAATTGCATTTCCGGACAAATTTTTTTTTTAATTCATATTGGTCAAATAATTGAATTAATATAACGATATGTCGACTGTCGGCCAAAAAAAAATTGATTTAACAAATAAATAATTATTTCGCAAGCGTTTTTTTACGGATATGCATATAAGCAAATCTTTGGACATCGCAGGGACGTCAGTGGGATTGTCCCATTCCGGTAACACATAGCGGACATTTAAAAGCGCATGGGAGTCCCATGGGACCATCCCAATACCATCACGAGACAACTGTCGAGACGTCCGAAAGACGTACTTTGGACGTCTTTTCGCTGTGTGGGTATGCGTAACAAACGTGCCGATTTTCGTCGGAGAGACTGATGCGATGGGCTCTCGCGATCCAAGATTACGATCTCGAAGTCGACGACATCGAGGGGAGGAAGAACGTGGTTGCGGATACCCTCAGCAGACCCGAGGAGGGAGGGGAAAGCATCGGGGGCAGTCCAAAGGAGGTCGTAGTGATAGCAGCAGCATTGGCCAGAAAAGCATCGAAGAAACTCGTGCAAGAAATGAAGAAGATTCGCAAATTACAACGACAAGACGAAGAGCTAAAGAAAACCATCGAGTCACTGGAAAAGGGAGAAACGAATAATTCGTACAGGATCAACGAAGGAATCCTGCAAAGAAGATCGAGGGAAAGAATCTGGAAAACTGTGGTCCCAAAAAAAATCATCGACCATCTGATTACCGAATGCCACGAACTGTATGGACATCTCGGTACAAAGAAATGCTTCCGGATGATCGATGAGGATTTCGCATACCCACATCTCGCACGACAAATTCGAAAAATTCTCTCATGTTGCGATACGTGCCAGCGAAACAAAGTGACTGTGCAGACCAGTTACGCAGAAATGCAAAACATCGTCCCGAGCGGGCCAAATGATTTACTCTCCATCGATTTCTACGGACCGCTACCGACGTCGGTAGGAGGAGTCAAACACATATTGGTGACGATCGACGCATTCTCAAAACATGTAGTTCTGCTTCCCATGCGCCAGGACAACACGGCGACCGTGGTGAAACGCATTTTCGAAAATTACATTCCGACATATGGAAAGCCGACGAGAATACAATTCGACCACGGAACACAGTTTACGTCAAAAAGCTGGTTGATAAAATTGGAAGATGCGAACATAAAGGCGGTAATTCGTCGATACTACACCCACAAGGAAATATCGTCGAACGAGTGAACCGAGAGCTCGGACGATTTTTCCGAACGTTTTTGAAAAGAAAACCACGGGGGGTGGTACAAATGGGTGCAAGTTGTGTAGGATTGCATAAACGAGATGCATCACGAGACCACAGAATATCCGCCAACGGAATTACATACGAAGGAGAAACCGCTACAGATGTGGAATCAATGGATGGGGATACCGGCCAGCGAATGTGAGGACCCTCCGACCTACGAGATGAAGCTGGAAGTCGCACGAGAACGCAACAAATCAAAGGGTCTCAAGCGAGCGGAACGATTTAACCGAACGCATAGTATGACCACGTTCGAGGAAGGCGATCTCGTGCTCGTAAAAGCATTAAACGTTTCCGTTCCAGCAAAGCAAATTACATCGAAGTTCTTACCACTCCGAGAAGGTCCGTATCGGATAAAAAAATATGTAGGATTGGGAACATATCTTTTGGAAGATCCGATAACGCAGAAAGAGAGAGGAAAATTCCATACAAATCTTTTATTGAAATACAGGACGGACGTGGGAGCAGAGGGGAACGAGACCAAAGAAACATCAAGAATTGAGTCGACCGGCACAGGGGCCACGTCCGACAACGAACGCGGCACGCGCGCGACTGATAGTGGGAGCCCGGTGGGCCAGCGAGCCACCCGCCGTGCGCAGGAGTAGGGGGAGGGCGAGCGGCAACGCGAGATCGATGAGCACGAACTCTATGTAAATCATCGAGTATAGATTACGCACCGATGAGAGCGCGCGTGGCTGATAGCGAGAGCCCGGTGGGCCAGTGGGCTACCCGCCGTACGCGTGAGTAGAGGAGATGTAGCCATCACCGGAGATCGATGAAAATGAAACCTTAGGTATTTCATCGATCATCGATTACGCACTGGAGGGCGCGCGTAAGAGGGAGAGCGAAATGAACGGCGGGTAGCAAAGCCCACGGCGTATGTGAGAGAGAGGGAAAAATTAGTCCCATCTCGAGATCACGCGAACGCGGTTGAAGATGACCACGGAAATGGAAAACGAGATTCAAAAAAATAATAACAAGAACGGAGTAGTAATTGCAAACGCCGTGGATCTCCACCAAAAGTGGAGATTGATTCCGATCTCGTTCTAGGAGAAGAAAAACAAAAGGAAATCGGAAAGAATAAGAAAAAGCAAGAAGACGCGACGGGACGTAAAGTTCCTGCGCGATGCCGAGGGCCTAACGGTTGTGACGGATGACAACGTCGCGGATTGGGTCCCGGGATCGGAAACGTCGACGATATGACGCGTCAGTAGCGTCAAAACCACGGCCACGATATGTCGTTTCGAAATTTCGACACAAGCAACCTGGAGGGGGAATACGAGGACATCGGAGTCGTTGGGATTAGTGGCCCCCACCGTTCCTACATACATTTGGACGATCCGAGCCGTACGAGAGAGCGAAGATAGCAAGAACTGCAATCGTTCCCCGAGGAGGAAGACGCGGTCCGACCCATGGAGCCGGAGGACATCCACCCGGGAAGATGTGCCATGTGGCGGACGGACCCCGCCACTTGGTATCGAGTGATCGTGGAGGAGGAGGTGAGGGAAGATAGGACGACGCATGTGTGGTTCGGGGATTGGGGTATCTCCTCGAGGGCGTCCATCCTCGAGCTTTACGAACCCCCAGAGGAAGCCACCCGCATAACGCTACAAGCCGTGGCAGTGGGGCTGCCGAGGCTCCAGCCACCGGGTGACAGGTGGACCGAGTTGGCCATGGTCAACTCGGTCCACCTCGGAAATCATCGACAGCCACAGCCACCAACTCGGAAATCATCGACAGCCACGATCGGACAGTGACGATCAGAGAGGGGCCGACGTACGCCGATGCCGGGAGGGTCCGGTTGTGGCGGACGACGGGTAACGGGGGGATCGAGACGGCGAGAGGGAGGATCCTCGCGGCGGGTTGCGCAAGAGAAACCCTCCGTTGGCCGCGGCGTTTCGAGTGGGAGGGGGAAGGATTCGGCTATCTGGATGAGAACGGGGAGGCGGATAGCGGATACGGGACGGAAGGGGGACAGACGACGGAGAAAGTGACGACGAGTGAAGGGAGATTCGGTGGTGATGATTGGGAGTAATCTTTTAGAGTAAAACTTCTTTAGCGAGGGTCTGGGATTTTCAGAGCGTTACGAAAATTAAGATCCCGTGAGGGGAATAGGCCGATACGTGGTGGGGGGAACGGCGAGACTGGGGAGTCGGACCCGGCAGCGACACCGCTTGCACGCATACTATGGCGCTCGGAACGCATACTGTAGCAGCCTAGACTGTGATGATGTGGACCCTAGATGCGGACGAGCCAACCCAGGCAAAAAAAAATAAACAGGGGGGCAAACGGGTGACTCTGCTGAGCATACTCCGTCTCACTCGCACACTAGTCGCACACTAGTCGCACACTAGTGTGTGTGAGAGAGAGATAGCTCTTTCTCTCTCTCACACTAGCGCCCAGTGACGTCACGAATCAACCTCGATGGCATAAGTACGACATGTTACAGGGTACTTGATTTATTTTGGAAATAAAACAATATTTATGTATTTATTACATAGATATTTATTATATCCAATTCCACATATATGTACTAGATTAGAACTTTTCATTTTCGATGAATAGTCAATATGAATGTACTTAAAATACACAATAAATATTTATCATTGAGAATACAATTGAACACTATAACTTTTCTGTTTCAATAACACAAACTAAAGAATATTGCAATAAAACAAGAGATCATTGACAAGTAAAGATTGAGTCCGACTGACAAGGAGAGCGACGTTAATCCGCTGAAGTTATGGCATTTTCAAACGGCGATCGCCGGTCGGTGGATAGCGTACTAGACAGGTATTCATGAGATCGCGGGTTCAAGCCCTAAGCAGATGACATTTTTTTCCCTCCAAATCTTTTTCAGCGCCTATACCCCCAGATCACTCTTACATTAGAATGTTTATATTGAATGAACTTTTGTATACAAAAATAAAGAGTGTAATGTAAGAAATTCGCTCATTTTATATTTTTCCTTAATTCTAACTAACTTACAGTACAAAAATAATAGTTAAATTTATGGCGTTCATTCTTTTTTATTGCACTTTAGTAAAACGTTTTGTTTTCCTTGCTTTTACGATGAATATCATCCGGGCTCCTGCGGAGCAAGATTGGAGCAAGATTGAAAATTACGTGATTGTAAGGAAAACTTAAGTGCGATATAAAAAAAAGAATGAACGCCATAAAAATGTAACTATTATTTTTGTACTGTAAGTTAGTTAGAATAAAGGAAAAATATAAAATAAGCAAATTTCTTACATTGCACTTTTAATTTTTGTATAAAAAAGTTCATTCAATATAAAACATTCTCATGTAAGAGTGATTTAGGTCTAGGTGCTGACGAGATTTAAAGAAAAATACACACCTGCTGGTGCAGCATTGCTGAAAAAGGACTGGGGGAGTTTACCCATGATCATGAGCGGAGACTTCAATGTCAACTTTGCCAAGTCAGAGAGTCAACCTCTCATTGACTTTTTCGAAGGAGAATTGAATTTGAAAATCAATAGTAGTGTTAGTACTCCAACAACCAGGTCGGGTACAATGATTGATGCTGTTTTCAGCAGGCATTTGACGAATATCAAGTCACAGACATTTGTGTCCTATTTTAGTTATCACGAACCAATTGTGATGATGATAGAGCCCGATAGTTAGAATGGAGACATGGAAATCGAATCATAAAAATCAGGGTAGAATTTCCATAAATCACGAGAATTATTTTTAAATATAATTAAAAATTTTGTATAAGTCATATTCGAAATGCAGAACTCAATGATCAATACTAAATCTTCGAGAGTTGTAAATGCAAAAATTCGCTAATCAATCATGGATTTATGTCATTTCCATATATTTTTCAATGTAATCACCAATTCATGTAAAACATATATCCACAAAAATAAATCCTCAATTGTCTTGTTTTAATTCATTTAAGATCATACCTGCATCCTATACTCATTAAATATTGGGAATTATGTACATTACTAACAGGCGCGAAGTTTCACTTCAGTCGCGCGTGGTTTCCACGCACACAATTTTTTTTTTAATGGTTTTTGGTGAACACGCGAGACATGTTGTTGAGTATCACATGGAATGCGGGAGATTTTTTTTTGTGGTTGATTTTATAAAAAAAAAAAAAATTAATTATGTAGGTTTGCGAAAACAGTTCAGTTTGGTTGTATCATGGGTAGGAGGGAAATTTTATTTGTTATTGGTTTGCGAGAAGGAAGTTTTCTTTGATTTTGGTGCGATGCAACAGGGCATGAATGGATTTTAATTATGACATTTTTTTGGAAAACGTGTTATTTATATTTCATTTTTTTCGTATGCAAGAATGAGTGGGACTTATTAAGATTTTGTTTTGTTATGTTTTTGCGAGAATTTTATTTCATTTTTTTTTGTATGCAAGAATGTGTGAGGGGATTGATTATTTTTTTTTTTAAAGAGTGTAATTTTATTTTATTTTAGTATGCAAGAATGAGTAAGAATTATTATGATTTTTTTTTGTTTTCGAAAAAAAAAAGTTTATTTCAGTTTGGGTATGGATGCGTGAGAGAGATTTTTTTGTCGTTGTAAATATTTTGGTATGCGAGTGTGGGTGATTTTTTTTAAGTAATAAAAATAAATACATTAATAAAAAGAAAATATATATATTGTGACGTGGCAGTCACAATTTCCCCTGCCCCGAGGCCGAAGTCCACCCGCTGCGTAGAACCTGAAACACACAAACACATAAAATAATTAATATAAATTAAAATTAAGGTAAAAGATAAGTAATAAAAACCTCTTACCCAACCTGCGCACTGACCCTACCTCATGAAATCCCTTATCATTCCTTCCACCACCCTGCCGCATCCCACCGAGGCCTTCGGCGTCCTTTCCGTAGGCCCATCGAGGCACTCCGTATCATGTAAAAAACCCCAGAGAAAAATATCAATAACAATAATTAATCCTGACAATTAACAATCCCCCCCCCAGCTCTTACCTGTCCGAAATCTCCTCGGTGAAGATGGATAGCCCGTCGTCGACCCGCAGCGAGGCCCAGCGAGTACCTGGATGTCGTCGGTGACGGTGTCGTGGAAGCCGAGGTGTCGGGCAAGGCCACGGGCGAGCTCTGCACCCCGAGGAGGCCCCCGAGGACCCGCCAGACGCCGCGAGGACCCGAAGAGGACGGAATGCGGCCGAACATGGGTTTAACCCCAAAATCCAGCTGTCAACCTCACCCGAGGCCGAAGCACACTTCACTTCCACTGAGGCCCGCGGCATATCGGAGGACAATGCACCACACCCGGTCGCGATGAACACCCTGACAGCTCGCCCTCGACCCACCCTCGTCTCGATATTTCGAGTTAAACCGACGAGGTGGTCACCGGCGGGAGGCGAGCTCTCAAACACACCAGATCCGTGTGAAACGCCGGCTCGAGCTCGGACAACGCCAGCTCGGGCCTAGTCCGAAGCGCCACCACACCCAGCAGTAAGGGCGCCACCTCCCGGTACCTGTTACGAGCGCACGCTCGTCACGCATTCGCCACCTATCGCGCGATATTCGAATCTCTAGATCGAGCCATTAGGGCATGAGTAATCGAATTTCTTGACACGAACTAGCCCACGCTTTAGCGAAATTGATTGATAAATAAATAGATGTATATTTAACATGCATGATTATTATAAGTATTGTAATTCTGTTCTACCTCGGGTTTTTGAATCCTGGTTTCCCCGAGGGCATGGGCAAATGCCAGAACAGTAAAAGAACACAAAAAACAGAGAGAGGTCCAGGATAATTTATAAGTCCCTCCTCGACAACATGTTGTACAGATCTCAAGAAAATCTTCTTGGAAATTCAAAAGACTGTATTTCCAAGAACTTAGCAATAAGACACACGTGTAGAAAGTAGCTAAATAAAATGTAAATGTCTTGACAACGACGTGACTCGAGCGAAAAAGCAAAGATTGAAACATACTTGCAATATGAAACCCGTAAAGAAAAGCCTTTTACAATTTTTCTTAACAAAGAGTTTCCGCTCTTTAGAAAATTTCACGTGCCTAACACTTGAACGACCACCCGCCATGCGTATCTGGTCACCAAATGTTTTATTACCACCCGCGACTTAACGCGAGTCGCGAAGCTGAAAAAAAGGGCCTTCTGCTTAACATCGAGAGTGACGGGCCAGACGCCCGCCCCCGAACGCTCTTACGACCCCGACCGCGGGGCCTTACCACCCCTGCCTTACACCCTTGCCTTCGAATAGTACCCTGTACACTTTTTCCTGGGTTTTCATCCCCACTTTTTAAACTTTAACCAATCAGAAAATTGCTTCTTCGTCGAGAGAAAACTTTGAGCATCCTCGAGTCGCGTCGTCGGATAGTCAGTCTCTTCGAGATTTCCAAGGAAGTAACAACAGGCGAAGAACTCGGCGTTTTCTTCGCTATCGGTTCTGTTACTTTCTTTTACTATTTTTGTATAGACATTGTATACAGAGAGTTTTTAGAATTTTATAAGTTTAAAATAACGTAAATATAAATTAAAGACATTATCAGTATAAATGGAATAGTCTGTATTAAATAAATCAGTGAGTTAATATTAAAAATTAAAGATTAAATTCATTTTTTAAACATTCCCGCGCTCAGTCCGAATTTCTATTCGCTAGGCAGCGAACGAAAACGGACCAGTCAGCATCGAAGTAACGACCAGCTTAGGCTGGCTCGTAACATACCCGTTCATCCCGAGCTCGTGGCGCGAACCCGGCATCGGAGCTACCACGCACCCATGAACCGGCGATTCAAATCCGCCAGCATCGGAGACGAAAAATCTCACCAATCCGCGAGGCCCATCGACCAACGAATCAACAGACCCGACGATCGACGAAGAAGACGACGGCCATCTCATCATCACTTCGACCCGGGCTATGATAGCGAGCGTATCAAGTGTGAATATATATCTATATATATATCTATATATCTATATATCTATATATCTATATATCTATTGTGACGTGATTTTTTGAATCACGGTCACAAGGATCTCGTTAGTACCGATGTGGCCGTTGCGGTTGCGTGTTCCGTCTCTCTCTCTCGGTTACCCTCCGAAGAACTCACAGTTATCGAACAGATTTCGGATTCCGATGGGTCTCGTCATGAGTGTG
This sequence comes from Diplazon laetatorius, assembly GCA_963662125.1. NCBI lineage: Eukaryota > Metazoa > Arthropoda > Insecta > Hymenoptera > Ichneumonidae > Diplazon > Diplazon laetatorius. The sequence continues at coordinate 16,524,345 of OY759155.1, read as the reverse complement.
ACTGTGATATGATTGGTTGCGTTTGCGTGTGTGTGTGAATGTGTTTGGGTTCGGAGCGCACGACACTGTCGTGCGGAGTGACGCTCGAAGAAATGAGCTACCCGGCAGTGGAGTGCGCCCGACGAGGTTCGCTCAGGGATTCGTGGAGGTCGGGCTGCAATGCCTGCGCCCCATAAAAAGAGTGCGTCACGCTGGAGAACGGGCGGAGGTTTTTGGTTCCGGGCAAGGGTGGGACCCCTTGTGCTGTGTATGTTTTGTTTGTGGAGAAAGTGCCCTGTTCTTGCGTGATGCACCAGGGGATGCGATCCTGAGCGACCTCACAAGGATACCGGCATGTTTTGGCATTATGGTCTCGTATATGGTTCGGAGGTAACCCGAGAGAGAGGGCTGCGGTTATCGAACAGTTATCGAACGATTACGCGAATATCGTTGATCGAGATTTCGCTAGTCAGTCTGTCTCGGGCCTTCGGCTCGAGCACAGCTCCCGAACGCCTCTCCCACCATCGCTGGCGCGCAAGCGATGGGTGGGGCGTGCGGATAGATATCGATGTTGTGTCTCTCTCTCGCTCACGCGAGGTGTAGAGCTAGTTCCCGTGATGTTTTCGGATTGTCGCGCTCCCCGCACGCTTGCGTGTGGGCTTGCGTACGATTGGCTCTCGTAACTCACTAATAAAAATTAGTTGAGTGTTACCGATGTTTCAGAAATCAATTCTGAAAATTATGGTTTTCGCGGTGGAGAATAAGAATTAATTATTCATCGGCCAAAAAGGATCACGACCCCTCTACCACAACCCACAGCCTGAGCGGCCGAGCATTTCCGCAACCACGCGGCTCCGTGACTGCACCCGGTTGCGTTTTGTCAATCCTTCGCGACCAAAAGGATTGACGGTTATCGTTAGCGTGCGGATCCGTAGGTCCCAGGATCCGCATCGCGGGTTAGTGGAGTCGAGCCAGGTCCCACTCGACTCCCAGTTTAGTCCGGTTTGTCAATACCGGCGATACAAAAATTGGCTGGCGCCCACCGGAAGCGCGGGTGCAGGAACGGAGGTGCGTGGCCGAAGGTGACGTGTGGATGAGATTGTGGGGTTTTCGTAAGCTCTCGACCGTTATCGTTTGGCTACAAAAAAAATACGTCACACTATATATATATATATATATATATATATATATATATATATATATATATATATATATATATATATCTCGCGGATAACAACCTGTGATAAAGTAGTACATTTTTCAAAAACAAGTGATCCGTTCATCGCAGAACACGACCGTATCGAAGCTACGTACGAATTCGGAACTACCGAGCACGAAACGCATAAACTATCAAGACGAAGCTATAGTACAATGAACGTCACGGCTTTTCGAGCCACATTTGCCTTACAACACGCAACTAAAGAAAACGTCAACAAACTCTTAGAAGCTTTACCGGTCAAATCGCATTCCGCCGGACCAGATGGTATAACATTATTTGTATTGAAAGCAAAGGGACCGCTCTTAGCTGAACACTTGTCCGCTCTATTCAATCTCAGCTTCGATCTATCGTACTTCCCTCAGTCGTGGAAAAAAACATACATAAGGCCGTTGTTAAGAGTCCCGACATCACGCGCGCTCACAGATACGAGACCGATAGCAAACCTCAACGAACTGTCAAAAATACTCGAGCGAATTGTACTTGCGCAACTAACATACTTCCTCAACACCAACGACATACTTGATCCCAGGCAATCCGGGTATAGGGCAAACTACAGCACCCAAACGGCCCTTCTTCGTATAGGAGAGGACATTCGCAAGGCCGTCGACATGAAACTAATGACGATCCTGATAATGTTCGACTTTAGCAAGGCTTTCGACACTGTTTGCCACAAGCTCCTACTCACAAGCTCCATCATATCGGTCTGACTGCAGCGACACTGAAATGGTTCCACTCATATCTCACAGGAAGAATACAGTCAGTGGCAAGCGACAGCGAAACTCACTCGAACTGGAAACACACCACTTGCGGAGTTCCGCAAGGATCAGTCTTGGGCCCCGTCTTATTCTCGATGTTTATAAATGACATAGCGTCTTGCCTCAGGAACTCCCAGCATATGATTTTCGCTGACGACACCCAAATCTATCTTACATGTGAACCGAACCAACTCCACCGCGGCCTTGCCAGGATTGCCTCAGACGCACAAGCGGTCTTTAATTATGCATCTCAAAACAAACTAATCCTAAATTCAACCAAATCGAAAATCATGATACTAGGTAGTGACCCTTATGTTAGATCGCTCGACTATGACACCCTTCCACCTATAATAGTGAACCACAATGTAATACCTTAGGTAAATAAAGCTACGAATTTAGGAGTAACGATGTGCTTAAATCTTTCGTGGAACAGTCACATAGCTGCAATCGCCAAGAAGGTCAACCTGACTATACACAAACTGAAGTATCATAAGAATGTACTCCCATGCGAATTACGTGCTCTACTAATCCGAACCCTCGTTTTTCCCCACTTGGACTACTGTTGCATGGTATATAACGACCTCACGGGCGAACTTGACGCGCGATTGCAACGTCTTGTCAACTTGGAGATTAGATTCATCTTCGATCTGAAAAGAGATGCACATCACCCCCTATAGACTAAGGCTCGGGTGGCTGTCGGTTCGGAATAGGAGACTATATTTCCTAGGCATACAAATTTTTCGCATCGTAAACCTTGAAGCTCCATTGTATTTAAAGGAACTATTCGCGAGAGTAGACCCCGACCGCTACGAACCACAAGACATGCAACATCGACCAAAATCTTCCGTATACCCAATTATCGCACTGAAACTTATCGCCGATCCTTTCACCTGACCGCAATCGAACTTTAGCACGCTCTCCCGTCGCAAATAACAACAGCACCGTCGTTAGCTGTATTCAAGAAATTACTACTAGCCCACCTGAGGTCTACGGAATGACACAAATAAGTTTAACCTAGAAATTATTCTTACTCCTCCGTATTATATTGTATCATAAGCGAATTGTATCAATATTAAATAAGTATTCAGGTGTACTGTATGAGCACCACCAGCGCGAAATTTGTACCGGCATGAAAATGTTATTGTTATTAGCTGTGTCAAATATGTAAAAATTGTTATTGTTATCAATGTTATGCCAAAAATTTGCCCCATAGTTACGGCTAGGGCATAATAAAATCTATCAATCAATCAATCTCTCTCTCCCTCTATCTATCTCTCTCTTTCTCTCCCTCTCTCTCTCTCTCTCTCTCTCTCTCTCTCTCTCTCTCTCTCTATCTATCTCTCTCACGCATACACTTGCGCCGTATATTTTGTTCTTATTCCTTATACCACAGTAGTTTCAGTCATTCCTCGACGCCATGGCAAACAAAGATTGAACCCGTCACCACTTAATCTTTACGCTGCAAACTCAACGGTCATAAATACCTATGGGTTGCAGCGTTTAACACTTGACTTGGGTTTACGCCGTGCTTTCAATTGGTCATTGTTAGTTGCAGACGTCAAATCAGCCATCGTTGGTGCAGACTTCATTGTAAATTATGGTCTTCTCCCCGATCTGAAACACAGGAAGCTTATCGACAGACACACCTCTTTGACATCAAGTGGAGAAATCACGATCGCCTCCATACATGGCATATCGACGGTCGACGTGAGCGCCGTCTCCTCAAAAGTTCAAGCAGACAGGTATGTCGACATCCTCAAACAGCACATCGATATTACTATTCTGAACCCACAATCGCATCTGGCCTCGAAAACACAAGTAGAACACCACATCGTCACTAGTGGTGTACCAGTCGGCAAACGACCACGAAAGCTCGCAGGCGACAAACTCAAAGCTGCCAAGGATGAGATAAACGCGATGCTGGATCAAGGCATTCTACAACCATCCAGAAGTCCATGGGCGAGCCCCCTGCACATGCAAAAGAAAAAATCAGGCGAGTGCAGACCGTGTGGAGACTACAGAAAATTAAATTCTCAAACCATTCCTGACAGGTACCCACCGCCGCTGATCGAGGATTTATTTCAAAAATTACACAGAAATAAAGTCTTGACACGCGTCGTTTGGTTGATTGTGAACGACGGCGAGCAATGGATGGTCCTGTCGTTGGCGGGGTGTACGCCGGCGTTAGTCCGATGTCGGTGGCTGTGGATTTGAGTTTTTTTTGGGGGGTGGCCCTGAGAAGGGCCGATGGTTTGCTCTTGCTCCAATTAAGTTGAAGCGAGAGTCTTTGTCCGCTTCACGGGGAGGGGGTCATCATCTGGTCCAAAAAAGACCATCAGATTTACCTTCACGCGTCGCGGATCGTTTGAAGGTGCCTGGGAATAGGCTTCAAAGTCGGTGGAGGAGGGGTTATCGACCGGGAGGAGGCTTCGACGATGTAGCCGACGAGTCTCCCGAGGTACCGACGGGACAGCGAATACGAACGGCAGCGCCGGCGTCGGTATAACCGATTCTGAGGCTGTCGACGATCGTACTCTCTGTGCCTCACGGTTACCCTCAGGAGTTTTACCCGGGGTGCGTGGTAACTCCGTTACCTCTCCCTCGGTCGCTGCACTGTGGAGGTCCTCAATGCTCGGACCGGTAGGGAAGGGGTCCGGGGTCACCTTGCTTGGCCGGGTACGCGCCTGGTGACGTCGACGAAACCTTCGTCCGGAGCGATTGGGCATGGGAAGTAGCGAGGATAGGACGCAGCGGCCAAGAAGTGTCTGGGGCCAACAAACCGTAGCGGCCAAGTAATCTTGGGGCCAGCGGTTAGCAGCGACCAGGGCCTCCCGGAGCTAACGTCCTCGGAATAGGAGAGGGTGGAGGTTGCACCGGCCAGGAACGGTCTGGGGCTAGCGAATCGCAGCGGCCAAGTAGACTTGGGGCTAGCGATCAGCAGCGACCAGAATTCCTGGGGCTAACGTCCTCGGTGCGGGAGAGGATACCCGGATCGAATATCGGCGACCGAGGAGCTCGGGGCCGTCAATTCTCACCGGCGGGTGAGGCAAAGAGTCTTCTGGGGCGAGCACCCAAGGTGGGGCCGCGACCATCCGAGTCTACAAAAATACGGGTATAGCTACCGGAGTAGCGGATTAATAAATAATCTCGTTCGAAATGAATTGTCTGGTCTTTATTCTCGAGGAATGCCGAAAAGACGAATTGACAAATGCGTTTCTCGGCGTGGTATTTATTCCCGTCCGGGCAGTCGACGAGCTGCGAGCGCTCGAGCTGCCGCTCGCCATCTATCGGCCGAGCTGGTACCTATCGCGGTAGGCGCTGCGGCGCGTCGTAGCTCGGGTCGTCAACGGCCCGCGCTGGTTGCCTATGGCCAGGCGCGTGCGCGTTGTGTGTATGGGTAGCTGTGGGTGTTGGTGCGTGTATGAATGTGTGATTGTGAGTGTGCATGAATGTTTGTGTGCATGTTTAACTAATATCCGATATATATATGAGCGATTCCACGTGACTTCAGCCACTCAAAAAAAAAAATTTCCACAAATAATTTTACAAAATTGAGCTATTTTTTTGCAATATATTCACCGAGTGCTGATTTTTAAAAAATTTTTTTGACGGTTTTAGCGTTAACTTTTTTTGTATTTTTCCATTCAAATGGCTGTATCTCTGGCAGGATTTGACGTATTTACATTTGTAGAAAACGAAAATGTGCGTCTTTTTAAGGCCTTTCAGAAAAAAATTACTTTAGATCCTATTGAGGAAGTTGCACGTCCGTTTCGGGCGAAAATATGCAAAAATATTTTTTTTCTCAAAAAATGCATTTTTAATTTTTTTTATCAAAATTTCCCCAAATCCTGAATACGAAAAAAGAATTTTTGGTATTTTTTATATCGTGGGACCGGCAACCGGTAATGCGTAATTTTACCGATTTCATTAATAGATTTTTTACAGTTCGATTTTTTCGCTTTACGCGATTCAACGAGCATTGATTATCATTAATTTCTCTTATTTCAAGGAAGCTTCTGATTTCGCGTAAAGCGATTGGAGCACATGAAAAAAAAAAAAAAAACAAACTGAAAAAAATCTATTAATGAAATCGGTAAAATTACGCATTACCGATTGCCGGTCCAACGATATAAAAAATACCAGAAATTATTTTTTTGTATTCAGAATTTGGGGAAATTTAAAAAAAAAATTAAAAATGCATTTTTTGAGAAAAAAAATATTTTTGCATATTTTGCCCTGAAACGGACGTGCAACTTGCTTAATAGGATCTAAAGTAATTTTTTTCTGAAAGGCCTTAAAAGGCGCACATTTTCGTTTTTTACAAATGTAAATACGTCAAATCCTGCCAAAGATACAGCCATTTGAATGGAAAAATACAAAAAAACGTTAATTATCGATAAAACCGTCAACAAATTTTTAAAAAAATCGGCACTCGGTGAATATATTGCAAAAAAATTGCTCAATTTTTTAAAATTATTTGTTGAACATTTTTTTTTTGAGTGGCCGAAGTCACGTGGAATCGCTCATATATGTTTTCTTTCAGCGTACAGCAGTCTTTTCCACTCTAGATCTCGCAAAGGCTTACCACCAGATACCCATGGCAAAAGAAGACATAGAGAAAACAGCAATAATTACACCGTTTGGCTTGTACGAATTTGTAGTTATGCCATTCGGTCTACAAGGTGCTACACAAACCTTTCAACGTTTTGTGGATTCAATCTTCCGAGACCTAGATTCCATTTTCTGCTACATCGACGATTTTATCATCATGTCAAAAACGCACGAGGAACATCTTCAACATCTCCGCATCGTCTTCGAACGGATAAAACAACACGGTCTTACCATCAATCCGAGCAAATGCATCCTTGGGGCATCGGAAGTTTCTTACATTGGGTACGTCATCAACGAGCACGGATACAAGCCACCATCAGACCGCGTTGAGAAGATAATTACTTACTCGGAGCCGAACACCATCAACGAACTGCGACACTTTCTGGGTATGGTCAATTATTATCGTCGACTCATACCGAATGCAGCGAAAATGCAGGCATCGTTGAACGACTATCTCAAGGATTCGAGAAAAAACGATACGAGGAAAATCAAGTGGTCTTTCGAAGCGGAACAAGCATTTACTGATTGCAAAAACAGTCTAGCTGCAATAACAATCACCGCATTCCCGTAACCACAAGCACCAATCGCATTCACCACAGATGCATCTGATACTGCCATAGGAGCCACACTGGAACAGGAGATCGACAACGCGTGGATCCCAATAGCTTTCTTCTCACGAAAACTCAGCCAGACCGAAAAAAACTACAGCATTTATGACAGAGAACTCCTAGCAGTCTTTGCTGCCATCAAACACTTTCAATATCTGCTTGAGTGTCGACAATTCGTCACTAAAACTGATCATAAACCGCTGACACACGCTTTCAAACAAAAAGCAAGCAAAGCTTCGCCACGTCAACAACGCCAGCTGGATTTTATTTCACAATTTTCCACCGACATTGTATACGTGAAAGGTGAAGAAAATGTGGTGGCAGACGCGCTTTCACGGATCAACGCGATAAACATGCCCACAGTTCTGTCAGCAAGAACGATTCAGGAAGCACAGCAAGGTGACGAAGAGCTCAACAACTTTACGAACCAGTCTTCATCTCTGAAACTTCAACGCTTGACCATAGAACCGGACGTCTCTATTTACTGCGACATTTCCACAGGAATCGTCAGACCATTCTTACCATCAACTCTTCGCAGAACAGCTTTCGACACGATACACGGTCTATCACATCCGAGCAGCAGAAATACGAGCAAGATGCTGAAAGGAAAATCCGTTTGGCTGAGCATGAGAAAAGAAATAATTAAATGGTGCAGAAAATGCATCGCCTGTCAACGAGCGAAAATACGACGTCATAATAGGACCATTCCACACAATATCAATACTTCAGATGCACTTTTTAATCATATCAACATCGACATTATCGTTTTACCAGACATCAATGGGTACAGGTATTGCCTCACCATCATCGACAGATTTTCACGATGGCCGTACCATTGAAAGAAACTACAACAGAAACGATAGCGACAGCTCTTTTCAACAACTGGATGAGTCTTTACGGAACACCTCTCACAATCACAACAGACCAAGGACCACAATTCGAATCTGCATTATTCAAAGCTCTCGCAAAATTCATTGGAGCAAATAAAATCAGGACTACGCCTTATCACCCTGCCTCCAATGGACTAATCGAACGATAGCATCGCACGCTGAAAGCGGCACTAATGTGCAAATCGCAAATCCCCTGGACAGACGTGTTACCAGCGGCAATGCTGGGACTTCGGACAAGCTTCAAAGAAGATCTGCAAGCATCACCGGCAGAAATGTTGTATGGGACAACGTTGCGTGTACCAGGTGAATTTTCCGTGCATAACGAATTATCAGCGGATCCGCAAATGTTCATTAAGAAACATCGTGCCTTAATGAGACAATTGCGTCCAATTCCGACTGCACACCACAGCAAAACACGTCCGTTTCAATTGAAAGACATTGACACCTGCTCTCACGTATTCGTGAGGTGCGACCACGTGAAAGCTCCGCTGGAACCACCGTACCGAGGACCGTTTAAGGTCGTTCAAAGGATCAACGATCGACTGTACACCATTGACATCGAAGGTCGTCAACAAAATATCTCAACCGAGAGGTTAAAACCAGCGTACGTAACACGTACCGACGTCGATCCAACACCAGTGCAACCCGAACCAGGACCATCAGCTAGCGACAAGGAAAAAGTCGATAGCACCAAAAAGACAACCAGAGACTCGTTTAAAAGAACCGTGACTTTTCCGCCACACGGCAAAGTTACTAAGGGGGGAGTGGATGTGGCGACTCCGCCACTGTCAGACAACCTTACCGACAGGCGGCGCGGCAGTGCCACGGACGGAAGCGCCCTCGTTACCAACAGACGAAGGAAACAAGTACTAATCCCCCGTCGATTCGACTAGAGAGACAAAAGACTAGGTTTAAGAACACTCAGTTCAAACAATAGATATATTACTCGTTTCCGAGTGATCAGACGCTACAGCTCTGGCGCTCTTCCTTCAAACTGTTATTCGTTGATATTTCAATGAAGACTTTTTATACTTGATAGTATTCACGATCTACATTCTTATTCAGTGGTGAGTTGTGGTTATATAGCGACCAGTAAACCCTACAACTCTAACTTAACCTAATAGCGGGAATTTAAAATCGCAAAACGCCACCATCGCACTCGCCACTCGTCACCACGCATCACCCGGAAGCGCGCAACTCTGTACCCGCAAACGTGGTCGGCATTTACGATGCCGCCATTTTATCAATAATACACGGGATCGGGACTCGCAAACCGGGGAAAAATTAGTCGGGGAAAACCGCGGGGGGCGGGATACTGGTCGAGGTGACTACCTGGTCCGAAGTGCGGGAGCCGGTGTCTTTTAGTCCAGGAAAATGCTCCGGAATAGGCACAAGTTTTGACCTGCGGTTGCGGTTGCGACTGAAGGTAGGTGACTGGCTACTGAAAGATAACCCATTGAAATTTTTTCACTGCACCCCCCAGAACCCTTAAAAAAGGGGATTGAAAACTTAAAAATCGTCATATTTCGAAAAATAATGACTCGATTGAAAAATGTTTCAAACAAAAAATGTTTGAAATAAAAAAATACACGAAAAGTTATATGAAACCCAACCCTGTATTTTTACAAATAACGGGTGTAGGAACGATGCAAACTTTAGGGGTCGACGGAAAATCGCGTTTATGTAGAAGCACCACTGGCGCGAACGGCGACAGAGCGAGTGATAGAGAGTGCGACGCTGCTCGCACTCGTTGGCAGGAACGGTACGCTCGCCCGGATTAGTGCACGCCACAAGCCAATGAGTGCGAGTGGGTGAAGCGATGCCGTCTTCTCTCTCCTTCCGAATAATCTTTCAAACTGCGTTCGGTGACATCGCAAGACGTTTTGAGTTCGGCGACATTTTACGTTAAGGGGATCCCGAACGTTCGGTGCCCGTTCTCTCTCGCTCCGCCGCGATCGCCCATAGCGCTACCTCCCTCGCACTCGTGGCGCATACGAAAGGTTCGGGGTCACCTTAAGGCGATGGACGTCATCGCCGAGTGCGAGAAAGACAGCGCTATCGGCGCTCGCTGCGGCGCGAGGGAGACGGAGAGAGTTTATGTCGGCCATCGTCTTGACGCTACAACGCTTGAACTCGCTGTATCAAAAATTGTGAATCGAGTCCCTGTTTTTCGTTACAAATCGTTGTTTGACACACGTCAGATCTCCGCGTTATTTTATGTCAGTTAAACGTAATTTTTTTTAATTCAGTTATTTTACTCGAATCGATTTTTTTATGTGAAAGTCACTCTGTAGATTAGTATTATTTAAAAAATAATAATAATCGTTAAAAAATTTCGTAATATTGTAAATTTGTAATTTTTTTTATACCGCTAGTTAAAAGCCATTCTGTAAAATTATAGTTTCATCAGATTGTCAATTGGTAAAATGATAGTTATATGGAATGTTAATTGGTTAATTTAACTTATTATTATGCGATTGTCAATTGGTAAAATTATAGTTGTGTGGCATGTTAATTGGTAAATTAGTCAATTAATAATTTAGTCATATTGGTAAAATTTGAATTGTGTAAATGTGTCATTTTGTGAAGTTGTCAGTTATTAATTCATTACAGTTGTAGAGATTTCTATTTATGAATTAGTCTATTCATGAAATGTAGTCTGGTTTTTTACCGTGTATCACTGTAAAAGTGATACACGGTAGCAAACTACTAATTCATGAACAGACAACTCTACAACTTTACTAAATTGATACCTGACAACTTTACAAAATGACACATTTACACAATTCAAATTTTACCAACATGACTAAATTACTAATTGACTAATTTACCAATTAACATGCCACACAACTATAATTTTACCAATTGACAATCGCATAATAATAAGTTGAATTAACCAATTAACATTCCATATAACTGTCATTTTACCAATTGAAAATCTGATGAAATTATAATTTTACAGAATGAATTTTAACAAGCAGTATAAAAAAAATTACAAAATTACAATATTACGAATTTTTTAAAAAATTATTATTATTTTTTAAATAATACTTATTCACAGAGTGACTTTCACATAAAAAAATCGATTTGAGTAAAATAACTGAATTAAAAAAAATTACGTTCAACTGACATAAAATAACGCGGAGATCTGACGTGTGCCAAACAACGATTTGTAACGAAAAACAGGGACTCGATTCACAATTTTTGATACAGCGAGTTCAAGTGTTGTAGCGTCAAGACGATGGCCGACATAAACTCTCTCCGTCTCCCTCGCGCCGCAGCGAGCGCCAATAGCGCTGTCTTCCTCGCACTCGGCGATGACATCCATCGCCTTAAGGTGACCCCGAGCCTTTCTTATGCGCCACGAGTGCGAGAGAGGTAGCGCCATGGGCTATCGCGGCGGATCGAGAGAGAACGGGCACCGAACGTTCGGGATCCCCTTAACGTAAAATGACGCCGAACTCAAAACGTCTTGCGATGTCACCGAACGCAGTTTGAAAGATTACTCGGAAGGAGAGAGAAGACGGCATCGCTTCACCCACTCGCACTCATTGGCTTGTGGCGTGCATTAATCCGGGCGAGCGTACCGCTCCTGCCAACGAGTGCGAGCGGCGTCGCACTCTCTATCTCTCGCTCTGTCGCCGTTCGCGCCAGTGGTGCTTCTACATAAACGCGATTTTCCGTCGACCCCTAAAGTTTGCATCGTTCCTACACCCGTTATTTGTAAAAATACAGGGTTGGGCTTCATATAACTTTTCGTGTATTTTTTTATTTAAAACATTTTTTGTTTAAAATATTTTTCAATCGAGTCATTATTTTTCGAAATATGACGATTTTAAAGTTTTCAACCCCCTTTCTTAAGGGTTCTGGGGGGTGCAGTGAAAAAATTTCAATGGGTTATCTTTCAGTAGCCAGTCACCTACCTTCAGTCGCAATCGCAATCGCAGGTCAAAACTTGTGCCTATTCCGGAGCATTTTCCTGGACTATTTCTTGTCGTCGCGGTCTTCTGCGGCGTGATTTTCGTTGGGGAGCGGGCTTCACGCCAGGTGTCTCCAATTGTCACGCTCGACCGTCTTCGTATGCTCCTCACACCTCGGTAATACTAGACGGCATAGGCGAGGGGTAGGGGGGGGGCGGTTCGGGCGAAATTCGGACTTAAAACTATATGCTGTGCGCGGGCAGCGACGGTTGACTTCGGACCAGGGGGGTTCTCGGTATAGCCCCGACGGGAGGCATTTTTCGTTACAATATATATATATATATATATATATATTGTAACGCTTATTTTGAGCGTTACAATGATGCCTCTGAATATCCGGCTTTTTTGGCTATTTCCCCGACTCCCTCGGCAGATATCGAGCACGTTCGTCAGGGCAACGTGAAATATTAAGAAATATTATTCATAATTTTTTTTTATATATTTTTTTTTATTTAACGGGAAACAAAAATCACGAGGAAAACGGAGACGATTATCGCAACAATCAATGGACATGATTCCTGGTCCATCTATCCTCGTCGAGGACCAATCAAAAAACGAGGATTGGAAGTTGCCAATATTCCCCGACGGACCGGATGATCGAGGATGAGAACAACGGTTCGATAGCGATCGATATAGTAATAGTCCCCGGGCGTAATTAAATGCGAGATTTGACGATAGGCGATAGCAGCTCTCGGGCTTCGAAGATATTTTAGAAAAAGAGTGGTGGGCAAGTCGCTGTCCCGCGTACCGCGAGAAGTCGTTACGATGGATTCTTCGAGGGGCAGTCTTTGAGAAGCATTGGTCGCGACAAGTTTGGTTTTGGGGGGGAAACAAGAGCATCCCGGAGGATGTCAGGACACGAGAGTTCTCGGAAATTCTTATCCCGGTTCCGAAGTAACGAGTCCCGGAAATAAATGGAGGGACGAGACGAACGAATCCCATTGGGAAAATCAGGGTAAGATCTTTCTCGTGGCAACGCGGGTTGGGGTCGAAATCCAGAACGAGCAATGTTTAGAAAGGGCAAAAACCCGAACGCGCAATGCTTCGAATGAAAATGTTCAGAAAGGGCAAAACTTCGAATGAGATTGTAGCGAACGTATTATATGCCGAACTACTACCAGTCGGCGCGGTTTTCAACATTTCCCGACTTTCGACCTTTCCCACGCGTAAACTATTAAGGTTAGATATATGCCGCCGCGGACTTTTTTATAGGAAATTCAATTCTCTACAACATTGTTTCTGTGAACTTTTGGTCTATATAGCGTTGTTTATCCAGCGTTTCGACAGAAACAAAATAAAACGATAAAAAAATCGATGCATTCTTACCTTCCCGTCAAAACGCTGGATAAACAACGCTATATAGACCAAAAGTTCACATAAACAATGTTGTAGAGAATTGAATTTCCTATAAAAAAGTCCGCGACGGCATGTATCTAACCTTGATAGTTTACGCGTGGGAAAGCTCGAAAGTCGGGAAATGTTGAAAACCGCGCCGACTGGTAGGCGTTCGGCATATAATACGTTCGCTACAATCTCATTCGAAGTTTTGCCCGTTCTGAACATTTTCATTCGAAGCATTGCGCGTTCGCGTTTTTGCCCTTTCTAAACATTGCTCGTTCTGGATTCCGACCCCAACCCGGCAACGCCGTTCGGTCGTTTGTCCCTGATTCGTATTTTATTCCGTTAGAGTGTCACGCGAGTTTCGTTTTGTTTTTGGTGCGTAGACACGGCGAGTCTCGGGGAGTAAGTCGAGCAGGAAGCGTCTCAGACTCGTTTTGGATTTTGTTTGTGGGTAAATCTGAGTCGCCTGTAGGCTATGCCCGAGAATTTCCCTCCCGGTTTTAACGAGTTATAACTCGTTAAAACCGGGAGGGAATTTCTCTCTAGTTTTTTTTGTATCCGATCGTCGGGGTTCCGTTGTGTTTTCCCTGTAGCGCGTGCGATTGCATCGATAGAGTAAGATAGTAGGGTCCCGTCGTAAACGAAAATAGTTCGTGTTTTAGATCCGCGATCGCGAATTAACTTTCCTTTATGTGTTTTTTTTTGTATTTAGATTTTTTTGAACGTCTCGAATAGGGAATCGGCGCTGCGGATCGATCAGTGGCGCACGATTATAGTAGGGAAGTGTAAAGTGTTATCCTTGAAAATCGCGAGGTGAATTATTTTATTTTTGTATTTTTTGGTCAAAATAAATCCACCGTTGGAATTCCCTGGAATTTCAGGGTATTCGTAAGTGTGTGAAATAATTTTCGTTTGTGCCGATCCCACTCAAATCCCCGCCAAAAACCACAATTCCACGAACCGCCCCTCTACCCGTGTGATGGCTGCAGTCTAGCCAGGCAAACCCGTCTCTCCAATTAACATCTTGAAGAATCATTTTTTTTCTTTCCGGTCGGGTCACGCTATAAGCGTGGCTGGCGCCCAAATATTTTTTATTAAATATCAAAATTTACCGGCCGAGGAGACGTTTTGTATACGTCCCGGAAAAAGACATTACAATATATATATATATACACTACCGCTCAGAATTATCAGGACACTAACCACGCGCGCCGCCAGGAATTACTCCTGTCTTTGAACGACGACAACTCCGCGAGAAAAAATGCTAAAGTTTTTTTTCTTCCACCGTCAGAAAGCTTATGAAATTCTGATTCAAATGATCTCCATCCAATACTATTGCCACAATTGAGTCCCGAGATTGAATATGAAAATCATTAAAAGAAAATTTCGATTTTTGCGAAATTTTCTTCGTCGATTTCAACTCGCTGCCAAACCTAGGAAAAACATTTCACACATCTACAATTTAGTATCGGTAATCGCTGATATCTTACCTTCATTTTAAGCCTAAAAAATATAAAAAATCTCAACGGGTTCTTGAGTAATTAAGAAATGAGTACAGGCATGCATTATTCGCCGGCGAGCCAACGATCGCGCGAGTCGGCGGTTGCGGCTACCGTCTCGTCCGTGAAGTCAGGACCGTAACGGGCCATCAGCACAGAGGGCGCTTGAGTATGGCGCAGTTTCGTCCATACATTTTCGTTTCGATATTTTCTTTAATTAGTTTTGAGCTGCATTTGATAGTTTTCAGCGGAAAGAATCGAAAGTAAAATAAGAGACCGTAGCCGCGGCCGCCGACTCGCGCGATCGTTGGCTCGCCGGCGAATAATGCATGCCTGTACTCTTTTCTTAATTACTCAAGAACCCGTTGAGATTTTTTATATTTTTTGGGCTTAAAATGAAGGTAAGATATCAGCGATTACCGATACTAAATTGTGGATGTGTGAAAAATTTTCTCTAGGTTTGGCAGCGAGTTGAAATCGACGAAGAAAATTTCGCAAAAATCGAAATTTTCTTTTAATGATTTTCATATTCAATCTCGGGACTCAGTTGTGGCAATAGTATCGGATGGAGATCATTTGAATCAGAATTAGCTTTCTAACGGTGAAAGAAAAAAAAATTCAACTTTTTTTTTCGCGGAGTTGTTGTCGTTCAAAGACAGGAGTGATTCCTGGTGGCACGCGTGGTTAGTGTCCTGATAATTCTGAGTGGTAGTGTATATATATATACTGTAACACGGGCTTTTACCCCCGCGCACCTTCGCCGCTCCTCCGCTGCACGCCCTGGGCGCCAGCCGCCAAAAGACGACCCTGGAAAACAATTCCTGATGCGACTCAGGACCGACTATATTTTTGGGGCGGCAGCGGGGAGACGATGCGGGCTTCACCGCTAGCTCAGCCTTTTCTCGCGGGTAGAGGGGCGTGGGCCGATACGACAACAAGGAAAAATAAACAGAAAGGCGACGATTAAAATTTAATACGTTTATTTGCTGTTGAAATATTTTCGCCAGCCAGATTGCTCAATCTTGAGCGACCGAATTACCATTCCAAAATAATTCAAACGGGATCAACCCACAATAATATAACATAAATAACGCTTCTATTTCGGTCGTTCGTGGTTTTCATTTGACAAACATTTTATTGGCGTAACAAAAGGCTAACAATAATTAAACTAACCTGACATTCAATCTACAACAACCCGCCGTCTCGGACCCCTCGGTCTACGATAGCAATACTAAACTGTCGGACTCTAATGGCGGAGAACTTTCCGACAACGATCAACACGAGGGTATCTCTCACAAATTAACTAACTCACGGACGGATAGACTAACGTGAAAAACAATATGACAAATAACGGCAATCGGAAAAACAAACGCAAAAATATTCTTCTCTAATGAAGTACGATACGGAAAGCTTCTAATAAAATTACCACCCACAAAAACGGAGTGGGCCCTTCACGCCAGCACACTCTCCTCCAGAAGTTTACAAATCAAATGTCCGACACGAAAAATTACTCTAAATGAATTTACTCGTAAATTCACTCTCCTGGAGTTCGGCAGCACCAAAACCACCGGGCTCGCCCGTTTCGATACGATAACCACCGAGATTTTTCAGACACCACGTGGCGTGGTTCTCAGACAGCTCTTTTGTCACAAATTACGACATCTCGGTAGTACTCACAGCTTACACAGATTTTCGACAACGTGGCCAGGCCCGGGATACGGTACTCACGGACCCACTGGTACTGGTTCTCGCCGATGTCCACGTCCTTTCCAGGGGGTATGGTGTTGGAGAGAGCTGAGGTTGTCGACCACCTCCGACGAAAGCTGAGCGTGAAGAGAGCGACTCGATGTTCGTCTCCGGGGGCCTCAGTTGGACTATCCCCTCCCTCGAGTCGCCAAATTTGGTCCGCTTATACCAGGTCTATCTCCCGGCAGACACGGGAGCTAGTGACTCCGCAACACCTCACAACCCAATCTGACTGAATTAAAATACCGACAGCGCTGATTTTGAGAATTACGGTCCCGCTCTTATCGGCGGATGACCGGCAGTTCGGGTGAACGAGATTTTCGGATGCTTTCCTCCCAGTAGCGTTGTCGGTGAAATGTTGGCCCCGCCTCAGCCTGCAGTGCGATGCGAACTAGGCCCACGCTGGCTCCAATCCCTGTAGAAAGATTGTGATTGGCCGCCAGCGTCCTGGCTCCGGAAGTGGGTCCCAGATTCGTCGATGAAATGAATTTTCCGGTGAGCCAGGGGCTGCTCCGGGGCGATTAATTGCTCACCATTGTTTACCGAGCGCTCCGTCGACGGTGCAGCGACTCGGTCGGCGTGAGGCAGTGGGTAGGCCCGCAAAGTTTCGCCCAACTCCACTCCTACGCTCCATAACTGGGGGACTCCGGCCCGAGGGATGCGGACCGCGAGTCCCAATCGTTTGCGGCATCCCTCCGTCAAACGATGAGGCTGACTGCAAACCACCTCGGACTCCTCAGTTTCCGAGGGGCTAACGACGATCCCTGGTGAGTGAGGGACGTCGTGCTGGTTGTGTGGTGTGGAAGACGACCTTCTCCCGTCCCTAGGTGTGGCACCGCAGTACCAGTGGCCCGAAACTCATCGAATAAAAATCGCAAAAGACAGCAAAGAAAACCTATGTTATTAACTACGACCAAATTTAATTACTATTCTGATTTCTGGAGGGAGGGTCGGTGGTGGACGACGACAGCTGCGGATGTTGTTGACGCGACAGCGAAGTAACGGGGTGCGTGAAAAAGCACCACGTTAGAATACATATACACACACATATAGATACCCGCGCATATATTGTAAATCTCGGATATTTAAGTTACCTACACACACACACGCACACACAAGGGCCCACGCGCACACACAAGCGCCCACGCACACACCCACTCGCACACGCACCCCATAGCACCAGCGAGACACCGGCAGCGCTGTCCACGGCTTACTGCGACGCCGAACGCGGCACCTAATTCACACCTCAGCCGCCAGATGGCGAGCAGCGCCCGCCGTTCGCGCAGTCGATAGGTCTCATACAAGTGTATATAAACCCGAGCATGTAATCGATAAATCAGACTTCTTTGACTGAATAAACACACATTTACGGGAGTTATCTCAACAGAGATTCCAAAGTCTCATATTTTCTGTACGGACTACTAGGCTGGCAGGACGCGGCTTCAACCGAACGCTCGCCCCTGTTGCCTGTAGCCCCGCTGACCCTCCTTGCCACCGAGCTGGCCGGCCGCGGCGTCATCGAACGCTCGCCCCGGTTGCTCGTGGCGCTGCCGCCCCACTGCTCCCCATCCTTGTTCCTACCCGTGCCCAACCGTGCCGGGAGACGGTGCCGACGTCGTCGACAGGCACTTGCTCGGGCCAGTGAGGTGCTGCTGGCTCCGTTGCCCATCCTCCCCGATCTGACAGCTGGGCCTCTACCCCCTAGCGAGACGACCGAGGGGAGAGCGACGGAGTTGCCCCTCACCCAGGGTAAGACGCTGGAGGTGACCGTCCTCGTTACCCCCCCCGTCGCGGCACCGGACCTCGGACGGTCTCCCATCCCCGACCAACCGCTCCCCCGCTTCCGTCCCGGCGCACCAGCGGCGCATCAGGGCGAAGCTCGCTCTGTTATTCGGCAAGGACGATAGCCCCCCGCCGAGGAAGCGCGATCGTCGGTCAGCGGCCGCCTAAGGGGTTGGTTCGCTTACATCCCCCTCCCCTCTTCTAAAGGACTCAACTGATCGTCGCAGCGATTGCACGGCCATGGGTGCAACCAAATAAACCCGCCCGTGTCAAGGTGTCAACTATCATTACGTCGAGGAGGGAATCAGAAGTAGTAGTGTGGTAAGTAGACTCGGATGGCACGATACTTAAAGCTAGGGACGAGACTAATTCGGTGAGATATTCCGATTCAAAGTGGTTACGTAGGAGACTGCAGTTCAGGTCGCCTGTTATAATTATTTTTTCGTAAGCGTGAGAGAATCGATTTAGGGTGAGTACGAAGTCGTTTAGTAGTTCTCCTTTAGGTCGGCGGTAGATGACTGTTAGAAGCATCGATTGCCCATTCGGATGCCTGATCTCATGGATAAGGTATTCAGGCGAATTTGAGAAAGCACTCGGCGACGAGGCTAAGATGCGTATTTTGAGACCAGTCCGGATATAACATGCAACCCCTCCTCCTTTTTTTCCCTCGCCATCGTTTCTTATCAAAAAATATCCATTTAAGTTGACTAGGTCGTCAGGGATTCGATCATGGAGCCACGTTTCGGAGACGGCGATGACATGTTGAGATTGTTCAGAAAAGTGCATGCGAACGAAATCGATGTGGCCAAGCAGGGAGTTAGCGTTAAAATGAGTGATGTTGAGAGTGGTTTTTGTTTTCTGGGAATTTGTTTTTTTCTTGTATCGATGCGTGCACGTGTCTCCGATAGACGTCATTTTAGTTTTTCTAGGTCGATGTTAGAAGCAATGTTTATCGTCGGATGACCACTGTCGCGCCGAACGTAGGTTCGACCGGATTTGACCCAGACGTATTTGTGCGCCGTGGCTGCTGCTCTGGTCTTCGCGCTGCGATACAGGCTGTAGGTTTCGGAGGATAGCATTTCGTTCACATATATCAGTCCCGGTCGATCATCTGCAAAAACTTCGTGCACCGATAAGTTTCGTTTCGCTCTTTTTTTGTCGATGATGAATTCGCAGGTAGACGGTGATTTCAACTTGACTACGAACGATTTTGTAGAAGTCGTCCGTACATTACGGTCAGACGTGCTGCTCGATGAGTGAAGATCGGTGTTAGTAGACGATTTTTTATGCATCTGTCGACAAGCAAGGACATCGACGCTAAGATTGGCTACACCGAGCGCTGTTAGAACCTTTCGCGCGATCTCATATAAATTATGGAGGTTCATTCTCTCCATCGTAAAATAAATTCGAAACCCATTGTTAATTTATTGAGTTAAACTCTTCATTCGGTAAACGATCCCTACAAAAACATATATCCCCTCCAACCCGGATCCTTTCTGAGACGCGTGTTAATTTCGAGGACATAACATTGGTGGCAGCGGTGGGATCTGCCGAAATAAATTCAGTGCGGTCACGAATTAAAAACGAGAATAACACACAGTGCCCAGAGTAGCAAAAAATCCCGACACGCAGTCGTTGCGATTACTTTGGCCTGGTTACGCGGTGCTGCACACGCAGCAACGTCAGCACGCGCGCAAAGACAACCCCGGGGTTACGAAAATTTCTGACGCAGTCGTCACGAAATAAGCCCGGGTACACAGTGCCGTTCAAGGTGGAACAGTGCCTGTGAAGCCAAACCCAACGCTCGATTCGACACGCAGTCGTCGAAATCCAGCCTGGTCCTCCCACGACGATAAGGACATCGTAAAGGGGGTGACGAGCAGCCCATCGGCAACTCCAAAGGGTCAAGTACAAAGACGAGGACTGAGGGAAGGACCTGCTCGGAAGGACATCATGCCAACGAGGATCATCTACCTGTGAGTGGCAGTTATATCGTACCTTACTACCAAAGCCAAAATCGAGTCGAGAAAAATTTATATTACTGCGTAGCTCGCGCGGTAAGGAAACAAAATTCTTGCGCGACCGAAGATAATTAAATAAATTAAACTCGAGAGGTCGCGGACCGTCCCGGAAAAATCTAAAAATAATTAATCCGCGTCCGCGATAAGACAAAAAATCGACCGATTAATTTTTGGAATTTTCAAAAAAAAAAAAAAAAAATTTCAACGACCCCCGTCGAAACACGCGCAGGGCGCATTCCACCGAATTCCCCTTGCCGGGGGAGGAGGTTAACGCCCTGGCCGTACGCGATGCCGCCATCGGCGACATCGCGTTCCGTACAAACGAGACTTTAAATCAGGTGTCACCGGACGGAGCGATACCCCCCGGTCAACGGGCCGCGTTGTCGAATAACCTACGACAACTCGGTGGCACGATTGAGCGCGGAACGTCGCGCGCGGAAACAATCGAATCCGATTTCGATCTCCCTCGATTAAGTCGAAACTCGCGTCGATCAGTAACCGAGAACATGATCGACGAACAAATTCGTAGTCTCCGAAACGGAGCAAATTATTATTAGCCGAGCAGTGCCCTAGCTCGACCCAACCTACCGCGAAATCTCGGAGCAATACCGCGGGCGACGTCGAGAAATAATCACAACGCGGACCCCACGGTGCGATACGACCTAGAGGCGATAGACCTATAATTTTCTTCAATACAATATACATTGTTTTGAAGAAAATTATACATTTTTATCTTCCTGTCCAAACGCTGGCTGAACAACGCTATATAGACCAAAAGTTTACATGAACAATGTTGTGGAGAATTAAATTTCCTACAAAAAAGTCCGCGACGGCACATATCTAACATCGATAGTTTACGCGTGGGAAAGCTCGAAAGTCGGGCAATGTAGTCTCGCGGCCCACGGACGAGGTACGCCAACTATACCTATATATATACGTATTCCGAATCTCGACCGTTCCGAGCATTGCGCGTTCCAAACATTGAGCGTTCCGAATTTTGACCTTTCCGCACATTGCTCGTTCCGAATTTCGAGCCCATCCCGAAAAATTCGACTGGGGATTATACGGTAGAATTATAATTCTACCCTATCAAGGCAATATTGTGGTTTTAAAAATGCAAATCCATCAGCTATGTGCAGTGACTATAGGCGTGAATTAGTTTTGGATATCTTGGAAATGTCGATATTCGAAATGAAAAATAGCAGAACAAAAAAAATAACTATTCACTGTTTTTTTTTCAAATGCTGCAATTTCGATGGCAATCTTAAAATACCTAAATGGAAACTAGTAGGACTTTTTATGACATCTCACGCGTCAAATATAATAAAAACATTATCAAACGATGTGGTCGATCTTGAAATAAGTACGTCAATATTTTACAACGACATATGATTGCAAAACTGACTGTTATGTAATAAGTGGCGAGTGTTGGGTGTCACACTTCACGGATATATATCGTTTGCAATCGTCGGAGGAATGAGAAGAACTCTCTTATCGCGACAGGCGACAGAATGAGAAAGAGAGAGAGAGAGAGAGAGAGAGAGAGAGAGAGAGAGAGAGAGAGAGAGAGAGAGAGAGAGAGAGAGAGAGAGAGAGAGAGAGAGAGAGAGAGAGAGAGAGAGAGAGAGAGAGAGAGAGAGAGAGAGAGAGAGAGAGAGAGAGAGAGAGAGAGAGAGAGAGAGAGAGAGAGAGAGAGAGAGAGAGAGAGAGAGAGAGAGAGAGAGAGAGAGAGAGAGAGAGAGAGAGAGAGAGAGAGAGAGAGCGAGAAAGAAAGAAAAATGCAAGAAGTAGTGGACTTCCCAGTAGTAACCCAACAAGAATGCAGTCTTGTCATCGAGTAGCTGACGTACGGTACTGTAACACGGGCTTTTACCCCCGTGCACCTTCGCCGCTCCTCCGTCTTACGCCGTGGGCGCCAGATTTGACTCAGATCCGACTATTATTTTGCGGCGACGACGGGGGAGACGATGCGGGCTAAACCGCTAGCTCAGCCTTGCGCGGGGTAGAGGGGCGTGGGCCGATACACGAGGTGAGACAACAATAATAATACATGAGAATAATTATATGAATTCGTTTAATTCGCCACAGGAATAAATGGTCGACAACGATAAAGCTTTGATATAGAGTGACCGAATTACAGAGTTGCTTCGAGGCACTACCAAATCGCGACAACAATACTCTCGGACTTTTCGTCAATTTGTTCGGTCACCCGCGTTCAGAGTACACAGCATGTAGAGACTAGACAATTTTACTCGACACTCACGCTACATTCACGCGCTCCATTCCCCAATTTTTCTCACACACACACGGGTACCACAACCCGCCCCACAGACGTCTCTGTCGATCTCCCGGTCTTCGATGTTTACGCTAATTGCCGGACTCGAGGCGAAGACTATTCCGGCACGATCGACACGGGAAATGCACGGGGACTCGAATACCTTTTCACTTCGACTCGACGCTACTAAACATTCATACCACACTCGTACTAACTACTCTACTAACCTAACTAGTATCTGATCGTATTACTAACCTAATCTATCTAGCGCCCGGCGGAACGACAGCTCTTTCTCCCTCTCGTCGATTCGCTCCCCGGGAGTGGCTCTCCCGTCTGCCCACTCTCCTCCGGAATGCTCAACAACGCGTACCCCAGCGCGATTCGCCGTAGGGCCTCTCTGATAACTCTAATATTTTCGACAATTACGATTATCTCGATAACGTACTCTTAATTTCACCGGCGATTTTCGCGAACGCCCGTATGACCGTGGTACTGAATTTTCAAGGACTTTAAACCGGAATTCGACTCTAGATTGTCATCTCAGCGGTCACACGATACGATGGCTCGGGCATCCCATCGGGACACACCCGTGTCGACAGCTCTCACTACGACGGCCGACAATCCGCGACAATGTATTTTCTCAAAGCTGGTCGGTCGGTGGCACGGCGCCCCGGACCTCGCAACGACAAAGTCTTGAATATAATTGCAACAATTTTGGCGATCTTTACCGCGAATATATTTATTGGCTCCGGGGCCCCGCCACGTGCGTCGCCCTCGGCGACGACGAAAAGACAAAGAAAACGGCCGGAAATTTTATGACTCGACGCACGCTCTTATTGTGAGAGTGCCGACAGCGGTGAATACGATACGGAAATCTCTTTGAAGTTAACGATAGCTCGGAATATAATTTTTATCGGGCCACGCCGCGGGTTTATTACTCACGGTACCACTGGTACTGGTCTCGCCGATGTCCACGACCTTTTCGGGGGGTATGGTGACTGGGAAGAACGAGCGTTCAAACGATCCACCTCCGATGAGCGACAGACGAGAAGAGAGCGACTCGAAGTGCTTCGCTGGGGGTCTCGGCCGACTGATCCCCACTGCGAGGGCCCACGAGTCCGCGAATTTCCATGTGCTGTCCCCCGGCGGGCCGGGAAGCCGTCGCGCCCGTCACACCTCACAACCCAATCTTACTGACATGACAAATTACCGACAGCGTTGGCACGGGAAATTCTCGTTCTCGTTCCTACCGACCATTGGCCAATAATTTCGTGGAAACGAGAGCTTTGGATGATTTCTTTCCCGCCGCGTTGTCGGTGAGAATGATGGCCCCGCCTCAGCCTGTGGTGCGATAAGCACCCGGCCCACACTGGCTCCAACCGGCGTAGAAAAAATTCAAGGTTGGCCGCCAGTGCCTGGTTCCCGAAGTGTTACGATTCGATGATGTAGCGAATTGATTCGGGGAGACCAGGGCTGCTCCGGGGCGATTAATTGTTCACCCTGAAATACCGAGTGCTTCGTCGACGATGTTGCGGCTCGGTCGGCGTGAGGCAGTGGGTGGGCCCCCAATGTATCGCCCAACTCCACCCCTACGCTCCATGACGGGGTACTCCGGCCCGAGGGATGCAGGCCGCGAGTCCCAACCGTTTGCGGCATCCCTCCGCCAAACGGTGAGGCTAACTCCAAACCACCTCGGACTCCTCAGTTTCCGAGGGGCTAACGTCGATCCTTGGTGAACGAGGAACGACGTGCTGGTTGTGTGGTGGGGCAAACGAAAGCTCCTCCGTCCCTCGATGTGGCATCGCAGCACCAGTGGCCCGGAGCGCGACGAAATTACGAGAAAACAAGAAATCAACGAAAACCTACATTAATAATTATTGCTTAATTTACGATATTCTTAATTCGGTGCGGTATTTTTTTCGACATCCGGAGGGAGGATCGGAGGTGGAGGTTCGACAACTCTAATTTCGGTACGATAACACGGTAACGGGGGGCCGGAAAAATGCACCACGTTACAGTACATTGGACCGAGCTGGAGCATCGGTGCCAATGAAGCACACTGCCTTCATGCTTAAGTAAACCTGGACCCTATTTTCAAAAATATAGTTTTTCTTCGTCCATTATTAAATATTTCAGCATGTAACTGTGTTTGTAGTGACAAATTTTTAATTTCCAGTAGAACCATAAAAAAAAGGCACCAGGACTTGAAGAAATTACCACACGCCTACTCCGAAGAAACTCGAGTCGAATAATTAATTATTAATCAAATTAACTCAATGATTTGTTTGTAATTGATTGTAGTGAAAAAAAAATTGAGTGTGTGGGAATCACACACGATGGAAGTGAATACTTGTATGCATTTCGCTGGCGCGGTAAATTATTTCTGCCGATGATTCCAGAGAGAAAGAGAAAGAGAGAGAGAAGGGGAGGAGAGGAAAAGTCAGTGATCGAATTATGAATTGACAAGGAAGTCGAAAGTAGCCTGCACGTTGATATTTGTGTTTTCAAAAATGTTTTTTAATTATTAACGGGGGGGGGGCATAAGGGCTGGCGGGTAGACATCTTTTTTTATAAATATGGATAGAGCAAATCTACCCAAACCTTTTGAACATTATTAAGTATTATTTCGATAACATCCTGTAATCTTTTAATAAGAAAATATCGACAAACAAGCCGGTGACGAAGCTTTTCCAAAAACGTCTTTGGAAAAAAACGATTTGCAGTGTTGACTATATCTCAGCTGAAAATTATCTAAAATCAAAGACCATTTAAATGTAGTCAAAATATCATGAAATCGTCCCCCCTACGTTCTCTGATTATTATTTTTTAATTTTTAAATTGTTTGTGGTCATTGAAAGTGAGAACTGCTATTTTTCATGAAAAATGACCACGAAATTTTCACTTTAAATGACCACCGAAAATTTAAGAATGAAAAAAAAATCAGAGACCGTAAAGGGGAGGATTTGATGATACTTCGACTAAATTTAGATGATCGTTGATTTGAGATAATTCTCAGCTGAGATACAGTTATTACCGCAAATAGTTTTTATCCAAAGACATTGTTGGAAAAGCTTTGTCACCGGCTTGTTCTTCGATATTTTCGCATAAAACAATCACAGAATGTTATCGAAATGATACTTAATGATGGGTAAAAGGTTTGAATGAATTATCTCTATTTATTTATTTATGAAAAAAATCGCAGAAGTGTTTTTTCTTACGCTCCAGCCCTTACCCGCCATTTGAGAGGATCCCAAAAGTTTCGCGTCCGCAACAAGTGCGAGAGAGATAGCGCCATGGGCGCTCGCGGCGGAGCGAGAGAGAAGGTGGCCCAAACGTTCGGGATCCTCTTAAGATCCACGTTCTCTCTCGCTCCGCCGCGAGCGCCCATGGCGCTATCTCTCTCGCACGAGGTCTGTCCGTACTATCACACGTATACTCCAGGTATACTGCCGATGACGAGGCACGCGATCCTGCCCCCTCTCTGCATTGACTCGCTCGCTCTCACTCGCATACCCACAGCTCACGCATCATTCTCGTCCCCTCTCTCTCTTCTTTCATTCCTTCATTCTCTTGTCCCGTCCTACAACGCGCCGGCTGGCGAGCCGATCCTGTGTCGTTTAAGAAGTATTCACTTCAAAAAACAATGTTTTGTTTGCCGTTGCAAAGAAAGTTAATTTTTTCAAGATTCGTTTCGATAATTTGGTTTTTTTTTCAACTACACAAACAAGTTAAATGTTATTACAATCAATTGCAAACGATTCTTTTTTCAGAAAAATGTTTATGAATTGAGTTTCGTCGAAGTGACGAAACTCAAAGATGAGAAATTCGGACGACGATCATTTTTTCTAAGTCTCATAAGTTTTTTTGGGTTCACTCTGGTAATTCACTCCGATGTAAAATGTTTCGAACGATTTCAATAACAGTCGAAGGCTGTGAATGCGTGTCAGATGGCTGTTCGTGAATATCATTGGTCATCAAAGTCACGTTCCTAAATGTGATCGAAGACTCAACATAGTGCAAACTAGCTGGCAATCACGAACTCATGATTAATCACGCGTAGGCGATTGTTTATTTAAACATTGTATGCGATCACGTTCGACTTCGAGAGCTGACCCATCGACGCAGATCCAAAGCCTTCGTCAGCCAACGGATAAGAAATGTTTGAAACAAAAAAAAAAACGAAAAATTTATATTAGTAGATGACGCTGAAACTAGATGGCAGTTTAGCAGGCGGTTCCTCGCGTGCGAGCAGTGGTTCTCACGCGATTCCTTTACCCCCATTCCAGTTAAATTTAATGAATATTTTTCTTTATTGGTGAATTTCTTATAGATTTGAATTCATCATATCACCCGAAAAAAAATATTCCAATTTTTAAGGTGACTCAGCCTCCTTAATGTTAACGTTCGAACATTGAAATAAAACCATATTTCAATTAACTGCCAATGACTGGGTCGTTCGAATCTTTCACAATAATCCGCCAGCAAATTTCTCGTCTCCATGTGAGCCAGAAATAATAAAAAAAAGCTGCAAGTTGAAACTTGCAATTTGCTTCCTCTGAGTTGTAAGTAGTGAACGAAGATTCCTTTATGAAGTAGCAAGAATGAGGGAGCTATGACGGAGCACTTATCTTTTGGCTTCCTCATAAAGGAATCTTCGTTCACTACTTACAACTCAGAGGAAGCAAATTGCAAGTTTCAACTTGCAGCTTTTTCATTTCTAATCGATCATAGTATCCGATATTCGAATGTTATTCAAACTTAGGAACTGAAAAAGTGTTCAGATTTATAAAAACTGCGTCCACGTCGCGAGTTCCAGTTCAATTAGAGCAGCTCGTTCATTCTACTGTTTATTGACACTATACCGCGTATATGAAATAAAGTTTTATAAAATTTGAACGCGTCGTTCAATGTCTACCAAATTTGCTTACGAATAGAGGTGAACGTCTATAAATTTCACCACGGTCCGTCAATTATTTTTGAATTTGCAAAGGTTAGAACTTCAAAATTTCCAATTGCTCTAAAATGCGATCCGATTGGCCGATCTTCGCCAAATTTAATATGTATCACAGCTTAATGATATTCCATAGTTGTAGAGAATTTGAATCCGATTGATTGAAGTTAACGACAGATAAAGCGACAAAGTTCATTTTTTGAAAAATTCAAAATATCATAAAATCAGAACTTCTCGACGGATTCGGCTCAAATGCAATACCATACATCCTAAGGTATAACTCTATATTTGAAGAACTATTTAGACGAATATCTCAAAATTTGCGGACGCTACAGTGGTAACAGACATTTTTTGAAAATTTCAAAACGCTGTAAAATTCGAACGGATGCGTCGATTAATGCAAAAATTATACAGGACATAGAGATTGTATGACACCACATGCGTGCAAAATCTGAGCGCTGTAGCTTGAGCCGTTCTCGAGTTATAGACATTTGAATTTTGGAGGGTCGATCCACACACACACACATACATACACACACACACACACACACACACACACACACACACACATACATCCGGACATTCATCCGGACATTTTCTACAAATGTAATTTCTGGATGTTTTAGGTCATTTTGAACCTATTGACATTAAGATCTCGAAAAAAAAATTTCGGACCATCACAAAGCTTCCTTTATGAGGAAGCAAAAATTAAAAAAAAAAAAAAAGAATTCAAAAACTCAGACGACGAGCAAGCCTTGTGGTCGAAACTCTGAGAAACTCTTTGCGAGTTATGGTGTAATAACATCGATGCGCTCGAATACCATGGGAGCTATTATTAGGCTTAACACGGTTGCGGAATGACATATTATAATTCGAATGTATATTGCCTCGCAGTTGCCTAATTCGGATATTAGAAATCCAAAATCGCGAATCACGAGAACGGATGGATCAACTTGAATCGCAACGAGCGAACCAGAATCCGCGGGAACGCAACGGACGCCGGACAATCGATCTAATCACGGCACTCAAGCATGTTCGATCATTTTCCGGAGGTGGTCCCGACCAACTGGACGAGTTTCTACGCTCGTGCGAAACCATGTTTCGCCGGGTCGCGTATGACGACCACGAGGTATTGCTAGAATTAATTATATCTAGCAATATCACTGGTCGACCGGCCCAGGAACTAAAACACAAAAACATCCCCACCCTCGGCGTGCTCAAGGCCGAGCTAGAGGCCCTGTACGGGATGAGGAAATCTCTAGTGGCCTTACAAATGGAATTTAATTCCCTCCGACAAAATAACAGAGAAAGCGTAGCTTCCTATGCAACTCGAGCCGAAAAAATTACGGTCGAACTGATAGGAACGTTGTGCGAACGCGTTTCCACGCCAGGCGAGGCACGCACCATCGAAGATCCGACTAGAAGTAGTGCTCAGGCGAATTTCGAAAACGGTTCGCGTGGAGATGTGCAGCTACTCGTGCGAGCTCGAAATTATGCGACGCTGCACGAGTGCGTGAATGGAGCCGTGGAAATCAGCAATATGATACACCAGAGGGGCTCCGGGGGAACGTCGACGGTCCCCCAACAGAGGAGCGGTGGCTCACGACCGAGTCACGACGGTCGAGGTTGTTTCCACTGCGGCACCTCCTCACACATTTCCAGGAATTGTCCACGACGATCGGGACGGGCAAATCTCCCCGCTCCCGATCACAATCGTACGGTCCACAATGTGGAAATCTTGTGCAGCTATTGCCAGAAAAAGGGGCATTCGTGGAGGGATTGTAGAATGAGACTCGCAAAAGAACCAGAGTCGAAGAACCAATCCTCCCGCAAACCCCCACGACGTCCCGCGAGAAACGAGCCGACGAATAGACCAAACAAAAAACCCGGCCAGTCACAAAGATCGGAACAGGATGGCTCCCAGAAAAGAATTTTGGGAGCCATATCCATTAGCGCTCTGTCGGCCATCGCAAATGGATCAAACGAAATCGCGACGTCGACCGGAAACCGACGTACGTTGCGACTGTTAAACGTGTCGTTTGTCTCGGATCCAAACCTAGACGACGGCCTGGAAAATCAAATGGAAATCGACCGAGAAATCCAACGGACGCCGCCGCCGGTCAACCGACGCACGTTGCGATTTCTCAATGGATCGCCACCTGCGTCGTCGGTCGGCGAAAACGATACAAGATCACTGCGTGCTGGCAATGAACAATTGCGAAGTGCACCGGCGCTGGCTGATGAGTGCACGCTGCGAATACCAAATGTTTCGCTTCCTTCTGCGTCAGCGGCCAGCGATTTTGATATCGAATTACCGAGCTCCACCGACGGGATAATAACCCTGAAAGCGGACACCGGAGCTCAATGTTGCGTGATTAAACGCGGCTGTTTGCTGCTGGAAACGATTATCGAGGACACGGATGTAACGCTTAAAGGCATATCGGGAATGACGTTTCAACCGATATGCAAAGCGGAAGTGCTCCTCGACGTTCCAGTCGTCACCGTAAAACATTGGTTTTACGTGGTTGAAGACGAAGTACCGCTGGAAGTAAATGGATTACACGGCATGGACTTCATAAAAAAGCATAAGGCAGATATCCTCGGTGGCGAAAAAATAAAAATATATGGTCACGAGATGCCCCTCATCGACGGAACCGACAAAATTACGTTGCCTCCACGAAGCGAAACAATCGATCATGGAAACACAAAAAGCAAAACAATCGGTCTCGTCGAAAAAATAGAAATAAACAAAGACGTCCTAATGGGAGCATGCGTCGACCCGCCGAGAGATAGCACGTGCGCGGTCAGCTTGGTAAACATCAGCGAACGCACGTGCTCGCTACTACGACCAACCGTAGTACTCGAGCCGTTGAAAGATAACGCGGTCGAGGCCTTGAGCGTAAATGCGGTGCGCGCGGGGCGCGGGGCCGAGCGCCTTGAGAGATGACGACGCGAACTCGATCTCTCACACCTCAACGCCGAAGAAGTATTGTCTCTCGACGGAATTATTTCCGAATTCGAAGACATATTTCACCTCCCCGGGGACACATTGCCGTGCACTCACATGGTCGAACACCATATCCTCCTGAAGGAGGGTACGTTACCCACGAAGGTGCACCCGTACCGTCTGCCGGAAGCCCACAGGGAGGTTAAAAAGCAGACGGAAGAAATGTTGTCCGAGGGAATTATACGACCGAGTAAGAGCCAGTGGAATGCTCCGTTACTCGTCGTAGCAAAAAACCGGACGCAAACGGCGTGCGACGCATGCGAGTCGTAGTGGATTTTCGGAAATTAAACGAAGCCACCATCGGCGACTCGTATCCGTTGCCCAATATCACGGAAATATTGGATCAGTTGGGAAAAGCTCGATATTTTGCCACTCTCGACCTCGCCTCTGGTTTTCACCAAATACCGATGGCGACGGCGGACAGGGAGAAAACGGCTTTTTCAACCCCCCAAGGACACTTCGAATATAATCGAATGCCCTTTGGTTTGAAAAATGCCCCTCCGACATTCCAAAGACTAATGAACGCAGTATTAGCAGGACTGAACGGAATAAAATGCTATGTCTACCTGGACGATATTGTCATTCACGGTAAGACCTTGCAGGAACATAATGGACGATTGAAAGAAGTTTTTCATCGTCTCAGGGAAGCCCAACTGGTCCTCCAGCCGAGCAAATGCCGACTTCTTCGAAAAGAGACGAATTATCTCGGCCTCATAATTTCCGAAGACGGTGTGCAAGCCGACTCAGAAAAGGTTGCAGCCGTAAAAAATTTCCCGGTGCCGGTCAACGTGGAAGGTGTTCAATCCTTTCTTGGGTTGGCCGGCTACTACCGCAAATTCATCCGGGATTTTTCTAAAATCGCGAAGCCCCTAACCGAACTCGTGCGAAAAGACGCGAAGTTCGAATGGACTGCAGCTCGAGACGCGGCACTGATATTACAATATCCGGATTTCGGTAAACCGTTCGTTGTGACCACGGATGCGTCCAATAAAGCCATCGGCGCTATCCTGTCGCAAGGGAAAATCGGCGAAGATTTACCTATCTGTTACGCTAGTCGTACCTTAAACAAGGCGGAACAGAATTACACCACAACCGAGAAAGAATTGCTCGCGATCGTGTGGGCAATAACGCAATTCCGACCGTATGTTTATGGCACCCGGTTCACTATCGTAACGGATCATCAACCTCTCTCGGGGTTGTTCGGAGTTAAAGACCCCGGATCTCGACTCATGCGGTGGAAAATAAAATTATCCGAGTTCGACATCGAGTACAAAGCGGGTAAAAGAAACACGAACGCTGACGCGGTCAGTCGCATATGAGCCGTTACGAGAGCGAGAGAGAAAGAACGACAACAGAACAGCGCGCGTCTCCATCTCGCCGAGAACGACACGAATGGCCGCGGGAAGAGTACCGCCAAGACGAGCGAGAAACGTCGCGAAACGTCAAAAGCAAAGGACGGAGAGGCATGCTAGCGTCCAGCTGAAAATACTACGGCCCCCACGTGTGAACGCGTAGTAAAAAGCAAGAGGGAGACAGGCGACGTATCCCCCACGCACGAAACAGAGACAGACCCTCCTCGTAACAACCGTGCGCGTGGTACGAACCACGGCACAAAGAGGAGAGGCGAGAAGAGCGAGAACGCAACTGCCCCGCCGTGCGAGAGAGAAGCAAGCGGGGTAGGCGGTCTCGCTACACGAGGCCCGCGCGCTCTCTCTCCCGCTCGATCAAATGCGAGCGACGGAGAGGAGAGCGCGAGTGAGAGCGACAGCGATAGTGATAACGAGCGCAGCTCGCTATCCGGAAAGGACGAAGACGGCCATGCCGAAAAGAAAAATGGCCTCCGTCCGGAGATAACGTGCCCACGCCCCGAAGAGCGGGCCCAGATATTGCGTGAATATCACGATACCCCCCCTTGGCGGCCACCAGGGCCTCAAGCGAACGTTATCTCGGATCCGAACCAAATATGATTTGCCCGGCATCCGTGGCGACGTGCGTGAGCACGTAACGAGATGTCTGAATTGCCAGAAGAACAAGCTCCGTAAGAGAGAGCGTGCTCCGATGGTCATTACTGACACCCCCTCCCGGGCATTCGAGAAAGCGGCCGTAGAAATCGTCGGACCGCTACCCGAATCCCCAAGGGGAAACAAATATATACTCACCTTTCAAGACGCTCTGACAAAATATAGCGCTGCAATGGCAATAGAAAATTAAGAAGCCAATACAGTCGCTAGAGCGCTTGTCACGGAAGTAGTATGCCGCTTCGGAATGCCGGAAACCATCCTGTCCGACCAAGGAACGAAGTCCTTGAGCAAAACGTTCAAAGAAATGTGCAACTTGCTGAAAATAAAGAAAATACAAACCTCGGCATATCATCCCGAGAGTAACGACGCGTTAGAACGAGCGCCCCGTACCCTCGCCGAATATTTGCGACACTTCATAGACGACGAACAGTGCGATTGGGACGAGTGGCTCCCGTACGCGATGTTCACGTACAACACGACTCCGCACACGGCAACCAAATCGTCGCCTCACGAACTCGTGTTCGGACAGATAGCGGCACTGCCAACTGCGGTCAAACAAGAGCCGCGAACCAGCTACTCTTTCGACGATTACGCCGACGAGCTGCGAGAGCGGCTGAGAGCGTCGTGGAGCATCGCCCGCAGCAACCTAATAAGTGCGAAAGAGACGGCGAAGCTCACGTACGATAGAGGAGCAAGAGAGACCGAGTACCGCGTCGGCGACTCCGTGTTGCTGCACGATGAAACTTCGCGCCGCGGCCGGTCTGCCAAACTCACCTCCAAGTGGGCGGGCCCATACGAGGTGACCCAGAAACGTACCCCGGTCACCTACGTGATAAAAAGGGGGCGGAAAGATCTCGTGGTCCACGCAAACCGACTCGAGCCGGTCGTGGATCACTAAAAAAAAAAATTGAAAAAAAAAATTGAGTGTGTTGGAATCACACACGATGGAAGTGAATACTTGTATGCATTTCGCTGGCGCGGTAAATTATTTCTGCCGATGATTCCAGAGGGAAAGAGAAAAAGAGAGAGAAGGGGAGGAGAGGAAGAGTCAGTGATCGAATTATGAATTGACAAGGAAGTCGAAAGTAGCCTGCACGTTGATATTTGTGTTTTCAAAAATGTTTTTTATTTATTAACGGGGGGGGGGGGGGGCATAAGGGCTGGAGGGTAGACATCTTTTTTTATAAATATGGACAGAGCAAATTTACCCAAATCTTTTGAACATTATTAAGTATTATTTCGATAACATCCTGTAATCTTTTAATAAGAAAATATCGACAAACAAGCCGGTGACGAAGCTTTTCCAAAAACGTCTTTGGAAAAAAAAAACGATTTGCAGTGTTGACTATATCTCAGCTGAAAATTATCTAAAATCAAAGACCATTTAAATGTAGTCAAAATATCATGAAATCGTCCCCCCTACGTTCTCTGATTATTATTTTTTAATTTTTAAATTGTTTGTGGTCATTGAAAGTGAGAACTGCTATTTTTCATGAAAAATGACCACGAAATTTTCACTTTAAATGACCACCGAAAATTTAAGAATGAAAAAAAAATCAGAGACCGTAAAGGGGAGGATTTGATGATACTTCGACTAAATTTAGATGATCGTTGATTTGAGATAATTCTCAGCTGAGATACAGTTATTACCGCAAATAGTTTTTATCCAAAGACATTGTTGGAAAAGCTTTGTCACCGGCTTGTTCTTCGATATTTTCGCATAAAACAATCACAGAATGTTATCGAAATGATACTTAATGATGGGTAAAAGGTTTGAATGAATTATCTCTATTTATTTATTTATGAAAAAAATCGCAGAAGTGTTTTTTCTTACGCTCCAGCCCTTACCCGCCATTTGAGAGGATCCCAAAAGTTTCGCGTCCGCAACAAGTGCGAGAGAGATAGCGCCATGGGCGCTCGCGGCGGAGCGAGAGAGAAGGTGGCCCAAACGTTCGGGATCCTCTTAAGATCCACGTTCTCTCTCGCTCCGCCGCGAGCGCCCATGGCGCTATCTCTCTCGCACGAGGTCTGTCCGTACTATCACACGTATACTCCAGGTATACTGCCGATGACGAGGCACGCGATCCTGCCCCCTCTCTGCATTGACTCGCTCGCTCTCACTCGCATACCCACAGCTCACGCATCATTCTCGTCCCCTCTCTCTCTTCTTTCATTCCTTCATTCTCTTGTCCCGTCCTACAACGCGCCGGCTGGCGAGCCGATCCTGTGTCGTTTAAGAAGTATTCACTTCAAAAAAACTCACACAATTCGCGGGTATATGCACTTGCTTGAAGATGCATATATTCGCGTAAAAATATATTGTAACGCAGACCGATACTATTTCTCCCTTTTCCACATTCCATAGATGCGCTCTCACGCTAGTTTTCCCATCAGCCCACCCGTCGGTGGCCACCTGCACCTGCACCCAAATTTATGGTCATCCGGTCCACCACTTTGTGGTTGACCGTCTTCCCGATTTTCCCACCAATTCCCGACGATCCTTTCGAGATTCCAACGCCTTCGCATTCCACGGCCATTATGACTTTCCCGTAATCATTCAGGTCATCTCTTCAAGCATACCCGCCTTTTCCCACAGCCTCCTGATTGCACCCCCACCACTCACACCCTCCTGTAGTTATAAGACTCGATGTAACCTAGGCTAGTTAGTTAGTAATAATCCTGTAACCAGGGCGAAACCTCTGCTCGAGGTCTCGCCGATACAATAAACGTGCCTTAGTTATCCTATCTCGTGTCAACCGCGTCTTTCTTTCCTACTACCGCGTCCTGGAGCCGAATTGGCCATCCCTGCGAAACAAACATTCCTAACCGACAATCTACGACATAACAATATATATATATATACAACGGTTGAAAGAAAAAAAAATGTATATATGTATCTTTTATGTATATACGTATATATATACATGTGTATATGTATGTATATATGCGCGTGACCCACACACCCACGCATGGGTATTATCTCGCGCACCGACCCTTGAGTCGAGCGTCGAGCAGGAAAAAAAACGATCTCGTGCACTCACACCGAGTCGAACACAAGCCGCGTGAAAAGATTTAAAAATGCTGCTCGCGCGTCGGCCCCAGGCCGCCGGCCGCGAGCGAAGAAGAAGAAGAAGAAGAATACAAAAAAAAACCTGTGAAACATACATGAAAACCTGAAAGCATAAAACAAAAAAAACGGAAGCCTGGAAAAGAGAGAAGAAAGGGAATTTGGAAAAAAATGTTAAACCAAAAATTAAAAGAAAATTTCGACATTTATTCGACCCGACCCGACTGGGGCCGGATCGCCAAAATAGAAAACAAAATACAAAAACTCCGATATCCAAATAGCCCGCGGAGCCCTACGAAATCCTCGTAGGGCTCTTCATCGCCTTCCCATTCCCCCGTCAACCAAAGGATGTCGCCTTGCTTCCTCCCCCGCGTGAGGGAGGTGCGCCTCCCGACGGAACGTTTCGTCCCAGTTCTCTGGGGGCGCGGGAATTTCGTCGATGTGCTGTAAAAGAAACAGAAAAATTAGTAATTAAAAAAAATGTATATATATCTATTGTAACGCATAAAACGAGCGTTACAATCATGCCGCCGAATTTCTGGCTTTTTCCCCGACGCTCTCCCCGTTCCCCACGGCAGCGATCGGACATGTTCGTCAGGGCAACTCAAAATATCCAGAAATGTTATTCATAATTTTTTTTTTAATACTTTTTTTTTATGTGACTGGGACGAATTTACGAGGAGATTGCCGCAGCCACCCATGGACATGATTCCCGGTCGATTTATTTCCTGTCAAGGACGGATCGGAGATCCCAGATTCGAAATAGCCAATATTCCCCGAGGACGGAGGTTATCGAGGATGAGCACAACGGCAATCGATATCGATCGATATAGTAATAGTCCCGGGTGTAATTAGGATCGAAATTTGACACTAGGCGACAGCAGCGTCCAGTCCGCGCGAATACGTTGAGTAAAAATGGGTGGGGGGCAAGTAGCCGTTGCGCGTACCGGGAGCAGAAAAATTTTGGGCAATCTACGTTTGGTTCCGAGCGCGACAAGACGCGAAAAAGAGGGGAGAGCGTGGGAGAGAGTCCCGGGCGACCGACAAGACGATAGTCGAGACGAGAAAATCCCGAGGAGTCCGGACGGTTTTGAGTTGTCGGAATTTTGGATATTTTTTGTTGGAGGACTGTTTCGGATTGAGGGTGGTAAGGGATAATATTCGTTATATCGAGAAGAGCGAGCAAAGAGGCAAGGTAAGATTTTTTCATTGTCACCGCCGTTCGAACGATTTTTGAATTATTATTCTCGGAAAAGTGTCGCGTGAGTTTTGGTTTTTTTGGTGTATCGCGGACACGTAACGTTTTCGGAATTTCGGGTAAAGGGTTCGGCAGGTAGAGTCTCGTATTCATTTTTGGATTTATTTTGGTCGAATATCGAGGCGCCTGTCGGTGAAGCCTGAGAGAAAAATCGTCAAGGTCGTGGGGATATCGCTCGCTGATTTATCGTACGTCGTTTTTTTTTTTTTGTTTCACCGCGTATCGTGTGGCCAACGTAGGAACGCGTAAAATCTATTGTATGAACCGTTTTGGTTGAATTCGTGTGTGCGAGCTCGATCGCAACTTTTTCTTGTTTCGCTGCGGCGATTTCAAATTAAGTGCGACGGTTAATTTTGTGCGCGCGAGCATCGGTCGCGCAACCGGCGTACGTTTGCTGTTATTCTGCGTTTCGTTATTGGTGCATTAATTTTCGGAATTCATCGGATCGTGTGTGTTTTCGCGTTACCGGAAACTAGGAAAAATTCGTTCCGCGCGAATAACGGAACACAGTAGGGTTTTGGTGTCGAAAAAAAAAAAATAAATTTAAAAAAAAATAACAGTTTGTTTCTTAGTCCCGCGTTCGCGAATTTATATATATATTTTTTTGTGTCCTGTATTTTTTTTGCGTTTCGTATAGGTAATCGACGCCGTGGACAGAGTAGCGGCGCTCGATTATAGTAGGGCAAATTGTAAAGTATCGTCCCTTCCATTACAAAAATTCGCACGGATTATTATTTTTTTTTTTTTTGTGTTTTTGTATTTGATTTTTCACTACGAAATATATACAACGATCCCGGATCATTGGTGATTTTAAATACCTGTTGATAATTTTGTCTCGTTTTTGCAAATAATTCTCCCGACAACGCACTTTCCCGAACCGCCCCTCTACCCGTGTGATGGCTGCGGTCTAGCCTGGCAAACTTTATGCGTTTCTCGATTTTAACATCTGAAATTTATTTTTCACTCCGGTCGGGTCACGCTATAAGCGTGGCTGGCGCCCAGATATTTTTTTATTCAAAATATTCAATTTACCGGCCGAGGAGACGTTTTGTGACGTTCCCTGGAAAAAGGCGTTACAAATTTGGCGCCCAACGTGGTAAAATTTCCATCAAAGTGCATTGTCGAAGTTTTTTTTGCGAAAGGAGTTAAATTTAAATTATTTGAATCCGTGGATCGTGTGATTGAAAATTTGCGAATTTTCGATTTTTCGAGTTAAACGTGCCAGCGCGGAGCCAGCGAGGCGTAACGGCGAGCGAGCGCGGTGTGTTTACGTTTTTTTGTTGTTGTCGTGTTCGTCGCTCGGAAAGCAAAAGCTCGCGATCTGTCCGAAATAAGACACGTTAGAAATTAGCACGGAGAATATTCCGCGTCGAAATATTATTTCATAAATCACCGAAATTTGCGAAATTCTTTTTCCCCGTCGATACGGCTGCGAACCGCGCCGATCGATCACGACAGTGAATCTGAACCATCCCGACATTACGGACACCAACATGTGTTTGAATTTGTGAATGCCTGATTAATGTGTATATGATGTTTTTTTTTGTGTTGAATATTTTATTTGTCATCGTTTTTTTTCATTATTGTTGAATAATTTATTTTGTTTATTGCGACTTTTTGTCCAATTCTGATTTTTTTTGTATTTATTTATTCATTTTACCCTTGACTTCGTTTTTCTTATATATTTTTTTTCTCGAACGGTTCTCTTTTTTTTAAATTTCTTTTTGTTTATCAGTAGCTTCGATTTTACCTTTTGGACGAGATTGTACTTTCTTTCTGGCAGTACATTATACCTGGAATTTATCTTTTTTAAATCTGTGACCACTTGGGATTTATTTATTTATTTATTCATGTTTTTTTTTGAAATTCTATTTATTGAGGTCCTTTTTTTATATTCATTGATTACCGTAAATTATTCCTGGATTACCGTTCGCTTTTACCGATTGACGTTTAATTCCGTTCAATACTTTGATTTATTGCGTAATTAAATTTCGTTTTTTTTTAAATCTTTTTTTTGGAATTTTTCGGTTTTACTCAGGAACGTTATTGATTTTACGGATTGACTTTTTTTCTTGCTATTGATGTTTCGTTATACGGATTGAGTTATTGTTCTATGTATTAGATTATTTATTCGGTGTTATTTATTCGTTATCCAAACATTTACCGTGTTAATTAAACACCATGTCGGAATCGAGATTAACCATTGCTGTTGAGGACATGTCGTCCAACCAACTACGGGACGCACTTGGAAACCGTGGGTTACCAGTTGAAGGCCCGCGAGATATTTTAATAAAAAGGCTACTGCGAGCTATGAATAATCCCATTCGATCTATGGATGTCATACAGACTGACTTCGAAATGTTACGAACACATCCCGACGCTTTTCGAGATTACGGGAATGGTGATCAAGATTCGATTAATCGTAGTACATGTCGTTCTCAGTACCCAGTTGCTGCGTCGTTCGAAAATTTTTCTGAAAATGACATGGGTTATATGTCGAATCGTAGGGGAGCAATCCCTCGGATAGCGGATGTTGCTCCTAGCTTTCGGTTACATACTGTTCCGGAACAAGTTACCTCCCAATCCGTAGATCAGCCGATGGACTTGCGGATTAATCGAGTCGAGCAGAACGAGACACCATACATGAATTTATCGCGACAGCCTACGGCACCTATCGCGACGAGTACAGTACAGGTCCCCCGCAGGACCCCGTCGTTTCACATCCCACCAATTCACCAATCGGCACCGTTACCGGAATGGTACGACCAACCAAGGACAGTCCCGGTCCCGACCGCGAATAGTCAATCAACTGTCACGCAACTCCCTCCATTATCCACAAGGAACGAGATCCCGTATGAGGCTCAGTTAAACCAGCCTCCGTATACTTCGAGATATAACGAATTTCCGGGACCGAATGCACGATCGTCGCCCATTCACGCGACGAATTCAGACGCATTTCGGGAACGTTATCCGGAACAGCGGATCGAACCAGGTGCTTTCCGCCCACGCGTTACCGGAAACTAGGAAAAATTCGTTCCGCGCGAATAACGGAACATAGTAGGGTTTTGGTGTCGGAAGAAAAAAAATAACAGTTCGTTTCTTAGTCCCGCGTTCGTGAATTTATATATATATATTTTTTTGACAGAGTAGCGGCGCTCGATTATAGTAGGGCAAATTGTAAAGTGTCGTCCCTTCCATTACAAAAATTCGCGTGGATTATTATTTTTTTTGTGTTTTTGTATTTGATTTTTTACCACGAAATATATACAACGATCCCGGATCATTCGTGATTTTAAATACCTGTTGATAATTTTGTCTCGTTTTTGCAAACAATTCTCCCGACAACGCACTTTCCTGAACCGCCCCTCTACCCGTGTGATGGCTGCGGTCTAGCCTGGCAAACCTTATGCGTTTCTCAATTTAACATCTGAAATTTATTTTTCACTCCGGTCGGGTCACGCTATAAGCGTGGCTTTCGCCCAGATATTTCTTTATTCAAAATATTCAATTTACCGGCCGAGGAGACGTTTTGTGACGTTCCCTGGAAAAAGGCGTTACAATATATATATATATATATATATATATATATATATATATATATATATATATATATATATATATATATATATATATATATATATATTACTTATATATATATAACTTTCATACTTACGTATACCACCCATGGGCTGACCTGTGGCGTAGGCAAAACAAAACGACGTTCAATGCACATCTTTGCGCGATATTTTTTTTTTTTAAACGAACTGGTGCTCTGTACAGAAGACGTTTTGCTAATGAGCTGAGAGCTCGCTGTTCATCGGCGCAAAAACGCATAAGAAAGTGGGTGAACTCATTCAAAAACCCTTGGTCAGCAGTCCTACGGTAACTCGCTTTTTTCTGTTGCAGGCTAATCGCGCTGTCTCTGAACCAGAGATACAGCGAAGCAGGGACTCCAAATTACGTCAAAAACCAAGTTTACCGATAACCCTGGCATCTTCTACGAGGAGATCGGGAGCCTCACCGTAACCGAAACCACGTGGAGATTAGCTATCTCCCTGAATGTGGCTCCCCTCGCACACCGCGCCGAGTCGATGCAGCGATACGTGGACACCCTGCTTCGCTCCTGCAGAGACGAGATAAAAACTGATGAGTTCTGCACCACGGTAAAAGACGCGTTAACCCCGATA
The DNA here is from genome assembly GCA_963662125.1 of Diplazon laetatorius. Lineage (NCBI taxonomy): Eukaryota > Metazoa > Arthropoda > Insecta > Hymenoptera > Ichneumonidae > Diplazon > Diplazon laetatorius. Next base: position 16,483,148 of record OY759155.1, on the reverse strand, counting down.
ATGCAAAAAATCACGGACGGTATAGAAATATACCGTGATTTATTGGGACCTCACCCTGTCCGAAACCGTAGGGGGCTGATCAACGGACTTGGAACGGTGGTCAAGGTCATTACTGGCAACATGGACGCCAATGATACTGCAGTAATAAACAATCAGATAACCGCGGTCAGAGCCGATCAACAAGCCCCTAAGGTCGCGGTTAATGAACAATTACAGGTGGTGGAAAGTGCAATGGATATATTTAATTCCACCGCATAAACCATCAAACAAAATGAGTTCAAACTAAAAGATCTCGTTTTTCTCATGGGTAAGAGGATCTCCAACGAATGGAGTCGGGCTACGAGACGACAGCGGCTCGATGAAAATCTTATGACCTTTAGCGTGCTCGTAGAATCCCTCCTCGACGACGTCAAGAAGCTCAACCGATTAATCACAGGAATCGAGCAAGGTAAAATCGACGTCGCGATTTTACCACCGAGGAAGCTTGTACGGTATCTTACCGATGCGCTGCCCCACCTACCGGTAGGTTGCTCGTTCCCCGCAAAACTGGAAAGAGGAAAAATGAGCGATCTCTTGTACCATGCGGACATCATGGCATACTACCGTAACGGCACGGTAGTAGTGGTTATCGACATCCCGCTCCTCAACCAGCGCCGGTACCACGTCAGTAAAACAGACCTCCTCCCATTTCGGTCAACTGAGAACACGTTCGTGTCCATTGACACAACCGAAGATTTCGTAGTCGTGGATAAAGCAAATAGAAATTATATCCACGTGTCAAAGACAGATATCGCGAAATGCAAAATTACAGATGCATCGTACGTTTGTCCCAGCTCACAACCGACATTGCCGTTAACCGACGATGCACCGTGCGAAGTGCGTACGTACGCGAAGCTTAATCCTGATAGCGGGTTAAAATGCGAAAAAACCCGCGATAAGTTCAACGCAAACAGTCATAATAACCATGGAAAAGCCCGGTAAATGGTTATATATAGCACCCGAAATCGAACCAATTGACATTAAATGCGACAACGAAATCAATCACCACGAATCACTATCGGGTATAGGGGTATTGGCTTTGGTAGGGGTATGCATAGTAACTGCCCAAGGTTTCAGCGTCCGGACAGGAAGACGAATCACGCAGGCGGACAACGAGGACTACCTACAGCCTGGAAATCTCTTCCTGACAGACATCGAAAGGACCGTGCCTGCAGCTAGTGAAAGTGAACACCAAATCACCCTGAAAAATGTATTCCGCAACCCTTCCGAACTACGAAATCTCGGAAAGAAAATCCGAGATATCAAAAGAAAAATCGACGAAAAGTTCAATCACCACCTACGATACTCCCTTGCGATCAGGACGTACGTGACCATATTTATCACAACGGCAGTACTGGTCAGTTACGTTACGTACAAAATGAAACGTAAGCGTCTCGCGTCAATGAACGCGCAGCCGTCGCCTTCCGCTACGGTTGCTAACAATCTGGAGGCCATCGCCCCGAGCGAAAGCCGAAGCGCACATGTAGACGACGAAAAAAAACAACTTGAAATCGTGCGTCAGCTAGCCCAGTACTCTCGACGCGTCCGGCCACAGAAATCCAGGCCAACAATTTTGAAATAATTTCAATGTAATCGTCTAGTAAAAATTCACTATGCAAATTTTAACCTTTCAGGGGGGAGGGATGTTGTGCATTCAAAATTGTTAAACTAAATTAATTATAACCAATTGTCATAATTAATTATACTTTACTTGGGAATATATTATTGGGATAGAAATTAATTTCGAGCGGAATTCCTCGCGAACTTATTTCAACACTTTGGAATTCCGCAAAAATCATTTCGACACCTTCGTTCGACAGAAAGCTGACGTTAAATCGTGCAACGACCCGAAGGAAAATCACGCGATCTAACCATGCAATTTCGAGTGCACACGGGCCGCGAGTGACCGTCAAAAATGCATTTTCGAGTGCACACGCGCCGCGAGTGACCATCAAAATTGCTGACATAGAATCACGCGACCGTTGAACGACGATCGCGGCGATCGATCGGAAGCATCGATTGTCAGTCTGAACTGAAACATCGAATCAAAAAGATCTCCTCCGAAAAACTCTCGCGTCACGACCCGCTGGACTTGTATTTCTCACATGTATCACGGCTCGCGACACGACGCGAGGAGATAACCCGACGCGCGCCGACAAGTAGATAACTCGTACCACGCGACGGGCGAATACGATACCCATAAGATCAAGTTCGTTATGAACGCGACATCGCTACACATGTAAAGCGATATCGCGAGCCTGTACAATCAAAGATCAGTTCATTCTCTCCATAGTCAAATAAATTCAAAACCCATTGTTAATTTATTGAGTTAAACTCTTCATTCGGTAAACGATCCCTACAAAAACATATATCCCCTCCAACCCGCATCCTTTCTGAGACGCGTGTTAATTTCGGGGACATAACACAACCAACACGCACACTGGATACAGACAGAAACGGACAAATACAGTACAATACAACAGATGTCTGAAATCACAATCACACTAGAAGACGTAACTAGAACAATCAATGCCATGCAGAACTGGAAAGCACCCGGGAGAGATAAAATAGCAAACTTCTGGCTCAAGAAATTCACATCAACGCATTTGCTTCTAACTAAACTATTCAACAAGTACATGACCCGACCACATACAATGCCACACACACTCACACAAGGAACGACATACCTAAAACCGAAAGACGCAACAGACACAACGAATCCCGAGAAATACCGGCCCATAACCTGTTTACCAACAATATACAAAATACTAACTTCTGTCATCACACAAAAACTTACCGAACACACAACACACAACAACACAATTAGTGAAGAACAGAAAGGATGTTGCAAAGGAGCAAGAGGATGCAAAGAACAATTAATAATAGATACAGAAATAACACACCAGGCTAAAATCAAACAAAGATCAATGCACTTTGCATACACAGACTATAAAAAAGCTTTTGACAGCTTACCTCATTCATGGTTAATAATCATCTTAAAAATATATCGAGTCGATTCTAAATTAATACATTTCCTGGACACGATAATGAAAAACTGGAGCACTACACTGACCATTTAAACAAACACAGACAATATGACATCACAACCGATAACGATCAGACGTGGAATATATCAAGGCGATTCTGTATTGTCGAAGCTCCTTCAAATGCGAAGTTACCTCGTAGTTTTGGATATATATTTTTTACGAAGGATGGAGATTTAGGTTTTTTTTACGAAATGAAAAACTCGCGTTTTTGAGCCATATAATTTTGTATGTTTATTGGCTCTTGTGGGAAAAGCCTTGCGGCATAAAAACCCACGATGATTCAAATATTATGTATTGGTGCGTATAAGGCCCGTTTGGCTCGTGCCATTGCGATCTCGCGCGTTTTGGTCTGAGTTTGTATGATGATACTCCGAAGAGCTGTATGTTCGATTTTTTATACTCCGAAGAGTCGTTTGATGATACTCCGAAGAGCTGTATGATGATACTCCGAAGAGCTGCTTTTCCACACTCCGAAGAGTCGGTTGTATTGATACTCCGAAGAGTTGCTTTTCCACACTCCGAAGAGTCGGTTGTATTGATACTCCGAAGAGTTGCTTGCACTGTCACTCCGAAGAGTCCTAGAGAAAGGGTCCAGGGCCCAGTCCCAGCGTGCTATTGATACTCCGAAGAGTTGTATGTATTGATACTCCGAAGAGCTGCTTTTCCACACTCCGAAGAGTCGGTTGTATTGATACTCCGAAGAGTTGCTTGCACTGTCACTCCGAAGAGTCCTAGAGAAAGGGTCCAGGGCCCAGTCCCAGCGTGCTACTGACGATCGTCTCTCGTGGGACGACCGCGACCGACTGGTTGACATGCGCACGCTCGTCCAACTGCTCGACAAGAAGTTTGGCATCCCTGTTGACCCGAGTTGGTCGAACGCGGCTGTTAGCGAGATCACAATGGTCCGAACGCAAACTACCCCTGAGTTACCGAACAGATTCGCTAAGTGCTTTCTGGTTCTGCCTGACATTGAACCCTTTATCTACCATACTAAACAAGATAAACTACGGATACAAAATCACTGGAACACACCCACACAAAATCAACCACCTACTATACATGGACGATCTCAAACTATTAGCAGCAACAAACTATCAACTCAACCACCTACTCAAAATAACAGAAACTTTCAGCACAGGTATAAACATGACGTTCGGAACAGACAAATGAAAAAAGAACAGTATAATTAGAGGAAAACAAACTAAACAAGAAGACTACATACTCGACGACAACAACAATAACAATCGCATAGAAGCAATGAACCACACAGACGATTACAAATACTTGGGCTACAGACAGAAAATAGGAATTGAACCCGCAATAATCAAAGACGAACTAAAGAGACAATACAAATACAGACTATCTAGAATACTGAAGACAGAACTAACAGCGAGAAACAAAACGATACATTTGCAATACCTATGCTGACATACTCTTTTGGAATAGTAAACTGGAGCAACACAGACCTAGAATCGCTCAACACCCTCACACGATCAGAATGTTACAAACACAGAATGCACCACATCCACTCAGCAATAGAAAGATTCACAATAGACAGAAAAGACGGAGGACGAGGATTTATTGACATCAGAAATGCTAACTACAATCAAATAGACAACCTCAGAAAATACTTCATACAACGAGCACAAACCAGTGACATACACAAAGCAATCATCCACGCAAACACATCAGCCGGACGACTCAAATTCTATAACAACACATACAACCCTACAGACAATATCATAACGACGGACGTAAAGAAAGAAACCTGGGAATAAAAAACACTTCATGGCAAACACCCACACCACCTGACACAACCATACATTGACCAACAAGCATCGAACATGTGGCTCAGAAAAGGCAATATTTTTTATGTCACGCTGTCCCTAGAAGTGCGGTTTTACGCTCACTTCGTTCGCTTCAAACCGCATTTACGGACCTTGTGACATAAAAAATCGTACGACACTCGTACGAAAAACGTTTTCTGGACTCGTGTGATTGCAATACTCGCCTTCGGCTCGTTCTGCAAACTCACACTCGTCAGAAAACATTTTTTCGTACTAGTGTCATAATATACTATAGTGTAACCGAAGGATTTATGATCGCAATTCAAGACCAAGTCATTAACACCAGATACTACAGCAAACACATAATCAAATACCACAACACAACGACAGACAAATGCAGACTGTGTAATCACCATATAGAAACAATCGACCACATTACAGGCGAATGTACAATATTAGCGGGCACAGAATACATTAGAAGACACGATAACGTCGCAAAAATCATTCATCAACAACTGGCCATAAAACACAACCTCATACAAGAACACACACCCATATACAGATACCAACCACCGAACACACTCGAAAACAGACACTACAAATTATACTGGAACAGAAGCATTACTACAGGCAGGACAACACCACACAACAAACCAGATCTCACTCTCATACACAAACTAGAGAAAATCACCCAACTCATTGAAATATCCGTACCCAACACCGGCAACATACAAAAGAAAATAGGAGAAAAAATAGAAAAATACATTCAACTAGCCGAAGAGATTAAAGACATGTGGCACCAGGAAAAAGTCGAAATAATACCAATCATCCTATCATCTACAGGAGTCATACCACACAATATTCACCGATACATCAGAGTCATACAACTTCACCCAAACACATACATCCAACTACAAAAATCCGTTATTATAGATACGTGCTCATTAACTCGAAAGTTCCTAAATGTACTATACGATTCATGTATTGTATTAGCATAAGTGTAATATAATGTAATTTAACAGTTGTAAAGAGAACACGCTTGACTATGGTCCGCGTTTCTCTACCGTAACGAATTTATTATCTCGCCGTTTGAAACTCGCGCGTTTGTGACGTCGTCATATCGTCTCTCATCACCAACACGGTAGTTTTCGCGCTGATTGTGGCGTCGCGCTGTCGTCGCGCTCGTCGTTTTGGAGTATTCGCGTGTGTCGGGGCAAATATCGTCCCAATCGCCGGTGAAACCTCACGGAACGTAGACGTTTGTTAAATTATTACGTTTGTCTCGTGTGTGAATTTGTCCGTGTACATTTTATTTAATACGTCCGTGAGGCATGCTCGAGTTAGTTACACCAAAGGTGAGAATTATTTTTTATTGTTTTTGAATGGGCGATGGATGAGCTTTTTTCTCGTTATTTTTTTAAATTTTTTTTTTTTTTAAATCGAAGAGTAATCAATTATTGCGTCGTGGGCCACGTGTTTGCTAATATCGATCCTGTTATCGTAGCGTAAATTCCCCGGCGATTGGTGATTTTCTTTTATACAATTCATCAAAACGGATTAAACGACATGGATGGTCGAGAGATTTGCATGGACTCGAATTCACAGACCAATTCAACCGACCGCATGGCCAAATTCTTGCGTGGACTTGACGCTGAAAACAAATTAACCGACGTTCGGACGATCTTGGGCACGTGCGAAGCATTGTTACCTTGTAATCACGTGACCGTTCGAAATTCGACTACGAGCCAGCGTAACAGCAACGAGATCGCCTCAAGATTGCCACGAGTGAAAAAGTCGGTGACGAACAATAATTTGATATTTTTATATACACATTGATCACAATATTAAAACCGTGTAATTAATTTTGTTATTCGTTATGTGCGTGATAATTTTCATGTATAAGTGTGTGTGTGTGTGTGTGTGTGCATGTATGGATCGAGTGGGTGAAATAGTAAATTGAAATTAAAAATTGAACTCGTTAAATCGAACAAACCAACCCGTGTCTCAGATTGATAAATTATTTAATTTTTTTGTTGTAATTATTACGTACGAGGGTGTTCCCCGAGTACAACTAAGTGAAGCTAATAATAATAATAAGGCTGAACGAAAAGAAGTAAGAAAATAAAACTTACACTACTAAACCACCGGACAAAATATGTAAGTCCGAGAAAAATGGAATAATAATAATAATAATAATAATAATAATAATAATAATAATAATAGTAATAATATTAATAATAATAATAATAATAATAATAATAATAATAATAATAATAATAATAACCGTATTATTGCAAAGGAACGCAATTGTTTTTAAAACAATCAAAATCTTTTTTGCGTCACTTATCGGGCAACGCTTTTGTTGGCTGAACGCTTTTCCAATTTTTTTGGGATTTAATCATCCTCTGCTGAGGGCGACGGCCGAAGAATGTTTTTGCGGCGGGCTTGTCTTGACTTGCGTCACCGTTCGGCCTTCAACTTCTCCATAATCCATTGTCTCATTATTTGTTGTGTAAATACTTCGTTTAGGGGCGACGTGTGAATTCCTTGCAGTGCAAGGCAGCCATCTATTCGTTAAAGAAGAGTTGTGTTAGATGCAGCAAACATTAATTGCCTTTCGGTATACATCTTTATTGAACTTACCGATTAATGTTTGAACTTCTGTAGACGTGATGATCCGCGCTGTGGGCTTGTCTTCATTTTGACGGAGGACGAGCGATGCTTGCTCTTCTGAGGACCACAGTGCGTTCATTAAATGATTCGCACGTAGTTTCATGCGCATAGCATTTATCGCCGGAATACATGATTCCGCCTCGAATATCGGAGCCCCAGGAGCCAAAGCAATCTTCACGGCAGAATCGGTCATATTGTTATATATGATATTATTAATATTGCAAACTATTTAATTACCTTTCCATCGTCGTCCGGTGCCGGTAAATCCCGTAGCATTGGGATGCGGGAGCATTCTTAGTTGTTTGCCGTGGTGGCTAAAACATCGGCTCCTGCCTTCTTGACAGAATTTTCGACTGTTTTTTTAATACATTTAATTATGTTCGAGACATCCACGAGTTTCGTCTCGCTCCCGCCGCTTATGGTATTCGGCCTTGTGGTATCCTTATACCTCCTTTTGTGTTTCTGGAATCGTATTAGTTGCAATCATTATGAGTTGTTCCGTAATTAGAGAAGTTGCCTTCGGTGGCTCTGGACGGAGTGGATTTCGTCGAACTCGAAAATATTTCCGAACTTACCTGTACAGGTTTGCTGACTTTATGCTTTTTGTATGGCACGTCTTTCCCGCTGGTTGAATTGTCTTCGCTCCTTTCCTTATTCTGGGTCAACTGTACACATAATGTCATTAATTTCGGCGGTACTGTACAATGTGAAACATTGTAATTTCTATGCGGCTCAAAGGTCCGCTTACCGAAGACGTGGATACGCTGGACCGGATTAAACTGTAATCAGCTTGATGATCGGGTTCCCGCTTTGGCGTGTCATAGCACTATATACAGTAAAATGATGCATTTCACACGGGCTTCATTAATACTGTGTCTTCATAAGGCGAATGAATTTACCCCAATATTTCTTCGTCTCAGCCCGGTGCATCCGGACGTTGATGGCTGAGCTATCAATGACGGCCCCGGTATATTTTGAATGGACAATATTTTGGGCAATTGCCAGTTCTGTTCTTTGTCAATTCGTTCGAAAACGACCGGAACACATTGTTGTGCCCCGAAATTTTCAAAATATTATTAATTATAATTATCATACTAGGGCACAATAATTATAATTAAATCAATTCAAATTAATTCAATTCATTAATTTCATATTGAATATTCTATATTAAATATAAAATTCAGCATGCTTAACGCTATAACAGACATCGGATATTTCTACATAAAAACCGAATCGTTGCATTTTCAACAAATCGAGCGAGCGTCCAAAAAAGCTGACGTAGAATCACGCGACCGTCCGAAGGACAATCACGTGAACAAATCAATGAACTTCTGAGTGCACACGCGCCGCGAGTGACCATGAAAAGTGCTGACCAAAAATCACGCGATCATCGAACGACGCCACGATGACCAAAAGCAACGATCGGACAATCAGTCTTCGATCAAACTCAAAACTGGAAGGTCCTCTTCCCAATAGACTCTCGTATCGCGATAATTAACAGCAACTACGACTTAACCGAATTATACGCGATACGATAAGAACATTCTTTCTGTAACGATTAACAAGTCTAAATTTCAATACTGATTTCAATAAACTTAACCTGTACTGAATTTCTATGTGAATTCCAATTCTTTATTGGCGAACGATCCCCAATAAAAATTAAATTATATTCCTTTGACCCGGTCTGACGAGACTCGTGTCAATCAGGAACATAACATTGGTGGCAGCGGTGGGATTCTGCCAAAGTAGAATCAGTGCGGATTAAAATAAACAATCACGAAATAAGATTTAAAATAAAAACCCAGAGCTGAACCCGACACGCAGTCGTCGGGACCGATAGCCTGGTACAGTGCAGCGTGGCACCGAGAAAAAGTGCAACTGCAATCAACGGGTTGAAGACTCGAGGGGCCTCCCGTCAACACATCGCCAGAGGGTCAACGACGCGTTCACGGAAAGACGAGGAAGGGCCAAGGACGATCACTGAAGGACGAGGACGGGCCAAAGACGAACACAGAAGGACGAGCATCACGACTACGCCCAGCTGTTCAGACAAGATGACAACAGGGATCATCTACCTGTAAGTGACGGTTATTATATACAAACCCCATAAAACTACCAAAGCCAGAAAATAGAAGCTCGGAAAAACCCAAACGCGTTAAAAAAAAAGGAAACGAATTTTTGCGCTACCGGTTTGAAATACCCCGCGTCACACGAACCATAGACACCGACCGCGATAGAATTAGTGCCCGCGAACCGAAAAAAAAAAAAAAATTCTCTTTTTAATTTTCGAGAATGTCTGACAATGAACGGTCAGACCGATTACGCCGCGGACAATCGGTTGATTCAGCCATCCCTTCGAAAGAGGTAGGCGTCGCGGCCGGTTTAGATGCAGCGATCGGCGATATAACTTTTCGCACTAATAACGCGCTGCAACAACTGTCGCCGACAGGCGCTCTGCCCGCCGGCCATCAGTCTCGACTGGCGGCGAGTTTGCGCGATCAGTTCGGGGTTAATACAAGACGCGGTACCGGGTTCATCGATACGAGCGATTCCGAGATGGATCGCCCCAGTAGAGGGCGGAGCAGCACCCGACCGATCACTCCGGATATGATCGACGACGAAATTAGACGGCTCGCGAACGACGCTAGGAAAACGCTCCCAAGGTCGAACTCACCGTCAAAAAATGTCAACAAAAATCTAGGCGCGATTCCAAAGGCCCCGAACCGAAATACCCGATTCGCGACCGATAGATTATCCGACCACACACACCAAGACGAGCAAGAGGCGATAACCGCCGAACTATGCGAAATCGAGCAACGACATCGGAGATTGACGAGTCGGTTAACGTCGACGCGTAGAAGCCTCGCGGACACTCTTCACGAAGTAGATAGCGACCCGTACGAATTGATTAGGGCTCTAGAAAGTCGCCTAGCCGATCTCGAAGGGAAAGCGGAAAGGGAAGATAGATCTCCATCGCGTAGGCGAACCGAAAACAGCGAGCGAACGGATTGGCTCGCGCTTAACACCTCGTTGCATAATATTAAAAAATTCAACGGAGGAAATGCCATCGAACTAGAGAGCTTTCTTCGCTCGTGCGAGACGGTGTTTCGGAAATCCCCTTACCAGGATAGAGAAACCGTGTTGGAACTCGTAATTACAGGCCACATAGGGGGCCGAGCCGAGCAAGAATTAAAACATAAAACGATTACGACTCTAGACGGGCTCCGTACGGAACTCGAAGCTTTGTACGGCCACCGTAAATCACTGTCGGCCATACAAAGCGAATTCAGCTCCTTGCGCCAAAGGCAAGGAGAAAGCGTAGCGGCTTACGCCACCCGAACCGAAACATTAACAGTGGAGCTGGTGGGAAAGCTCACTGAAAACGCAGGTTCGGAACGGGACGCAAGGGCGATCGGAGATGCCCTACGTCTATCGGTCCAGGCCAGTTTTGTCAATGGACTGCTGGGCCAAGTCCAGATACTCTTGCGCGCTCGTAACTACACGACGTTGCACGAGACCATGAGTGGAGCGGTTGAGATCAGTAAAATGATCAACCCAAGGGGCGTCAGCGAAAACGCGGGGTCAGCGCCGCGTAGATCCTCCGTCGCGCCAAGTAACAACACGAGAAATTGCTACTCGTGCGGTAAATCGGGACATGTGTCACGAAATTGCACGCGACCATCTGGTCGGGTCAGCTTGCCCGCACCAGACCACAATCGATCAATTCATCAGGTCGAGGTCACGTGCACTTTCTGCAAACGAAGCGGTCATGCGTGGAAGGAATGTAGAAAACGCCTTTCACAGGCGCGAGGAAATGGTACTAACGGTTACCATTCCTCTCAGGGTAGGAGAAATTTCGACGATAAGAAAGATAAAAATTATCGAAGTAATAGCGATAGGGACAAACGAGAGCCAAAGGAAGCCAACACAAAAAAAACGAGACGCGAGAGGAGGGCGTGAAACCGCTGAGCGCGTACGTAGTAAATACGTGCAACGTCGCGTCAAATCCCGTAGAACACCCACGGAAAAATCTCACGACTAAACCCTTGAGCTCGTACGACACGAGTGCGAGCATCCTCGTCCCGGCTCCCGAGCCAAACGTATCTCCATCGACTCCTGAGGAAATCGAAACCTCGTCACCAACCGAACCGATACCAACCTGCGACATCGCAGCGGCCTCCGAACCGTGTACGATTGTGCCGGACCTCGGATTGGAAAACCCGAGCATGCCACAGGTATTGAAGGTGACGCTCCCATCCAAATCCATCGCGAACGACTTCAACATCGAGTCGCCAAGCACCGCTGATGGGATTCTAACCCTAAAAGCAGACACCGGTGCTCAGTGCTGCCTCGTCAAGAGAAGTGCCCTGCTGCCCGATACGGCGAGCAGAGACACCGAAGCCACGCTCGAGGGCGTGTCGGGGACCAAAATCCGTCCCATATGCCAGGCAGAAATTGTCCTAAAAGTCCCCGAAACCGCGGTTCGCTATTGGGTTTACGTGGTACAAGACGACGTACCCTTAAGTGTCCATGGGTTGCTCGGGATGGATTTTATCCACGAGCACTACGTCGACATCATCGGAGGAAGATTTTTGAGAATGTACGATCATTCTATGGTCCTCCATGACGGAAGATTAAAGGTAAATCTTCCCCCCCCGAAGCGAGACAATAATACGTGCGCGAACAAAAAGCAAGCACGTCGGACTCGTCGAAAGAATCGAAGTTAGCCGCGACGTGACTGTAGGAGCTTGCGTCACGACACCGCAAGGCAACTGCTGTACTATCAGCGTAGTAAATACCAGCGACCACGTAGACGTAGTACTACGACCGATAGTGACACTCGAGCCGCTGGAAGATAACACGGCCGAGTCCTTGAGCGTAAGCGCGGTGCGAACGGTGCGAGGGGCCGAGCGTCTCGAGCGATTGAAACACGAGATCGACCGTTCGCACCTCAACGCGGAAGAAAATAAATCACTCGAACACATAATTACTGAGTTCGAGGATATTTTTCATCTCCCCGGAGACAAACTCCCGTGCACCCACATGGTGGAGCACCGAATCAATCTCAAAGAGGGTACTCTACCCACGAAAATCCACCCTTACCGTCTGCCCAAGGCTCATAAAAAAGAAGTCGAAAAGCAGACGGAAGAAATGTTGGCCGACGGCATAATCCAGCCGAGCAAAAGTCAATGGAACGCTCCGCTGCTCGTCGTTGCCAAAAAACCCGATGCAAACGGTATACGGAAAATGCGAGTCGTGGTGGACTTCAGAAAACTCAATGAAGCAACCGTCGGTGACTCATATGCGTTACCGAATATCACCGAAATTTTAGATCAGCTGGGCAGAGCATGTTATTTTTCCACCCTCGACCTCGCGTCCGGTTTTCATCAAATACCGATGGCCGAGAACGATAAGGAAAAAACTGCTTTTTCCACACCCCAGGGCCATTTCGAATACAACCGAATGCCTTTTGGCCTAAAAAATGCACCACCGACTTTCCAAAGGCTGATGAATTCAGTCTTAGCTGGTTTAGACGGAATAAAGTGTTACGTATACCTGGACGACATCGTTATCCACGGTCAAACCCTCGCTCAACACAATGGTCGACTGAAAGAAGTTTTCCATCGGTTGAGAGAGGCGAAATTGGTGTTGCAACCGAGTAAGTGTCAACTCTTGAGGAACGAAACACACTACTTAGGGCACATAATTTCGGAAAACGGCGTGCGAGCCGATCCAGAAAAAATCGCCGCCGTCAAAAATTTTCCCATCCCGACCAATGTGAAAGGGATACAATCTTTCCTCGGATTGGCCGGTTATTATCGGAAATTTATTAAAGATTTCTCGAAAATCGCCGAACCACTAACCGAACTTCTGCGTAAAGACGCAAAGTTCGAGTGGACCGCGGTTCGAGGCGCTGCATTTGAACAACTGAAAACAGTAATGACAACGGCACCGATCCTTCAATATCCGGATTTCGGTAAACCGTTCGTCGTGACAACCGATGCGTCAGACAAAGCAATCGGCGCCATCTTGTCACAGGGCAAGGTCGGTGAAGACTTGCCCATATGTTATGCGAGCCGGACATTAAATAAGGCGGAACAAAATCACACCACGACCGAGAAAGAATTGCTCGCGATCGTATGGGCGATAACACAATTCCGGCCTTACGTGTACGGTACTCGATTCACCGTCGTGACAGATCACCAGCCTCTCACGTGGCTGTTCGGAGTAAAAGACCCCGGATCTCGACTCATGCGATGAAAAATTAAACTTTCCGAGCACGAGTTCGACATCGAGTATAAAGCGGGTAAGAAAAACACGAACGCCGACGCTCTCAGTCGCATATGTGCAGTAACGAGAGCGAGTGAGAGGGCACGAAAACAAAACGATTCGCTTCTCCGTCTAGCTGCGAACGACGCGGCCATTAAGAACAAGCGCGCAAAGAGTAACAGCAAGACACGAGACAGCGAGTCGAAAGAAAAGGATGGAGAAAACTGTCACCGTCCAGCTGACAATACTACGGGCCCCACGCGCGAGGCTGTAGTAAAAGGAAAGACGGAGACAGACCAGCCGTCTCCTGCAAGCGAGACAGAGAAGCAACCTCTCGAGTGTGCGGGTTGTACGAACCACGGCACAAAGGAGAGGCCCGAGAAGAGCGAGAACGCTACTGCCCCGCCGTGCGAGCGAGAAACGAACGGGGCAGACGACGGCGCGTTATGCGTCTCGCTAGACCGCTACCCCTCTCCCCCTCGCGATAAGGCGAGCGAAGGAGAAGAAAGCGAGGGCGACAGCGAGACTGGCTCGCTGTCGCCCTCGCACAGCAAAGACGGAGACAGCCATACAAGCGACAATAATGACCACCGCTCCGCGATAACATGCCCCCGCCCCGAGGAACGGGCCCAGATACTGCATGAGTATCACGACACGCCCCTCGGCGGCCATCAGGGCGTGAAAAGAACCTTATCACGGATCCGTACCAAGTATAATTGGTCCGGCATCCGACGAGACGTGCGAGAGCACGTATCAAAATGCCTCAATTGCCAGAAGAACAAGCTCAGTAGAAGAGAGCGAGTCCCAATGGTAATTACCGACACCCCTGAAAGAGCGTTCGAAAAAACGGCAGTGGACATCGTCGGTCCCCTCCCCGAATCGTCCCGCGGAAATAAATACATATTGACGTTCCAAGACGCCCTAACGAATACAGCGCTGCAATGGCCATCGAAAATCAAGAGGCCAATACAGTCGCTAGGGCCCTCGTACAGGAAGTCATTTGTAGATATGGACTTCCGGAGACCATTCTGTCCGACCAAGGGACCAATTTTCTCAGCAAAACTTTCAAGGAAATGTGCAAGTTGCTGAAGATAAAAAAGATTCAGACAACCGCGTACCATCCCGAGGGTAACGGCGCGTTAGAAAGATCGCACCGTACTCTCGCCGAATACCTAAGACATTTCATTGAGGATGAACAATGCGATTGGGACGAGTGGCTCCCATACGCGATGTTCACGTACAACACGACTCAACACACAGCGACGGGACTATCCCCCCACGAACTCGTGTTTGGACGTGCAGCCGTGCTACCGACAGCGGTGAAACAGGAACCTCGGAACACATATTCATTCGAAGATTACGCCGACGAGCTGCGAGAGCGGCTGAGAGCGTCATGGAGCATCGCACGCAGCAATCTAATAGGTGCGAAAGAGACAGCCAAGATCGCGTACGACAAGGGTGCGAGAGAGATAGAATACCGCGTGGGCGACACCGTTCTGCTACACGACGAGACGGTGCGCCGCGGACGATCGGCCAAACTCACCCCCAAGTGGATCGGCCCCTATCAAATAACCGAACGTCGCACCCCGGTCACGTACGTGATACGCAACGGGCGAAAAGATCTAGTAGTTCACGCTAACCGGTTGAAACCGGCCGTGACCCACTAGCAAAAAAAAAAGGGAGAAAGAGAGAGAGAGCTAAGGCACATAATAATCATAACCCTAGTCTGTGCCGCTCCCTCTCTCCGACACAGCGGTCGAGAACAAAAAAAAAAAAAAAAAAAAAAAAACACCAACCTCGCTCGTCGACACACTCGCAACGTAACGCGAGACCGTGATAATAATAATAATTCGGCGCCGGCCCCAGCCGAACGCCGCGGAGAACGAGAAGAAGAAGAGATAGAGAAGAAGGGAAAGACAAAAAACAAAGACCTGAAAATATAAAACCCTGAAAAACATAAAATCCTGAAAAAAAAAAATCCTGAAAACATAAAAGTTTGAAAACATTTCCGAAAAAAAAGGGGGAAAGGAAGATAGAAAAAAAACAAAATGAATTAATAAAAACACAAAAATTGAAAGAAAAAATTGAACATTTATTCGACCCGACCCCACTGGGGCCGGATCGCTAAAAGAAAAAACATTACAAAAAATTTTTTCACAAACCTTAAAAAAAAAATATATATATATTTAAAATCCAAAAAAAAAACGACGATTAAAATTAAAACTTGGACGTGTCCTCCTCGAATAGGTGGCGGAGACCGACCCCGTCGAAGCAGGGCTCGTCCTCGCCCTCGTACTCCCCCGTGGCCCACACGATGTCCACGGCGACTCGGTTACGGCGACGACGTTCGCGGATGCCCCGCCGCCGCCGCACCTCCCATCTCAGCGCGCCTACGGGCCAGGGCGGGAGGTTCACCTCCCAATCAAAAACGAACTCCCACTCCTCCGGGGTCAGCTCGGAGGGCGACCTCACGGCGAAGGGCTGAAACAAAAAAAAAAAAAATTATTTTTCAATTTCTTAAATTTTTACAACGGATATCATAAACAGCTGCGTACTTACCTCGTACACCCATGGGACGTCCATTGACGCCGGAAAACCCGCGAAACGCGACTTCGGCACCCGAAATGAACGCATTTTGTGTTGGAAAAAGGATTTTTGCGAATGTTGCGGCGAAGTGATCGTCACCGTGGTTGCTCGAGTAATGAGGTCCACCGTCTTGAAGCGCAATCAAACTGCATCCCAAAAAGGGTGGGGGAATTCAAAAACCCCTAATCAGCAAAACCCGGGTAACTCGGTTCTTTCCGTTGCAGGCTGCTCGCTCTGTCACTCAGACAAGGATGCTGCGACGTCGCGACGCCTGCATACGAGAAGATCGAATTCACAGACAACCCAGGGATATATTACGAAGAAATCGGCAGTCTGGCTGTCATCGAAACCACGTGGAGATTAGCTATCTCTCTTAACGTGTCAACCCTTGCACAGCGCTGCGAAATGATGAAACAAAATATAGCCAGGCTACTCCACTCATGCAGAGATGGAATAAAAACAGATCAACTCAGCCTGAGCGAACTTTGCGCCGTGTTAAAAGACGCGTTTACGCCAACCATGCAAAAAATCGCTGACGGTATAGAAACATACCACGACTTATTGGGACCCCACCCCACCCGACAACGTAGGGGACTGATCAACGCTATGGGAACCGTGATCAAGGTCATAACCGGGAATATGGACGCCAACGACGCTGCGGTGATCAATAACCAAATCATCGCACTCCGAGCCGATCAACAAACCCTCAAAGACGCAGTCAACGAACAATTGCAAATAATCGAAAGTGCGATGGAAATATTCAATTCCACCGCACAAACAATTCACGATAACGAAGTGAAGATACGCGATGCCATCACCCGTTAGAGTAAGAGTCTCTCTGACCAGTGGGATCAGATTACGAGACGACAACAACTCGACGAGAGCCTCACCACCGTGAGCGTGTTCGCGGAGTCGCTCCTCGACGATGTAACCGAGCTTACCCGGCTAATCGCAGGCATCGAACAAGGCAAATTAGATGTCGCAATCTTGCCACCGAGACGGCTCGTGCGATATCTTACCGATGCCTTGCCCTATCTTCCTGCTGGATGTTCATTTCCCACAAAATTAAAACGCGATGAAATGACCACCCTCCTACACTACTCCGACCTCATGGCATATTATCACAACGGCACGGTAGTAATTATCATCGACATTCCTCTCCTCGACCAACGCCGATACCACGTCAGCAAAACCTATCCCCTCCCGGTCAAATAATCAGACGACACCTTCGTGTACATCGACACGACCGAAGATTTCGTGGTCGTAGATAAAGAGAATCGTAATTACGTCCGCATGACCGACCCCGAAATCGCGAAATGCAAACTTTCCGGCAATCTGTACGTTTGTCCGCCCTCGCAACCGATCATGCCGACAACCAACGACGCGCCGTGCGAGGTGCAAACATACGCGAAACTCGACACCGATAACGGTCTAACATGCGAAAAACGGGCTATTAGTATATCAAAAACAATTATAATAACCATAGAAAAACCCGGAAAATGGTTATATATAGCCCCAAAAAACGAACCGGTCGAAATAAAATGCGAAAACGGTATTAACAAGCGCGAATCGTTGTCAGGGATAGGGATATTGGCTTTGGTAGGGGTATGTATAGTAACCGCCCAGGGTTTCAGCGTCCGGACAGGAAGAAGAATCACACAGGTGGTCAACGAGGACTACTTGCCGCCGGGAAATCTCTCCTTGTCGGACGCCGAAAAACAAGTGCCGGCGGTCAAAGACACTGAAAATCCTGTGGAAATAAAAAGTGTGTTTCGCAATCCCGCAGAATTGCGAAACCTCGGTGAAAGAATCCGAGAAATAAAAAAGAACATCGACGAACAATTCAACCACAGAGTGCGAGACTCCCTCGCGATGGGAACATATGCTACAATAGTTATCACAGCGATAGTACTGGTCGGCTACGTTGTGTACAAAACAAAACGTAAACATCACATCACGAACGCACAACCGTCGCCTTCAGCCACGGTTGCTATCAACTTGGAGGCCGCACCGCTCCGCGAAGGCCACAGCTCAGATGACGCGAGAAAAAATCGCGAAACCACGCGTCAGCTGGACCAGTACTACCGATGCATCCGGTCGAAAAAATCAGACAGACCGACCGTACTCGATTAAAATAATCCATAATGATATTGTATAAAAAATTTCAAGATTACGCATGAAAAAATGTATGTAATTATGTATGTAGTAAAAATTCACTACGCAAATTTTTACTTTTCAGCGGGGAGGGATGTTGTGCCCTGAAATTTTCAAAATATTATTAATTATAATTATCATACCAGGGCACAATAATTATAATTAAATCAATTCAAATCAATTCAATTCATTAATTTCATATTGAATATTCTATATTAAATATAAAATTCAGCATGCTTAACGCTGTAACAGACATCGGATATTTCTACATAAAAACCGAATCGTTGCATTTTCAACTAATCGAGCGAGCGTCCAAAAAAGCTGATGTAGAATCACGCGACCGTCCGAAGGACAATCACGTGAACAAATCAATGAACTTTTGAGTGCACACGCGCCGCGAGTGACCATGAAAAGTGCTGACCAAAAATCACGCGATCATCGAACGACGCCGCGATGACCAAAAGCAACGATCGGACAATTAGTCTTCGATCAAACTCAAAACTGGAAGGTCCTCTTCTAAATAGACTCTCGTATCGCGATAATTAACAGCAACTACGACTTAACCGAATTATACGCGATACGATAAGAACATTCTTTCTGTAACGATTAACAAGTCTAAATTTCAATACTGATTTCAATAAACTTAACCTGTACTGAATTTCTATGTGAACTCCAATTCTTTATTGGCGAACGATCCCCAACAAAAATTAAATTATATTCCTTTGACCCGGTCTGACGAGACTCGTGTCAATCCGGAACATAACAGACATAAAAAAAGTTGCAAGTTGAAACTTGCAATTTGCTTCCTCTGAATAGTCGGTAGTAAACGAAGATTTCTGTATACAGAAGCATGGTTACTTCAATCTTTGGCTTCCTCATAGAGGGATCCTTGTTCACTGGCTACGATTCAGAGGAAGCAAATTGCAAGTTTCAACTTGCAGCTTGTTGTTGATATCCAATTATTCATCATAGGTGTATAAAAATTGAATTTCTCTTCAAATTTGAACGTGTATGTGAATTTCCAACAAATATAATACTAACCAACCGTAACCATTAATTCATGTAACTCCATTAGATTGAGCATGGCAAGTCAAATATTCTGGAATCGGGAGAGGGTCCAAATTGAACCGTTCAGCCGATTTCTGCCAAATTTGATGCCTATTACAACTTAATTATGTTCTATACTTCGGTAGAGATAGAGATCGATCGGTCAAAGTTGAGTGACATTGATAAATTTGATTTTTCGAAAAATTCAGAATATTATAGAATCGAAACTTCTCGATGCATTCGGCCCAAATGGAATACCAACCAACCTTGGGTACATATACTCTTTGTCAAGAATTATGCAGACGATTATATCAAAATTTGCGATCGCTAGAGTGATAACGTCCTTATTTTGGTAATTTAAAAACGACATAAAATCTGAGCCGCGGTGTGAATCATGACAAAAATTATACTCAATGAAAGTTTTATGGAGCTGCACATGTCTGCAAAATTTGAGGGCTATAGCTAACACCGTTCTCCAAATTTTTGGAAGCTATTAGATACACACAACCACACACACGCACGCACGCACGCACGCACGCACGCACGCACGCACGCACGCACGCACGCAAGCACGCACGCACGCACGCACGCACGCACGCCCTAGCGGATCCGACGACCACTAATTGACGGTCGCTTTTTCCATGGTCATTACTGGCTGGTAAAATGACCATAAAAAACCGAAGTGGCGCGATAGTCGTTTACCGCTTTTGACCGTCAACGACCATTCATACCTTCCCAAACTGAAGACGACCTTTAATAAAAAGACAGTGGACGACCATTCGTAATTTATCCGGATCCAAAACGACCGTGAACGACCGTGACGAATTTTGAGAGTAATGCGTTATTGACCACCAACGACCATTCATAATTTCGTTAGGCCCAAAACGACCATGAGCGACCACAGTGACAATTTACAGTAGTTACCGTTATTTACCTTTGACAGCTGTTCCTAAATTTGTCAGGAGTCTAACGACTATAAGTACCCATTATGAAAGTTTGCTGGCAGGTTTTATTGAGGGATGTATGAAAGTAATGTAGCAAAGATGATGACTTATAAAAGTATTCTATTATAGGGATGTTACAAAGATTTTTATTGAGTGATGTTTGAAAGTGATGTATTCGAGTATTTTAGCCAAGCTTCTTTAACCGTATTGCCTTTGGAAGTTATTTCGTATGATTATATTTGGATCGAGTTGGCATTCGTTTCCTTTCAACGAGACCCGTTGCGGCTGATTATCCTCGGAGACGTCGCACATCGCCTCAATGACCGTCCTCAAAGATGCGTCACACTCTATAATAATCATTGTACGTTTCGTCATTATACAAATATGAAATTCGAATAAACATTTTTATTGCATTGATGATATTACGGTAGTAGCTGCTTTTGCGGCATTCCTTAATCAACTCGTACCGGGACAGCTCCTTACCGGTAGCCAGCAACGAGTATATGTATACCGTCATCATTTTCATTTTGTCAAATCTAACAATTAAAATTAAAAATGTTTCCATGTTATGTATCGACATCGCGTGTTTAAATTATAATAATTACCAACAATGTTGTTTTTTTTCCTTACCGGTACACGTTCTCTTTGCCTTCACAAGGAATTTCATCGACTACCAAATATTTGTCAAACAAATACTCTGCGTACTGCGGTACGTCTGTCCATTCGATGTAGCTCTTGGCTTGCGTTAGCGTCAATCCTTTATTCTCCACATCGATCGTTGACGCCCAATCGTACAATTTCATTAATGTTTCGACTTCATGAGACCAATCGGAGATACGTACATTTCCTGCAAGTTTTGGTATAAAAAAACCATTAGATTCCAAATGTGTTGACATCCCTAAGCCTAGTTACACTATCATGGAGAATGGTCTCTTACTTACCGTTGATTATTAATGAGCAATGCAACGTTAGTACAATTGACATCTCGTTATCGGTCAAATTGAATCGCCATTTTATCTCCTCCCAAGTAAGTAAGTTCTTTTCATTGATTGATCGTTCCCATCCATCTCCTTTGTACGCCGTCGGTTTTAAAAGTGCGACGAGATCTTCGGCGGTTGGGGGTTCAGCCCACGAATCAAGCTTTTCGGAGAAATCGTTCACGTTCTTGGTACCGATTTCTTTGACAGTTGTAATTGTTCGGACTTTGCTTCCAACCGCAACGTCAGGACATACCGGTACCTCCGTTGCAAGCCGTTCCCTTCGTATTTCGTCGATCCCGTCATCTTCATCCGATGAGTCCAGTTGACGTACAACTTTTTTCTTTGTATTTTTTTTCACTGGCGGAGACATTACTTTGCTTCCTGTAGGGTTATCGCTATTTAGCGTCGAAGTGTCGTTCGTGGTAGACATGTTTTTGTACCGGTAGCGGTCTGTTTTTAATTTTTGTGATAACCAGGTTCGTACTGCTTGTTCCGTGAATTTTTGACTCTGCTTTATCCGATGAATTCCCTGCATGCCGTTGCAAACATCTGAAAAATTAAACATTATCGTTACAAAACATGTTTCAAGGACCAAAAATGGTTCTTCCTTTCTTTCTGGTATCGTACTCAACGACTGTTTACTATAGAAAACGTGTAAATTACACGTTGTTTATTGGGTTGACATTGAGAGAAAAAAAAATCATGTTCGAACGAGAACAGAATGTTGAATGATCTGTTTGGATACTTTTCTATCAATTGTAACTAGCGCATTATCGCTTACAAAGTTTCCAAAAGAGTAATCAGAACATTTATGGTACCGGTACATTAAACCTATGCCAGAGGAGGGTGAAATCAAATTTTGTTGGTCTCACCCAAATTGGGTCCAAATAATTAAAAATGTTATAAAAAGTAAGGCCTTATGGGGGTTGGTAAATGTGGAGAACAAAATTGAAAAAAATGTATTATTTTTTTGAATTCTTCTCAACCAATGTGAGACCAATGATTACATTATTCTATCATGCTGCATTGACCACACGCCGCCGCATCATGTTGCCACGAATCAGACGACGCATGACGAGAAAAAACAGCGAAATTTCAATGTGTCTGCACAATTTACTTCAGTTGCACCGCTTCCCTCACAATCGGACCGTGACACCGCATACTATGACGGCGGGCTTACCCATTAAACCTTGGATTTCTTTTTGCCGTACAACACGAGAAGAATTATCGCCAGGTTTACGTTTTAGCACCAACGTTGCACGTTCCTCCTCCGTCCAGAGTGCAACAACCAGATGGTTCAGTCTTTTCTTCATTGTAGTGCTTTCGATTGCACGTACGCACATTTCGGAATCGAACTTCAGATTCGTTGATCCCAAAGTGACCTTGAGTACAAACGATAACAGTTTATATTTGAAACCAATATTGCACTTCATGGTCTGTCTACAATTAATTACATTATCAAGGCATTACCTTTCCATCAGTGTCTGGTACCGGTAGCTTACTGATAACAAGATTTTCATCGATTTCTTCTCGTTCGGTGGTAACGTTCCTAATTGCTGATATTAGTTCTTTTTTCAATTTCTTAAGATTTCTTTCAAGCATATCCTTAATTTCTGCATTTATTTTCTTTTGTTCTTCCCGCCAAAATTTCTTTTTTGCCGATTTTTTGTTTTCTCTATCATGTAAAGACGGCTTCGCGGATTTGCGTTGTTTCAAAGGGGATGGAGACGGGAGGTCTTCTTCCGTTTCGCATGACGATTCGTAATCAGTTGGATCCGATCTTATGCTCGAGGCCGGCAAGGATACCGTGCTCGGAACAGTCTTCATCTGAATCACGTTCGGTTGCGGCCGAATTCCACGGCTCGGTGTCTTATCGCAATACTACGCAATCGATGGCACATTCGTTACTTGGTCATTTGTAACAATGTGACAAGGCTAGACGAGAAATAGATCGGCCCTGGAAATGTCTCGTCGTCAAGGGTCAAGACATTCCTGAACTCAATACATGTAGTTTTATGATTCAGATACTGTTACAGGGCAATTCAATTTACTTCGGTGCTTTTTTTCTTCTCCCGTAATATCCGTCGTAACTCGGCTTGACGGTACTTTGCATCGGTCAGTCGTACCGGTACTGTCGGCGCAACAATGCTCGTGATTACCGGTAATTTACGTTTTTCCGATGTTCTTGCCTGTTTGGAAAACAAGTGTTCATTAGTATATCGTCGGTTGTCATTAAATGCTTATTGGCGTCGATTCCCAAAATGCAACCTTATTTGCTAAATTATTTGCAAAAAGTGACTAAATCCCCCACAAAACACTAAAATTGGTGTACAAAAATTTGAAGCAAGTACATTTATGTGGTTTATTCTATCCATATTTTGATGAAAAGTTGTCGAAATAAATTCAAATCATTCGTAACATATATTGCCAAGTACATGTAGCTTAATTTTTTTTATTAAACTTTGTTTTATAAACTTTTATTAAACGATTTCGCATGAAATCTTTGGCAAGTTTCACCAAATACGTTTGTGTGTAATAGTTTATTATGAAATCAATTTTGAAATCTAAATGACTGGCCTATGTAAAAAAATCGACATGTACTGAGCAATATATGCTTTCAATGATTGCAATTCATTTTACAACTTTTTGTCAAAACTTGGGTAAAACAACCCACATAAATGCACTTGTTTTCTGGACATCACTTTAATTATTTTCTGTGGGGAGGGGGATAGAAATGAACACTTACATTCGTATTGAAGCTGTTCTCGTTATTGAAGCTGTTCTCGCTATCGAAGCTGTTCTCGCGGCTTTGGTCAACGGAACTAAGGGCCCCACCATCTATAGAAGGCTCCTTAAAGATTTCCGAGTTGTCACCACTGGCCTCGTCGTCTGCTTCCGATGATGGTTCTCCCTGCAGCTAAATGATGTTATTCATTTTCATACGGCTAATACATTTGCACGTTCAAAAAATTGTGTTTTTTCCTTTTTATCATTTCTTACATACATTGATATTGACACTTTTACATGGATTGTACCTCGTACGAATTTACGTACGGCACAGTATCTCATTGATCACTCGAAGAAAATAGCGCCATTTACCTCGGTATTCGTTGAGTCATTCGTTGAATCTTGTGACACGACGGCACCATGCGCCCTTCGTACATCCTCCTGCGACAAAGTATTTTAAGAGTTAAACATATATTTCAGTCGGTTACGAAATCAGAAGCGAGTTTCACGTACTTATAGTGTACATTCCATACTTACGGCTGCCTTTTCTCTCAAAAACTCGTCGATGGCGTCTTCTTGGTGAATTTTCACTATCTTTAAAGTTTGAGTGGTTACTCTCTATAAACATACATGCAATAGCTCATATTTTATTATAATATTTTCAGTTTAGCAATAATTGTATTACTATGTGAATAAGCATATGGCATTTTCTAAAAAACATGTTGCGTTGCGAAAAAACATTTACGGACATTTACAGACCACCCCTTAGGCGATTCTTGCCGAACTCAATACGAACTATCCTTATGATAAAACCTTGGTAGACTTTATGGCATTCGGAGATGGTTAATATTTTTGGAAAAGCTAACAAGCCCGAACCCAAAGAAAGCCAAACCAAAGTAACGCAATGCAAACGAAACCAAACGAAAAAATCCTATATCTCGTACTTACGTCATGTATTTATTTTTTGAATTCCCATAACATGTTTCCAAATCAATTTTCCCGCATTAGTTACTTTTTATTCTGCGGAAAGGTCTATTTATATATAAATTACAGGGTCACATTGTGCCGCAGAATTACTATAATAGGATGCCTGGTTATGAATACCTCGACAATTTCCAGTGCGTATACTGGGTTCAGCGGTATCGTCTTCGCATCGTTGTTTTTCATGAGCGGACTGGCCACGGTACGAGGAGTGAACGCGAGTTTCATCTTTTTCATACGATTTCCTCGACCAACGTTTAGACCGGTATCCACGAAGCTTGTTGCCTCTTCTATTGTTCCTTTTCAAAGAAAATATATACATTGTGATATGATTGAGACTAAATGTTTTACATAACCTTAATTATCTTTATTCGAGTAATGCACATTCCTGTTCTGTACAATTATTTTGCTTACTTGTTAATTTTATCACCCGAATATGGTGATAATAATTCCGACCGTCTTTGCATTCTCGCAGCCTTAATGTTTCCTGGTTATGAACAGTGTTGCTCACCACTGACTCTAACATCTCTCCGGTACACGACACATCGTACTTGCACGTTTTTTGATTCCACCGATAAATTTCACGTACGGAACTAACTAATAGTTTCATCTCTGGTCCCACAAGCTGCACTACACAAAAATTGAAATGCATGCTTGGTTAATATTGTTAAAAAAGTTCTTCAAACAATAACACGTTCGGGATGAAAACCCGTCTAACAATAACCTGCGCGGGAAACGACGCTTACCGAACAGGGGGGCCCACGGTTGCCAAAAAAATGTACACCGTGCGGTGTTGCCAAATACCTACAAATGGCATCGAATACCGGTACATATATAACGCGTGCACAAGAATTCTCGTTCGCAAGCAAGAAGAAGGTTTGTTGCGTACGTCAGTGTCTGCGTAACTTGCGCTGCAGTCTATTATCATCGGCGTCAGCTTTCTATTGGATTTTCCAACGGAAAGAAAACTTGCCTGATTGGCTGCGGCGCAATAAGGGACGTTGATTGGTTATTGATACTCGAAACGACCGACGCTGAGCCGCCATCGGGTGGCATCACAAAGAAATTACTTCTCACAGTGACTACTTTTAAGCAACACGTGTTTGATACAGTGATATACATATATACAGTGATAAAACCGTGAACTTGTCTTGTGAATTCGAAAACGCACGGAAGAACGGTAATTTTTTTCTGCTGCTGATATACGACAAACTTGTTTTTTACGCAGTGATTTTATTGCTTATATATATATATTTCAAGGACATACACGCGATGCCATTTTCTCCCCTATTTTTTTGCGACGCGTCTGGACAGCCAGGTACCATGATAATGCGTGGAAGTAACAGTACTTGGCCAATCTATCCGCACTACGCGTAAGAAAAATGCACGCGAACGTAATATGTTTTGAGTGCGTTTCCGTTAGCATTTCCCTTGTATGGTCAAGGCTGCTGTACAGCAGCGATCCGAGCCAGATCCAAGCAGACGAACCAACCAACCGGGCCGGACATTTTCCTGGGCTGATAGACTCGCACCCCTCACCGGAAGTTTCACCACGCTCGTCATCTGCTATATCAAGAGACGAGGCAGCGTCTTTTTTTTTACAACGAACTGGCTCGCAAAGTCCAAAAAAAAGTCTATTTTCGCAGTATGCAGTATATTTGGAGAAAGAAATTGATTTCAATTATTGTATATATGATGCGGAGTTTGTTGGAAATTATTCGGTGGAATTCAAAGACGGGCCATAACGGGATCTTGTGTGCTTGGGGACTCTGCTTAAACGTCAAGTGCTGCGTCATGAAAAAATATTCGCCATTATATTAATGTATTGAAACTACTGTGTAAGTATCATAATTATTCTTATTATCGTTGTCAATCAAACCTAACCTCGCTCTAAAGATAACCTTTCACACCACCGCTCTGTGTGTGTTATGATATAAAATTGCATAACCCATAAGTAATTCCCAGAAACAGATGGGATATTGGTAAAAAATCAGGTCTTGGGCGTGGAATATCACTGCATTTTTTAAAAATATTTGAAGAATATTTACAGATATTATTTATCCAGTGTACCGGTACAAATACGCACCGCTGAGCACTATGCCAAACCGTGGACATGACGGACAGAGAAAATGTGGATCATCACCTGCTAAGAGGAACCGCAGCATGAAAGCAAGAAGGAAAGCATTGTTACGATTATGCATCAACAACGACAACTTTATCGAACAATTTCAATTGCCCAACCGTCTCAATTATGTAAGTAAAAAAATGAGTATATTCCAAACTCGTGCGCTTTGCCTAATGAAATAATAATCATATTCATTGAGCTTAATCACTGTGGACACATATATTTTAAGATTGTGCCCACCAAGATACTCTGAAGCTGCAAAAACCAAAACATTTACAAAAAAAGTAGAAGCTTTACTATTCAAAATGGTTTTCTTAATTTTGTTATACGATTATTTTTTTATCTACGATTACGGAGTTACAGCCTCTTGAAAAACATGATAGAACTGGTTAAATTGTTCGGGTCCCTCAATTTTTTTTATGTCACGCTGTCCGTAAAAGTGCGGTTGTACGCTCACTTCGTTCGCTTCAAACCGCATTTACGGACCTTGTGACATAAAAATTCGTACGATACTCGTACGAAAAACGTTGTCTGGACTCGTGTGATTGCAATACTCGCCATCGGCTCGTTCTGCAAACTCACACTCGTCAGAAAACATTTTTTCGTACTAGTATCATAATATACTATTGTCAATGTATAGACTGTCTTTCAGTAGATAGTGATGGTACATGTGAAAGTGCATGGTGATAATTTGTTACATGAAAGACAAATTCATTGAGTGGTCACGTGTGTTTCAAAAGTAGAAAAAGGATATTTTCTCAATTAAAAAAAAAGTAAATATATAAATTATTGTATTCTAAATTTGAAGCATAGAAAAGTGCAACATTTAAACAATATTTTAGAGACTCCCCAAATAAAAATGTCCTTGCGGTGGTCACGATAATTCATGATAGCTTTATCCGAAATCGGAAAACTAAATTTTTTCTGTAAACAGATAAGTATAGCTCGTGATTGAAACGAAGGATTTAAAAAAAAATTGAAATTCGAATTTTTGGCAGAGCTGAAACAAAAAAGGATTTTAAACAATTTTGAAACCCACGTAATCAACCCCTTGAATGTAAATGATTATACTATTATGCTATAATATTGGTATATAGTCAATGTTATTGTTGTTTGTCCCAAAACAGCAGCAAGTACCGAACGTATACGAGAACATCCAACCAACAAAGAGCGCGACTCGTAGCAACGGTGACGATGACAAAGGAAATGACGCGAGCATATCCGGCGTCACAGACGAGGCAAATTGCAGCGTTCACTATAGTAATGAAGATCAGGATTTCCCGATTGATTCGCGGGACAGTAGCAGTGAGATAGATTTGGATTGTACCGACGATGACAACAGTACCGACAACAACGATAGTACTGATTCGACGTCGGATCAATCTGACGACGTACCGAAAGAAATGTTCTCGTTTTCAGGCACCGGCATTGATTCGAATGAAGCAGTGACCATGAGGCCTAACATAACGGAAAGTGAAATACTGTGCCAGGCCATTGCCATATCAATGCGGCACCATTTAACATACGCAGCGACCATCGAAATATTCAATATGATGATTTCAATAACGAACAGTAGTAAGCTCCCATCTACAAAGCGAAGCCTGTGGGCAACATTACTGAGAAATGATCAATTGACTATGGTGCATCACCTGTATTGTCGCATATGCCACAGCAATATTGGAGAAGGTACCGTGTCAAATCGGGATTGTGCTTGCGGAAAATGCGGTCCAGATAAACCGGAAAACTCATTGTCGTACTTTATTCAGGTGAGTTTAAAAGAGCAGTTGAACAATCTATTTTCTGTACCAGGAATAGTTGATTCACTGCAATATCGGCATAGACGCAAGAAAAAAAATGCAAATGGTATCGAAGATATATACGACGGAATAGCATACAAAAAAGAGTGCGAGCCTGGTGGTTTTTTGAACTCGGAATACAATTATTTATTCACATTGAACACGGATGGCTGCAAGGTAGCAAACTCTTCAAATGCCAGCGCTTGGCCAGTACTACTAACAGTAAATGAACTGCCGCCTCATCTTCGAAAACGAAACATGTTACTCGCTGGTATTTGGGTCGACAATACTCATCCGAATTTAAACTCCTTGCTCTTCCCATCCGTCAAAGAGTTGCACGATTTGTATACAACAGGTATAACTTGAAAACCCACCGGTGCCGATAACGTTACGAGCAAATTTGTCACTCTCATGTGTGTTGTTGATTCCATAGCCAGGCCTGCACTTCTAAACATGACGCAGTTTAACGGCAAATATGGATGCACCTTTTGTTACGCCAAAGGGAAAGGAATGGGACCGGTTCGAACGTACCCCATTGAAGAAAACGCTCCTGCTCGTAACGACGAAGAAATCCGGAGGCATATGAAAGAAGCACACGAGACAAACGAAAAAGTAATGGGTGTGAAAGGTACCTCGGTACAGAAGGCACTACCAAAATTTGATTTGGCTCGTGGTATGATCGTCGATAGTATGAATAATGTTTATTTAGGTGCAACTAAACAAGACATTTTGCAACTTATGTTTAGAAAGGCCACTGATCCTTGGTACCGCGGTACTCCCAAGTTATTGGCGGTAGTTAATTCGCGACTTAAAAATATACGACCACCTAGCAGAATCTCGAGGAAACCAAGGAATTTAGAAACTGCTAAACAGTGGAAAGCATCAGAGTGGCGGAATTTGCTATTGTACTACGGCACGATATGCTTAAAAGGAGTAATTCGTGATTGTGATTTGGAACACTTCACGTTATTGTCTCGAGCGATATATATTTTAAACAAGGACTCGATTAGTACCGCTGAGCTGCAGGTAGCGAAACTGTTACTTGACAGATATGTCAAACTATTCAATGAGATCTTTGGAGAAAGGTACATGACTTTCAATATCCACCTGCTCAATCATTTAACAGATACAGTGGAAAATTGGGGGCCGCTTTGGGCCAATAGCGCATTTCCGTTTGAATCGATGAACAAACAAATCATAGATTCGGTAACAAGTTCAACGGGAAGACCACTGCAAATTGTTACACGATTCCTCATGAAACGATTTATGGAAAGCCATATGTACGACGAAAGAACCCCGCAGGTAACAAAACGACGAATACATTCTATATTGAACTCTGGAAAGAAAAGCGGACGAATAAAGTTATTGAATGCATTAAAAAGTACTGGTACTGAATGTAAAGTCCTTAAAAAAACGTTTGCCTATGAACCATTACCTTGGCAGTTGGAAAGTTTGCACGCTACCGGTTATCGACCTTCTTCGATGCTGGTATCGCAGCGGGCGACGATAAAGGGCGTCGAGTATAGTTGTCGAAAAAAAAACAAGAATACTCAATCTTGTAATAAATTCGTTTTCGTTAGAAATATGGGCTTTGGTGAAATTTTGAACATCGTCCAGTTTCAACATAATGGAGGTACTGTGTGTGGCCTCTTCATTCAATGTTTTGACGATCTCGGAGCCACTTCGGAAGCGCAGCACATTCGTCGAATAGCACCAACAACACACCCAGCATTTATCACAGTCGAAGACGCAGAAGGACCGGCAATAATAGCCTTCGAACCCGACGGTACTTACGGCATAAAATTGGCGAATGTGTTCGAGACTGATTAGTCAAGTGTTCAGCAAAATAATGTAACAATGCAGATGCTCCACCAACTACTCTTTACACCAGGAAGCGTATTATCACTTATATTATTATTTACAAATAATTATTTTTGAAGTGAAACTCAACCTGATTGGTATCGAAAATCGTAACAGTATGACTCTACCTTCTGTATTTTATCAATTGACAATATCCTGTACCCATTCCTATATATATACCGACTTTGAAAGTTTCACTTCTACCGTGTGGTTTTAAGCACACACTGTTTTTTTTAATATTAATTGAAAATTTACGTTGAGATATTACTGTATTCCTTTATATGTATAATTGGATAAATTGTTTGTGTAGTAATATGTGCAGTAGTATTGTTGCCTTATTCCTCCATCAACCTCATGAAAACTATTCTGCTCTCCTTTGCCCCTCCGACGAGAAACTATTATTTTCCCCGCTTCACCGTACCTATTTTATACCTGCTTGACATAAAAAAAATGACTGAGAAAAACGACCGTAAAAACCGTTAATGACCATAAGAAAACGACCATAGGGACCGTCAACGACCGTAAGAAAACTACCATCGGTCTTAATGACCGTCACTGACGGTCAACGAAGATATCATCGAACAAACAGAAACGACCGTTAACGACCGTCGAAAATGATTTAACCGTTAACGACCGGTAACGCAGATTTGGGTTTTTCACGGTCGTTTTACCGACCACTTTTGACCGCATGATTTTAACGGTCAATCCATGGTAAAACAGGGTAAAAAGTTTGGTCGTCAGATCCGCTAGGGCGCACACACACACACACACACACACACACACACACACACACGTACATACATCCGGACATTTTCTAGGAATGTGTTTTCTCGGCGTTTTGTCACATTCCGAACATGGTGACATGATACATGCTATATACAGGGTGTCCCAATAACTATTAGGACCTCGATATCTTCGAAACTACTAGATTCACCGAACTATTTGCTGAATCAAAATTGCACAGCACGAAAAGGGCCATCCAATGATACCAAAGTGCCTACTCCCACCCCCACCCCCAGCCCAGGGGGTGGGGCAACTTTAAAATCTTAAATGGGAACCCCCATTTTTTATTGCACATTCGGATTCCTCATAAAAAAATACGTAACTTTTATTTAAAAATTTTTTTTCGATTCGTGATAGATGGCGATGTAATCGCAAAAAACATCCCCGAAAGTATAGAAAGGCGATAATACTCACAGTTTCGGTGGTAAATCAAATTGCTACGTTCATAGTGAGTGTTCGAAATTACGACCATTAGTATCAATGCAACATTGAATTATTTTTTCGTTTGATTGACCTGCAGGTTTTACAGCGTCGGAACTTATTGATGCACAGGCTGTGATTATTCTTTGTTGCATATCTTCACGTGTCGTTGGTACTTTCTTGTAAACGTTATCTTTTAATGTTCCCCATGGAAAGACGTTAAGTCTGGGAAACGAGCTGGCCACGATATTGGACCACCGCGTCCAATCCAACGATTTCGAAATTTTATTTCCAGTTGCCATTCAAATTTTCATTGATAAAAAAAGGACCAATAACCTTCGCGATTACAGCGCCATCTATCACGAATCGAAAAAAAATGTTGAAATAAAAGTTACGTATTTTTTTATGGGGAATCCGAATCTGCAATAAAAAATGGGGGTTCCTATTTAAGATTCTAAAGTTGCCCCACCCCCTGGGCTGGGGGTGGGGGTGAGAGTAGGCACTTTGGTCCCTTCGGATGGCCCTCTTCGTGCTGTGCAATTTTGATTCAGCGAAAAGTTCTGTGAATCTAGTAGTTTCGAAGATATCCGACGTCCTGATAGTTATTGGAACACCCTGTATAATGCATTCTGAAAAAAACCATGACTCAATTTAGATATAGTTTATATTTAGCATAAGATATGTAGAATCTTTCGGATTGAAAATGTATCATATTTACAATAAAAAATCCTTTCTGCCGAAAAATAGAGAACACATTTTTTCCTTATATCCTTTCATAACCCTCCGGATATTTCCTTTCCATTTTCCATAGACCAAACGTACTACAAACTGATTTCATCGTAGCTGATAAATCGTCAACAAGTTCGGAAAATTCGGTTCGGTTGATTGCGTCGTACGACATGGGCTGGAGTAAGAGAGGGTCGATCATACGACAGTCTCAACAGATATGGAGCTCTGATTGGCTATAGTACGAAAAAAAGTATTGGATTATGGATCGAGGAATCGAAAGTGTCGATCGTGTGCTAAAGGTCATGCTCCGGACGATCATAACTGTAGATTGAATTACGCCGGCAGCACGAAAAATATGGAAAATGATTTGGCGAATGAACTCGTCAATCATAGTTCGATTTTGGAAAGGAAAAACTGCAAAATTGGCGTTTTTATCGGTGACGATAATAGTTCGACTATTGCTCGAATACGTAGCTCAAGCGATCATACGATCGTGAAATTATCCGATACGAACCATACTTCGAAAGGAGTCACAAAAAAATTATACAGTATCCAGAAATGACATAAAGAATTGACGAGCGATAGAATCACGTATCTTCACCGGTGCTTTTCTTACGCGATAACGCAAAATAAAGGCGACAGCGTGGCTCTAGCTGCTGCGATACGACAAATCCCGCATCATGCGTTCAATAAACACGAGAATTGCGGAGAGTGGTGTGGTTGGATACGGGACAAAGAAAATTACGATCATAAAACGATTCCTGGTGGATTAAGTGACGCAGAGCTTTACAAAAAATTGATTGAAATATTCGACAAATTGGCCGATAATTCAGATAAATTTGCACACGGTGCATCAAGCAATCCAAACGAAAATTTGAACGCTATGATGGCCAGCAGAGCACCGAAAGCACGATGTTACAGTACGAGTGCTTCCAGTGACTATAAATTTGCAGCAGTCATTGCAAATAACCTCGACCCAGCCTACGTCGAAAAAGTATCAACAATGATGGGAATACGTTCTGAAGTGCACACGGCGAGATATTAACGCAGTAACTTAGTTCAACAAAGCTCGTGTAAGCAAAATTCAGAGTCAGGCATTTAAAAGTAGGTGAAATGATCTGATAAAATATCGAGCAATGTTGAAAACGAAAAAAGAGTCTAGGGAAGGAGTCACGTACGAACCTGGAATGGGTCTTTTCGATACCTCGTCACCTGCTTTCCATGACATTTCTACAATCGATGGTCAATTACAATCTTGTCCATCACAATCAAAAACAGAAGATCTCTGAATTTCGAGATCCTATTTTTCGATCTGGAGACCGCTGGCTTGTCGAAGACAGCCCAAATCTTGCAAAATGGAGCGCGATGCAAAAAGGAGTTTTTTAATGCTTATATAACTCCGAGACAACCCATCTCTTCGGCAGCGTGAGCAGTTAAGTGCTTCGTCAAAATCAATAACGAGCTTTTTTTGCATGGAGAAAGAATTCAATCGCACCCGCTCCGAGGTGTATTGGAGAATTTTCTGCAACTTTTGATCGAAAGGAATAAGCCGTGCGTCCTGACCGCGCATAATTGCTCGTTCCACAGTGTCCGACTTCTTTAAGCGATTAATCAAAGCTCCATGATTACTCAATTCACAAGAGTAATTGCGGGCTTTGCGGGCACCCTTCCGATCGCACGAGAAATACTCGGCTTAAATACTTGGCCGCAGAATTTCTGAACGCGTCAAACGATGGAGTTCTAAACGCACTACGAGATGTAGAGATTTCACAAATGCCGGCTCATCGCTTGAAAATTTCCGATGGGCTCCTCGTTTTCAGAACGGTAACGTTCAAAGCGGCAGTAGCAAAATATGATGTGTCTGAGGCAATGCGAGATGTTATAAAGAGCTTAATTCCGCTGCAAAGTATTTTATCGGGCGAAATCATGAAAAAAATGGCAGCCGCCGGGATTACTTTTTCGAAAATAATCGACACCTATAGTTCTGATAACGATGAGGGTGTGCGGTTACTTGTAACCAAATCTTATCACGGATATCTTCGTATTACGAACAGGTATTTCACCGTCGATCAATTACAAGATTGCATTGACGAAATTATAAAACGCCTAAGTCCTGAGTAATGATCGCCAAAGAGGACTTACATACACTGCATTTCGTACTTTGAGAATGTTTATTTTTCGTTATATGAAATAATAAAGAGAAATAATATTTGCACTGAATTTCGTACTTTAAGGATTTGTTTATTTATTGTTATAGAAATAATAAAAACAAATAATATTTAGGTTGTTTGATTTTTTTGTCTAAATTAACTTGATGGCCACATGCATAATTACCGAATGTCGCGAAAGTAGGGAGCGCTCGTGCCGGCTACGCTGTTGCCATGTTTCCGAAGCTTTATCAGAGCACAAATGTGCTTACAGCTACACGGAAAAAAAATAATGATCAGAAAACAAAGCTCAGTGCTTTGTCACCAGCATTCGGTGTTCACCATTCCCGAGTGATTCTTTGTGTATTTCATTATTCGTTGCTCTATTCATTGTTCGTAATTCTCTTGTTTTCTCATCATCATAACACCAGGAAGACATCTCCGATTTCTATGAATCAGGACATTCTGCATTTCTTATTAGTTTCTGCTGATCCCTTCTTGCGAAGTTTGAGAACTGATTTCCCAAAAGTAGAAAGACCCTTGCTGCCTGAAGCCCGAGCACTCCTGCTCGTTCATGAGTAGAAAGTAATCAAGGACTTAAAAAAAAGCCCCCTGACAAAAAAATGCGGTCGTTTATGCTGTAAAAATGGAATTTTTCTTTTGGAAGAGTGAAAGATTGATACTTGATTGTGTGAAAAAAATCGAAACGTACGTATTGAAAAACGGTCATACAATGTATTTGTTAATTAAATTTGTTTAAATAATGTACAATTATTATTGCAAAGCACAATGTGCATGGCAGAAGACCATTGGATAGAGATTCATTGGTGTTCGGCTGGAGAAACGAAATTTATCTACGGAAAAATGACGGAAATATGCATTTGTTTATTAAAACTGTTCAACTAATGAGTTATTGTTATTGAAAATATCAATATCTATAATAGAGAATCATAAGTGAAAGATTCACCATTTATTTTGAAGGAAAAACGGAACTTATCTCCAGAAGAATAGTCGAATGATCCATTTGTTTATAAAATTTGTTTAAACAAAATATAATTGTTTTCTAATAATACATTATCAATCAGGAAGAGCTTTGTGGAGATACTAGCACGCGATTCGGCTGAAAAAACGGAATATTTCTATTGGAAAATGGCCGGATTAGAAATTTGTTCAAAGTATGTGCAAAGTATTTTATTAACGCGAATAGGGAAGATATTATTTTTGTTCACTAATTTGTTTATAACAATTAAAAAAAAAATGTTAACGCAGTCAGCGCTACCGGGAAACATTTGTGATGTGTTTGTGCATCGATTCTGATCATTTGCAGCCGGGTAATACATTTTCGAAAAAATGCCAGCTTTGAGAAGTGAAAAAAAAGATTCATTTTGTTTATCATATAAAAAAATTATCAACAAAGATAGAAACGAGATCGGACCGTGAGTCGATGCGCAATTTCATACACTTTCATTTGAAAAAAAATCTGCAATCGGATAAGCGGTTTGGGCTGAAAATTGATTTGTCCAAAGAAACTTTTTTTGCCCCACAGTGCATCGCCGCCGGACTCGCCACCCCCCCCCCTCCAGTTCACTGCCTGTGGAAAACGATCATCATCTTTGAAAATGTAAGTCCACAACTGATCATAATTTTGCTTCCTCGTAGAGGAAGCTTTGTTTTCGTGACATTTTTTTTTGGAGATGTTCATAAAAACGTGTTCAGTATGTCTCAAAACACCTAAAAAACACATTTAGAAAAAATGTCCGGATGTATGTGTGTGCGTGTGTGTGTGTGTGTGTGTGTGTGTATGTGTGTGTGTAGTAATGGTTGACCGCTCACAACTTGAGAACGGCTCGAGATATCAAGCTGAAATTTGTCACACATGTGAAGGGTTCACGGCGCATAGCACAATTCAATTTTTAGAAAAATCTATCAAGTTATTTTGTTTTTACAGCATTTTTTGAAAATTAAAAAAATTGTTTCCGGTCTCTAGCTCCCACAATTTTAGAGATATCGAGCTCAAATTCAGTATAATGTTGTACGAGTACAGGGAGATGCTCGATACCGAATTTTGAAAAAATCCACGCATTGCTTTTCTTTTAAAGCATTTTTAAGTGTGAAAAAAACTATCTTTACACTCTAACTGGAGCAATTTTTGAGATATCGGACTTGAATTTGATACGAAGTTGCGCAAATATCCAAAGAGAAACCCGATTGAATTTGGGCGAAATCCATCGAGCCATTCATATTTTATGGCGTTTTGAAATTTTTCCAAAAATCAATGTAACTGCTTTAGCTTCCATAATTTTTTAGATAACTGGCTGGAATTTGGTACGAAGTTGCACTACCATCGAAAGAGGTTTCGTATTGAATTTGGACAAAATCCAACAGGACGTTCAGATTTTATGGCGTTTTGAAATTTCTCCAAAATTCAATGTAAGTGCTCTAGCTTCCATAATTTTCTAGATATCCGGCTGAAATTTAGTACGAACTTGCACTATCATCGAAAGAGATTTCCTATTGAATTTGGACAAAATCTAACAAGGAGTTCAGATTTTATAAGAATTATAATTTTTCAAATTTCACATGAATTGCCCCATGTATATTGATTTCGACTTACATCATCACATCACACTCACAAGGAGCCCGCAACGTCACAAAAGTAAACGAGGGTGCAAAGTAGAACCTTGCACATTGCTTCCTCATAGTTTTGTACCGTTTTCAAATTATTGAGATGTAACGTAGAACCTTGCTCATGGCTTCTTTATTTAAATTATTAAGATGTAAAGTAGAACCTTGCTCATGGCTTCATCATCTTCTTACACATTTGCCGAAGCTTCCTCTATGAGGAAGTCACAATTGATCGACACATGGTTCCTCATAGAAGAAGCTTTGGCAAATGTGTAAGAAGATGATGAAGCCATGAGCAAGGTTCTACTTTACATCTTAATAATTTAAATAAAGAAGCCATGAGCAAGGTTCTACTTTACATCTCAATAATTTGAAAACGGTACAAAACTATGAGGAAGCAATGTGCAAGGTTCTACTTTGCACCCTTGTTTTATATCGCATGATTTTTGGCAGTAGACTTTTTCTCCATGAGTCATAACGTTCAACATAGTCGAATACACATTTCTGTTCAACGTACGCTTTGTGCGAAGAACAAAGCATGCATTTTTCTATGTTCTACAATCATGGGTATAAAAAACATAGGCTGCATTTGACCTGAGTATCTCGGTTTACGACCGTTGAAGGGTACCCGCTATAGGGTGGGGGTTTGGTCCGTTGTTTATTTCACTCGAGCTTCAGGCTCGGTCTCTTAATCTTTTGTCCGTGGACGTACGAGTGCAGGCGCGTCTACGGGAGACACGTGCTATACGCGGCAAGGCGTAGAGCTGACTCAAGATTTTTCGTCGCGTTAGAATATTCAACGTATACACATTGTGTCTCTTAACTCGAAGTGTCGATACGTTTTCTATTCCAAGCATCTCTGAAATATTTATTCGGTAAAAATTCAGTCGAAATGGCTCAGCCGTGTGAAGTGTATCCAACAAAAACGCGGGACTTTGAAGGCGCAAATTACAAAACTCGAGAAAATCGCGGAGGATGCTGAGTTAGATCCCGCGAATATTAAAATGCGTTTAGATCGCGTAAAAGAACAATTCAGTGTTACGAAATAGTTGCACAGAAGGGCTGTTCAGAAAACTTCGTAGTTTCGGGGCCTCACGCGTGAGGTCAGCAGCTTTCGGCCGGTCGCTAGCTTGAACCACGCGGTGCGTGAACGAGCTTGCGACTTGACTCAATTATCGACGTTTGATCGCGATCGATTTCCGGGTTCTTCTTAACTTCGGGAATGATTACGGGACGCTTCGGGTGTCGCTTCGCGTTACACCGGCCTCTTCTAGCCTTTTCTTTAACTTGTGAATAAACGGTCACGGGTAACGGTCACATTTCTAAACGTCTCACTTCTACGGTCTTTTTCGGTGTTTATCTTGTGTCTTGAGACGACTTACGCCCGGCTCAACTCTCGGTAAACAACTCGGTTAATTTCGGGACACGCCCGGCTCAACTCTCGGTAAACAACTCGGTTAATTTCGGGACACGCCCGGCTCAACTCTAGGTAAACAACTCGGTTAATTTCGGGACACGACTCGCTTCAATTATTTCCATTCTTCGGTTCACTTCTATCGCGACGATTCCGGTTTTCGACACGAGTTCGCGACGCTGGTACGACGCCATTGTGCGTCACTTCTAATCACCTGTATCCACGTTAAATATTAATAAATCGTTATTTCGTATATTTTGTGAACCGTGGCGTTTTCGTGAACATTAATTTTCTGGACCCTTCTTCGACTCCACCCATTCCTCAATCTTCCACACACCTTTTAACCTTAACACCAGATCCGAGGTCTGTTCCCAGACATTTCATGGTCCTTCGAGCCGGATCGAGGCGAAAAGTGCGCGGAAAATCGAGTGAATTGCTAAAAAACGTTAAAACGGGAGTGCTTCAAATTTCTCATCGAGTGAAAAGCGTGCGAGAAACAGTTCTCTTCGTCCGTTTTGTGCGGCTATTCGTAGCTCGGTCTCTCTCGCACGCATCGGTTACGGGACATAGCGCGCGCTCTCTCACGCAGACAGTTCGTTTCCTCGTGTGAGAGGCGCGGCTAGCTCACGTATACACCGTTACGCGCGTGTGTTCGTGCAACGGTCACTTCGAATTCGGACGCTTCGGCCAGTGGCTCGCGCTCGCTTACAAGCGGTAGTGCGCGCTCGCTCACTCGGACGCTTCGGTCAGTGAGTCGCGCTCTCTTACCGGCGGTAGTGCGCGCTCACTCACTCGGACGCTTCGAGCGTTGCTATGCGCTCTCTCTTCACGTGGTAGCGCGCGCCCCCTCACACAGACTGTTCGGTTTTCTTCGTGTGATCGTGCGCGGCTAGCTTCTCACACACTCTCCTCACATGTGTGTGTGTAGTACGTTGTTCGCTTCTCGCTCGGACACTTCGATAGTGCGCGCTCTCTCACGCAGACGGTTCGGTTTTCTTCGTGTGATCGTGCGCGGCTAGCTTCTCACACACTCTCCTCACATGTGTGTGTGTGTAGTACTTTGTTCGCTTCTCGCTCGGACGCTTCGATAGTGCGCGCTCTCTCGCACAGACTGTTCGGGTTTCTTTGTGTGGTAGTGCGCGGCTAGCTCACGTATTCAACGGTACGCGCGTGTGTTCATGCATCGGTCACTCACTCGGACTCTTCGACAAAACTTCGGTTTCTTGACATTTCGTGCACAATTTTGTGACACTTCGGGTTTTTTGACATTTCGTGCACACTTTTGTGACAGTTCGGTTTTTCAAACTCGGTGCACTTTGATTAATTTCAACTTCCGCGTTTTTTCGGCTTGTTGAATTTTCGTGACACTTCGATTAATTTCAACTTCCGCGTTTTTTCGGTTTGTTGAAATTTCGTGACACTTCGACTATTTTGAAATTCCGTGTTCGGTTTTTTGAAATTTTGTGACACCTCGATTATTTA
This sequence comes from Diplazon laetatorius, assembly GCA_963662125.1. Classification (NCBI taxonomy): domain Eukaryota; kingdom Metazoa; phylum Arthropoda; class Insecta; order Hymenoptera; family Ichneumonidae; genus Diplazon; species Diplazon laetatorius. Next base: position 16,442,532 of record OY759155.1, on the reverse strand, counting down.
TAAATTCGGTTTTTCGGTTTTTGAATTTTGGTGACGCTTCGGTTTTCTGACATTTCGGGCACTTCAATTAATTCAAATTCCGTGAATTCGGTTTTTGACATTTTTGCGACGCTTCGTGTTGTTTTGACAGTTCGTGCCCTTCGATTATTTTGAAATTCAGTTTGCTCGGTTTTTGAAAATGTGGTGCACTTCGATTAATTTGAAATTCCGGTTGTTCAGTTTTTTAAAAAACGTTGTGACACTTCGACTAATTTAAAATTCCGGTTGTTCGATTTTTTGGAAAAATTTGTGACACTTCGATGCTTTGAAATTCCGTGTGTTCGGGTTCTTCACATTTGGTGCGCTTCGATTATTTTCAAATTCTGCGTTTTCGGTTTTTGAAATTTGGTGGCGCTTCGGTTTTCTGACATTTTGGTGAACTTCGTTTATTTTCGATTTCCATGTTTTCGGTTTTTGAAATTTCGTAATATTTTCGGTTGTGAAACTTCGTGGCGTTTTCGCTGTTGACATTTTGGTAAACTTCGTTTATCGAGTTTTCGGTTTTGGAAATTTCGTGATATTTTTCGTTTTTGAAATTTCGTCATATTTTCGGTTGTGAACTTTCGTGACGTTCTCGCTTTCTGACATTTGGTGCGCTTCGTTTAATTTCAATTTTCGTGTCTTCGGTTTTTGAAATCTTGTGACATTTCCGGTTTCACTTCGGTTTGCGGAGAGTTCGTGACTCTTCGACAATGTCGACCAACCTCGCCAAAATGGAGTGTCGTATCGCAGGGCTTGTTAGCACATTTCAGTGCATCGAAGCTCTAGCGAAAAAAACACGAGCGAGGTATTAAAGGCGCTGAGAGCTCTGCAAATGCCAGTTGGTGAGTGGGGAACCATACTGGTCCACTTTGGACAATGGGAGCTGACACTGGGCACTTCTCCCACACCGGCCACCCTTCCACAACTTCGAGAATTTCTAACAACTCGAGCACGTGCACTCGAGAGCATCGATGCAAGAAACTCGGCCTCTTCCAATCGGTTCACTTCATCTACGGCTTCAAATCCAGGTCTGACCCAATCGACATGGACTCTTTCTCCAGCAACAGCAATGCCAATTCGGACTTCGCCAGGTACTATTGCCGCAGCGGTCACTTCTGAGGAATCCCTTCGCCCTACCGGTTCAGTCATTCAGTATTGCCACGTCTGCTCCGGGCCTCACTTCATCGCAGCGTGTGATTTTTTCAACCGGACCACTTCCACAGAGCGACGCCTCATCGCCTTCAGGAGACAGCTCTGCTTCAATTGCCTCGATAGACACTCGGCCAGCACATGCCGAGTTACTGACCGCTGCTCCGAGTGCAACGGCGATCATCACACTTTGATTCACCTTCCGTCGGATGCGTCAACGGACTCTTCACTACCTTCGCCTTCAGTGACGGCCTTGCCAGCTCGCACTTCTCTATCACCTGACCTCAGAGTGGACAAGGGACGAGAAGATCTGTCAACTACCCATGGACCAGACGAAATTGCCACCGCGGTCGCCTCTAAGGAACCCCTTCGCCCCACCGGTTCAGCAACTCAATGTTGCCACTTCTGCTTAGGATCGCATTTCATCGTGAAGTGCGCTCTTTTCAAACAAAAAACCCCCCAGGAGCGACGCTCCATCGCTCAGCAGAGACGGCTTTGCTTCAACTGCCTCGGTCCGCACTCGGCCATTAACTGCCGAGTTACTGGTCGATGCTTCGAATGCAACGAGAAGCATCATACGATGATTCACCTTCCTTCTAATTCTCGGGCGGTAACTTCACAAGAACGATCCTCGACTTCACAAGGCTCTTCGCAGAACCGACCGTCAACTTCGAAGCCAGCGGCCACTTCGTCGCCGAATGAGCCTCAGGCTTGACTCGAGCACAGTCAACGATGCATCGCAACTTCTGGCTCGCAAGAGAATTCGGTTCATCTTTTCGCTTCACTTCGTTCAGACTTTTTCGACACTTCAATCAAGGACACTTCGCCTTGCTTGCTACAAGCCAAGCAAGCCTCACCTCGTCATCGGGCACTTCATATCGGGTCCGACTTCTCATCGACTTCGGTGATGAGATCTCGTTCATCTGAGCTTCAGGATCCGACTTCTTCGACTTCAACGGATAGCCGCCCCAACTCCAACATGCGGGATCGGCATTCAGTCTTCAGGACAGATGCGGGGAGCGACCACCGTCACCCTCTCGGCAGTTCATGATCCAACTTCAAGCTCCACTTCAATACTGCCTTCCTTCACAACGTCGGGTGAATGGAAACCAACTTCAAGGATTTCTTCCGGCATTCCACTCGGTCCAGCTGACGCTCTAACTTCAGCTCCGGTTCGTATTCAGCACACTTCAACGGATGACGAGGTCACTTCATTGCCTTCGAAATTTTGGGAGCAAGAGGAAATTCCTTCGGATTCGGCCTCTACACCCGAACCGAATGAGCCCTCTTGTGAACAACATTTTCGAGAAACCGGTTCCAGAGACAAAACAGGCCGATACGTGGTACGGCCTCCATGCAAGGTGTCAACTTCGTCTCTTGGAGATTCGTTCGCTGGTGCTCAACGGTGTCTTCGGCAACTTCAACGACGGCTTTCGACAACGCAACTTTTCGGGACCTCCACAATAGATTTCTTCAGGGCACCACGACGAAACTTCGCGTCGTATTCAATGGTTTCTTCAAAACGACAAGCGGTGTGTCGATCAACGATATTCTTTACACCGGGGCCAAACTTCAACGTGACACTTCGGACGTCTTCTTGTGGATCAAACGGCATCACTTCATCTTGGCAACGGACTTCACGTAAATAGCTGGAAAGTCTAAGGGAAGACTTCCAGCAATTCAATTTAGCGTCTCAACCGCACGCGGTCGCGCTTCAATCGGTCTCGTATAGAACTCATACGGGGACGATTTCAAGTTAACTCATCAGCTTTATTCAACAACGGAATATCGTAACGGATGCTTCTTTCGGAAACGGCTTCATTGTTTGATCCATTCGGTTTCATTTCGTCAGTTGACATCACAGCGAAAGTCTTCTTGAAAGAACTGTGATTGGCAACACTTCAATAGGATGGCAACCTTTCAATTCGACTTCGGGAGAGTAGCTCCACTTCGGATTGGATGCGGCACTTCGGGGGGTTGGGGTCGAAACCCAGAACGAGCAATGTTTAGAAAGGGCAAAAACCCGAACGCGCAATGCTTCGAATGAAAATGTTCAGAAAGGGCAAAACTTCGAATGAGATTGTAGCGAACGTATTATATGCCGAACGCCTACCAGTCGGCGCGGTTTTCAACATTTCCCGACTTTCGAGCTTTCCCACGCGTAAACTATCAAGGTTAGATATATGCCGTCGCAGACTTTTTTATAGGAAATTCAATTCTCTACAACATTGTTTATGTGAACTTTTGGTCTATATAGCGTTGTTTAACCAGCGTTTAGACAGAAACAAAATAAAACGATAAAAAAAACGATGCATTCTTACCTTCCCGTCAAAACGCTGGTTAAACAACGCTATATAGACCAAAAGTTTACATAAACAAAGTTGTAGAGAATTGAAATTCCTATAAAAAAGTCAGTGACGGCATATATCTAACTGTGATAATTTACGCTGATTTTTAAATTGAAGATAATTTTAAAAAATAAAAATCCGCCGCGGTTTTTGACATTTCCTGACTTTCGAGCTTTCCCCGCGCGTTAACCATCGATGTTGGATGTATGCCGTCGGGGACTTTTTTTTAGAAAATTCAATTCTCTACAACATTGCTTATGTAAACTTTTGGTCTATATAGCGTTGTTTAACCAGCGTTTTGACGGGAAGGTAAGAATGCATCGTTTTTTTTATCGTTTTATTTTGTTTCTGTCTAAACGCTGGATAAACAACGCTATATAGACCAAAAGTTCACATAAACAATGTTGTAGAGAATTGAATTCCCTATAAAAAAGTCCGCGACGGCATATATCTAACCTTGATAGTTTACGCGTGGGAAAGCTCGAAAGTCGGGAAATGTTGAAAACCGCGCCGACTGGTAGGCGTTCGGCATATAATACGTTCGCTACAATCTCATTCGAAGTTTTGCCCTTTCTGAAAATTTTCATTCGAAGCATTGCGCGTTCGGGTTTTTGCCCTCTCTAAACATTGGTCGTTCTGGGTTTCGACCCCAACCCACTTCGGGGACGCTTCAAGGTCATCACCACAGTGAAAGTCTTCTTGAAAGAACTGTGGTTGGCAAACTTCAATGGGATGATCATCTACCACTTCGACTTCAAGAAACTGGATTCACTTCAGAGACAGCTTGAGCGATCTCTCTTTCATCAGTCTTCCTCGGTGGCTTCATCTTTCTCCTTCATCAACGGTTGAACTTCACGGGTTTTCAGACGCTTCCCAACTCACCATGGCAGCCGTGGTCTACCTCCGGTCGACGTCGGCCGATGGGTCGACCACAGTTACCCTCGTCTGCTCAAAGACCAAGGTCGCTCCTCTTAAGCGATTGACGATCCCTCGTCTGGAATTCACGGCTGCACTTCTTTTTCCACGGTTGATCTCCCACGTTCGGACAACATTGGACTTATCAAATGTCCCAGTGTCTCTCTGGACGAACTCTTCGGTCACCTTGACTCGGATAACTTCGCCTCCGGGTTGCAGGAAGGACTTCGTCAAGAACCGGGTCACTACAATTCAAGGGCTCTGTTCAAATCTAGCTCAGCAGAAACGAACTCTACAATCATTTCTCTGACCAACTTTGGAACAACCTGGTCGTTCAACCCTCCGGCAGCACCTCACGTGGGTGGAAAATGGGAGGCCGCTGCAAAATCCGAGAGAAATATCATCTTCGCGGGTAATCGGAGAAACTTCACTCACGTACGAAGAATTTACGACTCTTCTCACGCAAGTTGAAGCTGTCTTAAACTCGAGGCCACTTTGTCCTCTCTCGGACGACCCTGAGGACACCTCTCCTCTCACACCGGACCACTTCATCATTGGCGAGGCTCTGACCACCGTGCCAGAACCATCGCTTACGACAACTTCGGAATCACGACTTTCACGGTGGCAATTTCTTCAAGCCAAACTTCAGCACTTCTGACAAAGATGGTCTTCGGAATATCTTCAACGGTGTCTCTCATTTTCGAAATGACGGCACCCTTCACATGAGACACAAGTCGGTTCACTTGTGCTCATCCCGGACGAGAGACTCCCACCTTCAAGATGGCCATTAGCTCGAGTGGTCGAACTTCATCCCGGATCGGATGGACTCACTCGAGTTGTGACATTTCGCACGGCCTCTTCAACCTTCAAGCGACCAACTTCAAAATTAGCGATTCTTCCAGTGGATTCTTCGGCGACAACAGTCCCCGAAGGCGGGGAGAATGTTCAGAAAACTTCGTAGTTTCGGGGCCTTACGCGTGAAGTCAGCAGCTTTCGGCCGGTCGCTAGCTTGAACCACGCGGTGCGTGAACGAGCTTGCGACTTGACTCAATTATCGACGTTTGATCGCGATCGATTTCCGGGTTCTTCTTCACTTCGGGAATGATTACGGGACGCTTCGGGTGTCGCTTCGCGTTACACCGGCCTCTTCTAGCCTTTTCTTTAACTTGTGAATAAACGGTCACGGGTAACGGTCACATTTCTAAACGTCTCACTTCTACGGTCTTTTTCGGTGTTTATCTTGTGTCTTGAGACGACTTACGCCCAGCTCAACTCTCGGTAAACAACTCGGTTAATTTCGGGACACGACTCGCTTCAATTATTTCTATTCTTCGGTTCACTTCTATCGCGACGATTTCGGTTTTCGACACGAGTTCGCGACGCTGGTACGACGCCATTGTGCGTCACTTCTAATCACCTGTATCCACGTTAAATATTAATAAATCGTTATTTTGTATATTTTGTGAACCGTGGCGTTTTCGTGAACATTAATTTTCTGGACCCTTCTTCGACTCCACCCATTCCTCAATCTTCCACACACCTTTTAACCTTAACACCAGATCCGAGGTCTGTTCCCAGACAAGGGCATAGCCGGCGAAGTAGGGGGTGAGCGGCCCCTGGGCGCATTGGTTCCAAATTTTGTCCGAAAGTTGCATCTGATGGGTTACAAACTCACCCTAATTTCAGCCTTGTAGCTGCACTGGGATCAAAGACAAAAATACAACTAGTATTTTTGGTGAACATTTTTTTCCTTAGGATCTACTCGATCGATTTTTATGAAAAAAATATATGTTGTAAATATCTTCAAGGCGATTCACTTAAAAAATCAAAAACCCAATCCCACGAACGTAACTACCCGAAAAAAATTGTTTTAGTTTTCGTGATTTTTATCGGTCACTCGCTCACGAGATACAATTACTATTTTTTTTTCTATTAGACAATCGGACCTCTCTCTACAACATATAGTTTTTACAAGTCAATCGAAGAGGTGGAGCATAGTTAAAAAAATTTAAATACGATTTTTTTGCACATTTCATCTAAATTTTATTAAGATTTCTGAGAATATACTGTAACGCGAAAAATCCGGGAACGTTACAAAAATATTTTCCCGCGATCGGTTTATTATTTTGCCAGGGGGCCAGTCACGCGATTGTCGCGTAACCCGATCGGGAGGATGGTACTTACGTTCCAGGGAAAATATGTGAGGGGTGCTCGGCCTCGCTACAGCCTCGCCGATCCGGTAGAGGGGCGGTTCGGGAATCTCGGTGATTCGATCAACGGTGACCACGAAACGAAAGGATAACGAAACCCACGCGAACGAACAATAAACACGAAAATAAAACACAAAAAAGAAAGGAATGCGAAAATCTGACCGGGCAGAACACGACATTTATCCGGCTATATAAATTACAACAAAAAAAATTATAGAAACAATTTTTTTTTTTAAAGAAGAACAAACCAGCCGGCAAACTCTGTCACCGGTATCCACGATCACTTATAAACTACACAGCATTTCCCTACTAAAATCGACGATCGCCACCCGATCCACGACCACGATTTCCTACACGAAAAGAATACAAAACATAAAAAAAATTACACCGGAAAAATCGCGAGCTAATAATTTCACGGGGACTCTACTATCTTAGATTTACGAAACCAACAAAAAAAAACCCACGACAGTGGTCGAGTGACTCTACGAGCAACAGTTACGCGACAGTTTTCCCCACGCGATTGGCAATTCGCGTGCGGGGCACGAGACACGGTACGCGAGACGCGGACACAGAAACCTCAAACAATCGATGGAAAGGACTTACCGGGCATGATCCTCGATATCCTCACTTCTCCCGGGGAACCACGTGCCCTCCGACCTCGACTCCCGTTTCGCTCTGTCTCCACAAAAAAATCTCTCTTCCCTTCCTTCCGTCTCTCCCGTCACCGTCTCGTTCGTGTTCGCTCGTTCTCGTCTTCCCTCATGCTTCGTCACGCGACCTCTCGCCAGTGTCACCAAAACTCGACTAACTACCGTGCCCGTACCCCCAAGAATTTTCGGCGATACCCCCCCAAATCCCTACTCCTGTCTCGCTCTCTCCCGTCGCTTCGCAACGCGCCCGTACGCTGCTACCGCCTAGCGTGAGAATCGCGTTCTCCCGGGACCCGATGAATGTCGCGCTCGCTTCACGTCGCGTACTGCCTCATCGTCGCATCTCTCTTCCTCCGTCGTGACGTATAATCCCTGGTACCTCGTCCTGTAGAGCGAAAACGCATGCAAAGCTAGCCAGATATGCGATACTTCCTCTCTTCCTCACTTTCCTTGACATCCTCCAGGCTCCGTCGAACATAAAAAAACACGGGTGCAAAGTAGAACCTTGCACATTGCTTCCTCATAAATTTGTACCGTTTTGCTTCCTCATAGAGGAAGCTTTGTTTTCGTGAAATTTTTTTTTTCGAGATAATCATGAAAACGTGTTCAGTATGTCTCAAAACACCTTAAAACACATTTAGAAAAAATGTCCGGATGTATGTGTGTGTGTGTGTGTGTGTGTGTGTGTGTGTGTGTGTGTGTGTGTGTGTGTGTATGTGTGTGTGTGTGTGTAGTAATGGTTGACCGCTCACAACTTGAGAACGGCTCGAGATATGCTGAAATTTGTCACACATGTGAAGGGTTCACGGCGCATAGCACAATTCAATTTTTGGAAACATCTATCAAGTTATTTTGTTTTCACAGCATTTTTTCAAGATTCAAAAACTTATTTTTGGTCTCTAGCTCCCACAATTTTAGAGATATCGAGCTCAAATTAAGTATAATGTTGTACGAGTACAGGGAGATGCTCAATACCGAATTTGGAAAAAAACCACGTATTGCTTTACTTTTAAAGCATTTTTTAATGTGAAAAACCGATCTTCACACTCTAACTGGAGCAATTTTTGAGATATCGGACTTAAATTTGGTACGAAGTTGCGCAATTATCCAAAGAGAAACCCGATTGAATTTGGGCGAAATACATCGAGCCATTCATATTTTATGGCGTTTTGAAATTTTTCCAAAAATCAATGTAACTGCTCTAGCTTCCATAATTTTTTAGATATCTGGCTGGAATTTAGTACGAAGTTGCGATACCATCGGAAGAGGTTTCGTTTTGAATTTGGACGAAATCCAACAAGACGTTCAGATTTTGTGGCGTTTTGAAATTTTTCCAAAATTCAATGTAATTGCTCTAGCTTCCATAATTTTCTGGATATCCGCCTGAAATTTAGTAGGAAGTTGCATCATTATCGAAAGGGATTTCCTATTGACTTTGGATAAAACCTAACAAGGAGTTCAGATTTTATGCGAATTATAATTTTTCAAATTTCACATGAATTGCCCCATGTATATTGATTTCGACTTACATCACACTCACAAGGAGCCCTCAACGTCACGAAAGTGAACAAGGGTGCAAATTAGAACCTTGCACATTGTTTCCTCATAGTTTTGTACCGTTTTTAAATTATTGAGATGGAAAGTAGAACCTTGCTTATGGCTTCCTTATCTCCTTACACATTTGCCAAAGCTTCCTCTATGAGGAAGCCAAAATTGATCGACACATGGTTCCTCATAGAGGAAGCTTTGGCAAATGTGTAAGAAGATAAGGAAGCCATATTCAAGGTTCTACTTTACATCTCAATAATTTAAAAACGGTACAAAACTATGAGGAAGCAATGTGCATGGTTATTCATACTAAATTTCAGCCGGATATCTAAAAAATTATGAAAGCTAGAGCACTTACATTGATTTTTGGAAAAATTTCAAAACGCCATAAAATCTGAACGTCTCGTTGGTCTTTGTTCAAATTCAATACGAAACCTCTTTCGACGGTAGTGCAACTTCGTACTGGATTTCAACCAGATATCTCAAAAATGATTGAAGCTAGAGCACTTACATTGATTTTTAGAAAATTTTCGAAACGCAATAAAATATGAATGGCTTGATGGATTTTGCCCAAATTCAATAGGGTATCTCTTTGAATAATAGCGCAACTTCGTACCAAATTTAAGTCCGAAATCTCGGAAATTGCGCCCGTTATAGTGTAAAGACCGTTTTTTCACATGAAAAAATGCTTTAAAACAAAAGCGATGCGTCAAAAACTTGCAAATCGCTTCCTCATAATTCAAGGCAAGCTGTCTATAAATTTCAGCACGGTCCGTAAATTATTTTTGAATTGGCAGAGGTTGGAACTTAAAAATTTCAAATTGCTCTACAATGCGATTCGTTTAGCCGATCTCCGCTAAATTTAATATGTATCACAGCTCAACGATATTCCATACTTGTAGAGAATCGGGGTTCGATTGGTTGAAGTTAACGACAAATAAAGCGACAAAGGTCATTTTTTGAAAAATTCAAAATATTATAAAATCCGAACATCTGGACGGATTCGGCTCAAATGCAATACCATATATCCTTAGGTATAACTCTATATTTGAAGAAGTATTTAGACGAATATATCAAAATTTGCGGACGCTACAGTGGTAACAGACATTTTTTGAAAAATTTAAAACGCTGTCAAACTCGAACAGATGCGTCGATTGATGCAAAAATTATACATGACAACGAGATTGTATGGCACCACATGCGTGCAAAATCTGAGCGTTGTGGCCTAAGCCGTTCTCGAGTTATGGACATTTGAATTTTGGAGGGTCGATCCACACACACACACATACACACACACACACACATACACACACACACACACACACACACACACACACACACACGCACGCACGCACGCACGCACGCACGGACGCACGCACGCACGCACGGACGCACGCACGCCCGCATGCACGCACGCACGCACGCACGAACGCACGCACGCACGCACACACACACACACACACACACACACACACACACACACACACACACACACACACACACACACACACACAACACACACACACACACACACACACACACACACACACACACACACACACACACAAACACACACACACACAAACACAAACACACACAAACACACACAAACACACACACACACACACACACACCCACACACAAACACACACACACAAACACACACTGACGACTGCCGCACGTCACATATCGGAAAGCACGTCTTCACTCGATTTCCCATTGTCAATCAGCGACCTGAGAACCGCTGATTTAACAACACTGAGCCGTATCACGACAACCTACCGACAAGGCAAATTACTCGTAAGCATCAATACACCACTATTGGAACCAAAACCATTCCAAGTCCATCGGATGTACCCATGTCTACAACCACAAAATCACCAAGAAATTACGAGAGGTGTTGCATACGTCCAACCACGACAACCTCACCTAGCTTGGTCGGACGATCAAGGAACATTTTTTACGTTCAATGAATCATATCTGAAACATTGCTACAAACTCACACGTGGGTACGTATGCCCACTCTACTCTGCCTCACGAGATGTCCACAACGACGCATGCAAAGCTCGCCTACTCATCTCACCAATGAACACAACCCTACGCGGCTGTGACATCCGAGTAGCGCGCTATCACCAGTCACAATGGACGTACCTCGAACACACACACGGATGGTCATATTCACTCAGCATACCAGTACAACTACAAATAGAATGCCAAAACGGAACACATGCAACGGTCATCCAACAAGATACCGGAATTATACAACTACACCCAGGTTGCACCGGTTATGCCCCACACATCACCCTACCCCCGAAAAACATAATCCCAAGCTCCATTGACAGTATCCACTGACCTTTGACCATCCTAAATATCAGCGACCTGTCAACACCGATCACCGACGCATACAACGAAAATATGGACCCATTACTGCTGGCTCAGCAACCTTCAAGAGAATCCGAGCCAATAACACAATCTTATACGAGCCTATCCGCCATCGAGGCCCAACTAAAATATTTGGAAAAGAAAGAAAATAAAATTAAGTTGTACAAAAGGACAAAAACGTGGGCATTCAGTGGCTTCGGAGCATCGATGGTAACGATGATCGGTTTGGCAATGTTTTGTCTTCGCAACAAGCTACCAGGTATCCTTCTCAGTTGCTGCTGCTCGCAACGTCGACAACCCCGGAAACTCGAACCGGAGCGAGTCGAAGCTCGACGGGTATGCCTTATCACCACGTCGGAAGCAGAAAAAAAGCTGACCATGGGACCTCGCAGCAGAGATCCAATTCCAACCGATCGCCGACCAGAAGCAGCCTCACTCGTCCATTGAAAAATGAAGAACACCAACAATCCTACTGACGGTACCGTAAACAACGCGCGAAATAAGATAACCTTAAAAAAAAAATATATGTGTATGTGTATGTGTATGTATATGTATATATATGTGTATATATATATATATATATATATATGTGTGTGTGTGTGTGTGTGTGTGTGTGTGTATATATGTATATATATATATAATATTAATAATGTGATAATATATCACATTGTTGATCAATATATATATATATAAATGTATTTCCGAGAATGTCGAAAAGTCGGAAACTAATCAGTCTTTTTTTTTTTGTTCCTTTTTTTTTATACAGGGTGTCCGGGCATTGCCGCACGTGAGATATACCACCGAATTCTACGTGGAATTCTAAGAAATACGTATATCCTCAGTTTTTTCCGATAGCGCTTAGATCCAGAGATATAAAGCTTAGAAGATGCGAGATGAGAACCAATCAGAGGTGAGATACAGAATTTGAGTTGTCATTGTTATACTCGAACTATAGCCGTGGCTGTATCACGATAAAAGAGCATCGTCGCCACTTCGAACGGAGGCACGTTTGATCTTTGTTTGGTTATTGGTTATTTATTTCTTCCGGGAGCGGATAAAATGTTTAAAAATCGCTGATTTACCATTAAAGTATCCGGTCAAGGTTACGTCTTGAACTTTTGGGTAATTATTTCGATAATTATCAAAATTGATGACGGCGATGACGACGATGATGAAGGTAACTACGACGAAGACGAAGAAGACGAAGAAGACGACGACGACGATGGCAACGATGATGAACACGACGACGACGACGACGACGACGACGAGGGCGAAGACGACGATGAGAGCGATGACGAGAACAATGCAAAAATGCGTTGCTCGTGCGTTGCAGATACGTTGCGTGTGCGTTGCTCGTGCGCTGCATGTGCGTTGCCGATACGTTGCGTGTGCGTTGCTCGTGCGCTGCATGTGCGTTGCTCGTGCGTTGCAGGTGCGTTGCAAGTGCGCTGCTCATGCGTTGCATGTGCGTTGCTCGGGCGTTGCAGATGCGTTGCGAGTGCGCTGCGTGCACCCGTGTGCGTTGCGTGTTCGTGTGCCTGTGCGTGTGCACACAGCGCACTTGCTACGCAAATGCAACGCCCGAGCAACGCACGAGCAGCGCACACGCAACGCACGAGCAACGCATTTTTGCATTGCTCTCGTCGTCGTCTTCGCCCTCGTCGTTGTCGTCGTCATCGTCATCGTCGTTACCGTCATCGTCGTCGTCGTCATCGCCCTCGTCGTCATAGTCGTCGTCGTCGTCGTTGTCATCGTCATCGTCGTTGCCATCGTCGTCGTCGTCTTCTTCGTCTTCGTCGTAGTTACTTTCATCATCGTCGTCGTCGTCATCGCCGTCATCAATTTTGATAATAATTATCGAAATAATTACCCAAAAGTTCAAGACGTAACCTTGACCGGATACTTTAATGGTAAATCAGCGATATTGAAACATTTTATCCGCTCCCGGAAGGAATAAATAACCAATAACCAAACAAAGACCACACGTGCCTCCGTTCAAAGTAGCGACGATGCTCTTTTATCGTGATACAGCCACGGCTATAGTTTGAGAATAACAATGACAACTCAAACTCTGTATCTCACCTCTGATTGGTTCTCATCTCGCATCTTCTAAGCTTTATATCTCTGGATCTAAGCGTTATCGGAAAAAACTGAGGATATACGTATTTCTTAGAATTCCACGTAGAATCCGGTGGTATATCTCACGTGCGGCAATGCCCGGACACCCTGTATATGAGGTGTTCCACCCCATTTCGAACGGTCAAAAAGTTTTGCATTCCCGAAAAAATTGAAATTTGGTCAAATTATTCAATTAGACGAAAAAAAGTAGCGTGAATTTTTTCAGATTTTTTGGATCGCATTTTTTTGAGTTTTTCAACATTTCAAAATTTTCTAAATAACGTTATATATTGAAAGCATACGATTAAACAGAAAAATGTTTCAGACAAAAAAGTTGCAGTTTTCCATAAACTTTGTGAAAACATTTTTCTTGGAATTTTTCGAGTTCAAAAAATGACCATTTTCATCAAAAATATACGAAAATAATTTTTTTCGGTCGGTATGTCACCTTCGATTTATCTCAAAAAATTCCTGAAAATACTCTGAAATGTGTAAAATACACACGTATTTTTTTGTCATGGCTCGATTAGTTGTTCCTAAGCTATGCTTTGGTTTATTAATAATATTTATTAGAGTTTTTTTAGAAAAATCCATTATTATGGAAAATCATAATCTCCCGAATTGTTTTTCTCAAATTTACAGATGAAAGAACATTTACAATGATGATATTAATGTTTTGGAGCTTATTGGAGCATAGATAATCGATAACGTAGATGGAATCGAGATTTAAGCGAGTGAAAGCTGTACCGAAGACCCAAAAACACCTTTGCATTATACCAGGACCGGATGGGATTCTCCAATGCAAAATATATTCGCTCGCCACGGACTTCGTAACTCACCGAGTCTGGAAAAATAAATAACTCGAAACGATCTGTTTATGCTTCACTTTTTCCCAGTTCTAACGTTGTGATTCATTTACACAACAATAATAAAAAAATATGATGTTAGGACAGAAAATTATTCACTTAATCATTGAATTTTTTGAACGAGTGATTATAGAGCGTAGCTTGCGAACGAGTTCAATGGAGTTCCATCTACGTTATCGATTATCCAATAAGCTCAAAAACATTAATATTATTATTGTAAATGTTCTTTCATCTGTAAATTTGAGAAAAACAATTCGGGGGATTATGATTTTCCATAATAATGGATTTTTCTAAAAAGACTTTAATAAATATTATTAATAAACCAAAGCATAGCTTAGGAACAACTAATCGAGCCATGACAAAAAAAATACGTGTGTATTTTACACATTTCAGAGTATTTTCAGGAATTTTTTGAGATAAATCGAAGGTGACATACCGACCGAAAAAAATTATTTTCGTATATTTTTGATGAAAATGGTCATTTTTTGAACTCGAAAAATTCCAAGAAAAATGTTTTCACAAAGTTTATGGAAAACTGCAACTTTTTTGTCTGAAACATTTTTCTGTTTAATCGTATGCTTTCAATATATAACGTTATTTAGAAAATTTTGAAATGTTGAAAAACTCAAAAAAATGCGATCCAAAAAATCTGAAAAAATTCACGCTACTTTTTTTCGTCTAATTGAATAATTTGACCAAATTTCAATTTTTTCGGGAATGCAAAACTTTTTGACCGTTCGAAATGGGGTGGAACACCTCATATACACATACTTGCTCTAAACGCCTGGCCTTCCCACTTATAAAAATTCCTTTTTTTTTCTTCTCTTTCTTTTTCTCCCCCTATCACTTTCTCGCGACCGCTAATGGCAGCGACGAACTCCGCGAAGACGCTGACCATTAGAATGAGATATAAGGAACACAGATACATTACAGAAAACCCATGAACACATGTAAAGGTAGATGCATGCGCGATCGCATAACCAACTACTTGCAGAATCCCGCGAATATGCGACCGATCTTATAATAAAAATAAATTGAGACAAAAAAAATATTCCTAGCAACCTCGCGCTGACAATGCATTCCTACCCCATTAAATATCGCGATCCACAAACGATGGAGACAGTACGCAAAGAACACCCGAACGAAATTATCAGACAAAAAAAAAAAAAAAAAAAGACATCGATAAACAACCGAATATCAAGATCGCTAAACGGAACGTTTCAAGTAAAAATTACGAGAATCGACAACCCATACCGGATCTTCGTAGAAATTCTGCAGCCAGCCCACCACCGGAACCATTGGCAAAGGGCAATGGCGCGACTACCCGGAACCATGAACAGCCTCAACCACCTTACGGAGGAAAAAGTATTTCCGGGAGCCCCGGCCCTCTGGCACCCACAGGACGACGTGTTCATTAGGTTCACATGCACCAGCGAGTGCACAGACCCGAAGAGCATCAAAGTCTACTGTGGAGACTAAGCCACAACAGCATCTGCTAACCACGACGACCTGTGGCAGCTTCCGGAGGACGTACGGAGAATCCCATGGATAATAACACCATGCGGACAATCGGGAGTCCAACCCATAAACGGGACAGACTGGTCCGAGAAAGTCATTACGTATCTCCAAAGATTCGTGGGTCGGAGCGCATACATGACGGTCCTCCGACGCGACGTCACCATGGATGCGGTATGGGTAGACATAATCGCAGACCCAACACACGACGAATTCGGGCCCTTTGACGAGGAAGACGGCGATGACCCGACCCTAGCGGACTGGCTAGTCGGCAAGGGTCACGGAAGACGAAGTCGGATCCGACAGCGATTCGTGTTGGGAGAGGACGGGGGTCTCTTCGGAGACAATTCGGTCGTAGAGAAAACAGCAAACTATATGCTGCAAGTACGGGATGACGACTCGGACGGCGGCTCAAAAGAAGAAATGGACATGGACGACGAGTAATAAAAGAAATAAATAAAATGAAACAAAAAAAATAATAATAATCACGTCAAAAATCGACATAGAATTAAAATAACAAAATTATATACAAATATTCCAATGATAACTTTTTTTTTAAATACACACGCATATATATAGATAAAACGAATAACATAAACATAAACTAATGAAATAAATAATTAAATAAATAAATAAATAATATATTATACACATTTTATCCTGTAATGATTGAAATAACCGAATACAAAAAAAAAAAGCATTTCAGATGTTGTTTCTCTCCACGTTATCCCCCGACCCCCCCCCCCCAACCGGTGGAAACGCATAAGAATGAAACGCGGAAGACTGCGACAAGAGGGGCCCGCGGAGTCGCGCTTGCATCTACCTCAAACACAAACACACGTTGATACTAGCAATAAGATAGCCTGACTCGACAGTCCTGGCTCGCGAGGCGAGATGATGTCCAAGCGCATGAAGAGCTCGACCAAAAACAAAAACTTATTTCACTCCCGCGATACAAAATTTTTATTATTATTCTTTCATTCTTTTTCTATTATATATATAATAATTGGGAGAAGCATTGAAACAATTGCGTATAAAATTTTTATTTCTCAATTTTGACTATACTGTTTGTTTTTTTTTCCTTTTTTTTTCTTTCTCTCCTCCTTTTGTTTTTTTCTCTTTCTTCTTTATCCTTTCCTTCGTCTTTTTCCTTTCTAGTGTCCTCCATTATTCATGACCTTTTTTTTTTATTAACCAATATGTTTAACTTATAACTGAGAATAGCATTAAGATTCGTACGCAAGCGTTACAAAACTGTAAAGCGATCGCGCGTGCGAGATGACTCAGCTAAAATATCGTGAACCTCGGAGTCCCGAGATCCACTCTTACAAGGGGGGTGTTATTTCCCGATGGCTAACGTCATATCGCACGCGCGAACACGGCAACAGCCGCACATATGACACACCGTCTCGCGGTTCGCAACTCCGCGGCACGCGAATTCAACTCAGCGACGACACTCTAGCACTCTGCGGCAGAGCCGACAACGGTATCAATTTCATAAAGAAACGCCGCCGCTCAAGCCGCAGAGGCGGCACGCGACTATGCATCGGCGACATATGATAACTCTTTTCTTCGCCGATGCATGATCGCGAGCCACGTCGAGCTGACAATCAAAAATATGACCGAACGGGGAAACGAGGCAGGGGTAAAACCAATGATCATCCCCATCCAAAATCACACGACCCGAGTCGACGTGATAAATGTAGGAACGACCAAGAATTAGTCTTTCGCGAACATCAGAAACCGACGGATCTCCATCTGAGTCCCCGTCTAACCCTTACCTTACCACTCGTTCGATAGCTGTCACGTGTCTTCGGCCCTTCAGGCCAAGCCTTCCCACCCGAGGGACCGGGAAGTCACCGAGGTGTGCGTTACCATAATCCTATCAACGATTGACCGGCAACGAACCAATAAGAACTCAGTGCGACGTCGATAATTGTGCATCGACCAGCGCACAACCCAATCGATAGATCGATAGAGCAATCGATTTATCGATAAACCAATCAATCGATACAACGAACAACCAAAACTAAAGAATTTCCATCTACGGAACCAATACATTGTAAGTAAGCTGAGACCTCTGTAACTCAACTTTCCTATACTTGTTTCAATAAATACACTGAATTCAGCCGAAACAGATACGCCCAGCGTTTCAATGGTAATCCCAAAATAATGAAAAGCCCTTCCAATAACTTAGGGCATAACAACCGTTCGCGGTCGGTCGAAATGCGTGAAATTCCTTCATTTGCACGGAATAAACGCATTTCAACCGTTTCGAGCAAGAAAGTCACGGAAGTTTGGCTGCAATAGCGAATCATTGGTGTTTTGAACGAAAACTTCGAAGAACTCACGATACTCTCGAATCTTGTCGAAAACGTCGTTACGAGCGAATGGTTAGTTCGAGATGCTCGATTTTGCAAGAATCACACATAATTGGATAAAACTAAGGTTTTACACACGTTTCCAACCAGAAACGACCATTTTTGTACCTGGGAACGAAGATTCGACGAATTTGGTCGAAATCGATGTTGCGAACGACCAAACCGTTCGCGGTCGGTCGAAATGCATGAAATTCCTTCATTCGCACGGAATGAACGCATTTCAACCGTTTCGAGCAAGAAAGTCACGGAAGTTTGGCTGCAATAGCGAATCATTGGTGTTTTGAACGAAAACTTCGACGAACTCACGATACTCTCGAATCTTGTCGAAACCGACGTTACGGGCGAACGGTTAGTTCGAAATGCTCGATAGTGCAAGAATCACACATAATTGGATGAAACTGAGGTTTCTTGCACGTTTCCAACCAGAAACAACCGTTTTCGTAGCCGGGAACGAAGATTTGACGAATTTGGTCGAAATCGATGTTGCGAACGACCAAACCGTTCGTGGTCCGTCGAAATGCATAAAATTTCTTCATTTGCACGGAATGAACGAGTTTCAACCGTTTCAAGCAAGAAAGTCACGGAAAGTTGGTTGCAATAGCGAATCATTGGTGTTTTGAACAAAAACTTTGACGAACTCACGATACCCTCGAATCTTGTCGAAACCGACGTTACGGGCGAACGGTTAGTTCGAAATGCTCGATTTTGCAAGAATCACACATAATTGGATGAAACTAAGGTTTTTCACACTCTTCCAACCAGAAACGACCATTTTTGTAGCTGGGAACGAAGATTCGACGAATTTGGTCGAAATCGATGTTGGGAACGACCAAACCGTTCGCGGTCGGTCGAAATGCTTGAAATTCCTTCATTCGCACGGAATAAACGCATTTCAACCGTTTCGAGCAAGAAAGTCACGGAAGTTTGGCTGCAATAGCGAATCATTGGTGTTTTGAACGACAACTTTGACGAACTCACGATACCCTCGAATCTTGTCGAAAACGACGTTACGGGCGAACGGTTGGTTCGAAATGCTCGATTTTGCAAGAAAAACTCTCAATTGGATGAAACTAAGGTTTTTCACACGTTTCTAACCAGAAACGACCATTTTTGTAGCTGGGAACAAAGATTCGACGAATTTGGTCGAAATCGATGTTGCGAACGACCAAACCGTTCGCGGTCGGTCGAAATGCATGAAATTCCTTCATTCGCACGGAATGAACGCATTTCAACCGTTTCGAGCGAGAAAGTCACGGAAGTTTGGCTGCAATAGCGAATCATTGGTGTTTTGAACGAAAACTTCGACGAACTCACGATACTCTCGAATCTTGTCGAAACCGACGTTACGGGCGAACGGTTAGTTCGAAATGCTCGATAGTGCCAGAATCACACATAATTGGATGAAACTGAGGTTTCTTACACTTTTCCAACCAGAAACAACCGTTTTCGTAGCCGGGAACGGAAATTCGACGAATTTGGTCGAAATCGATGTTGCGAACGACCAAACCGTTCGCGGTCGGTCGAAATGCATGAAATTCCTTCATTTGCACGAAATGAACGCATTTCAACCGTTTCGAGCAAGAAAGTCACGGAAGTTTGGCTGCAATAGCGAATCATTGGTGTTTTGAACGAAAACTTCGACGAACTCACGATACTCTCGAATCTTGTCGAAACCGACGTTACGGGCGAACGGTTAGTCCGAAATGCTCGATTTTGCAAAAATCACACATAATTGGGTAAAACTAAGGTTTTTCACACGTTTTCAACCAGAAACGACCATTTTTGTAGCTGGGAACGAAGATTCGACGAATTTGGTCGAAATCGATGTTACGAACGACCAAACAGTTCTCGGTCGGTCGAATTGCATAAAATTCTTTCATTTGCACGAAATGAACGCATTTCAACCGTTCCGAGCAAGAAAGTCACGGAAGTTTGGCTGCAATAGCGAATCATTGGTGTTTTGAACAAAAACTTCGAGGAACTCACGATACTCTCGAATCTTGTCGAAAACAAGTTACCATAATCCTATCAACGATTGACCGGCAACGAACCAATAAGAACTCAGTGCGACGTCGATAATTGTGCATCGACCAGCGCACAACCCAATCGATAGATCGATAGAGCAATCGATTTATCGATAAACCAATCAATCAATACAACGAACAACCAAAACTGAAGAATTTCCATCTACGAAACCAATACATTTTAAGTAAGCTAAGACTTCTGTAACTCCACTTTCCTATACTTGTTTCAATAAAGACACTGAATTCAGCCGAAACAGATACGCCCAGCGTTTCAATGGTAATCCCAAAATAATTAAAAGCCCTTCCAATAACTTAGGGCATAACAACCGTTCGCGGTCGGTCGAAATGCGTGAAATTCCTTTATTTGCACGGAATGAACGCATTTCAACCGTTTCGAGCAAGAAAGTCACGGAAGTTTGGCTGCAATAGCGAATCATTGGTGTTTTGAACGAAAACTTCGACGAACTCACGATACCCTCGAATCTTGTCGAAACCGACGTTACGGGCGAACAGTTAGTTCGAAATGCTCGATTTCGCAAGAATCACACATAATTGGATGAAACTAAGGTATTTCACACGTTTCCAACCAGAAACGACCATTTTTGTAGCTGGGAACGAAGATTCGACGAATTTGGTCGAAATCGATGTTGGGAACGACCAAACCGTTCGCGGTCGGTTGAAATGCATGAAATTCCTTCATTTGCACGAAATGAACGCATTTCAACCGTTTCAAGCAAGAAAGTCACGGAAGTTTGGCTGCAATAGCGAATCATTGGTGTTTTAAACGAAAACTTCGAAGAACTCACGATACTCTCGAATCTTGTCGAAAACGTCGTTACGAGCGAATGGTTAGTTCGAGATGCTCGATTTTGCAAGAATCACACATTATTGGATAAAACTAAGGTTTGACACACGTTTCCAACCAGAAACGACCATTTTTGTAGCTGGGAACGAAGATTCGACGAATTTGGTCGAAATCGATGTTGCGAACGACCAAACCGTTCGCGGTCGGTCGAAATGCATGAAATTCCTTCATTCGCACGGAATGAACGCATTTCAACCGTTTCGAGCAAGAAAGTCACGGAAGTTTGGCTGCAATAGCGAATCATTGGTGTTTTGAACGAAAACTTCGACGAACTCACGATACTCTCGAATCTTGTCGAAACCGACGTTACGGGCGAACGGTTAGTTCGAAATGCTCGATTTTGCAAGAATCACACATAATTGGATAAAACTAAGGTTTTTCACACTCTTCCAACCAGAAACGACCATTTTTGTAGCTGGGAACGAAGATTCGACGAATTTGGTCGAAATCGATGTTGCGAACGACCAAACCGTTCGCGGTCGGTCGAAATGCATAAAATTCCTTCATTCGCACGGAATGAACGCATTTCAACCGTTTCGAGCAAGGAAGTCACGGAAGTTTGGTTGCAATAGCGAATCATTGGTGTTTTGAACGAAAACTTCGACGAACTCAATATACTCTCGAATCTTGTCGAAACCGACGTTACGGGCGAACGGTTAGTTCGAAATGCTCGATATTGCAAGAATCACACATAATTGGATGAAACTGAGGTTTCTTACACGTTTCCAACCAGAAACAACCGTTTTCGTAGCCGGGAACGAAGATTCGACGAATTTGGTCGAAATCGATGTTGCGAACGACCAAACCGGTCGCCGTCGGTCGAAATGCTTGAAATTCCTTCAATTGCACGGAATGAACGCATTTCAACAGTTCCAAGCAAGAAAGTCACGGAAGTTTGGCTGCAATAGCGAATCATTGGTGTTTTGAACGGAAACTTCGACCAACTCACGATACCCTCGAATCTTATCGAAACCGACTTTACGGGCGAACGGTTAGTTCGAAATGCTCGATTTTGCAAGAATCACACATAATTGGATGAAACTAAGGGTTTTCACACTTTTCCAACCAGAAACGACCATTTTTGTAGCTGGGAACGAAGATTCGACGAATTTGGTCGAAATCGATGTTGCGAACGACCAAACCGTTCGCGGTCGGTCGAAATGCATGAAATTCCTTCATTTGCACGAAATGAACGCATTTCAACTGTTTCGAGCAAGAAAGTCACAAAAGTTTGGCTGCAATAGCGAATCATTGGTGTTTTGAACGGAAACTTCGACGAACTCACGATACCCTCGAATCTTGTCGAAACCGACGTTACGGGCGAACGGTTAGTTCGAAATGCTCGATATTGCAAGAATCACACATAATTGGATGAAACTGAGGTTTCTCACACGTTTCCAACCAGAAACAACCGTTTTCGTAGCCGGGAACGAAGATTTGACGAATTTGGTCGAAATCGATGTTGCGAACGACCAAACCGTTCGTGGTCCGTCGAAATGCATAAAATTTCTTCATTTGCACGGAATGAACGAGTTTCAACCGTTTCAAGCAAGAAAGTCACGGAAAGTTGGTTGCAATAGCGAATCATTGGTGTTTTGAACAAAAACTTTGACGAACTCACGATACCCTCGAATCTTGTCGAAACCGACGTTACGGGCGAACGGTTAGTTCGAAATGCTCGATTTTGCAAGAATCACACATAATTGGATAAAAATAAGGTTTTTCACACGTTTCTAACCAGAAACGACCATCTTTGTAGCTGGGAACGAAGATTCGACGAATTTGGTCGAAATCGATGTTGCGAACGACCAAACCGTTCGCGGTCGGTCGAAATGCATGAAATTCCTTCATTTGCACGAAATGAACGCATTTCAACCGTTTCGAGCAAGAAACTCACGGAAGTTTGGCTGCAATAGCGAATCATTGGTGTTTTGAACGAAAACTTCGACGAACTCACGATACTCTCGAATCTTGTCGAAACCGACATTACGGGCGAACGGTTAGTCCGAAATGCTCGATTTTGCAAAAATCGCACATAATTGGGTAAAACTAAGGTTTTTCACACGTTTTTAACCAGAAACGACCATTTTTGTAGCTGGGAACGAAGATTCGACGAATTTGGTCGAAATCGATGTTACGAACGACCAAACAGTTCTCGGTCGGTCGAATTGCATAAAATTCTTTCATTTGCACGGAATGAACGCATTTCAACCGTTACGAGCAAGAAAGTCACGGAAGTTTGGCTGCAATAGCGAATCATTGGTGTTTTGAACAAAAACTTCGAAGAACTCACGATACTCTCGAATCTTGTCGAAAACAAGTTACCATAATCCTATCAACGATTGACCGGCAACGAACCAATAAGAACTCAGTGCGACGTCGATAATCGTGCATCGACCAGCGCACAACCCAATCGATAGATCGATAGAGAAATCGATTTATCGATAAACCAATCAATCAATACAACGAACAACCAAAACTGAAGAATTTCCATCTACGAAACCAATACATTTTAAGTAAGCTAAGACTTCTGTAACTCCACTTTCCTATACTTGTTTCAATAAATACACTGAATTCAGCCGAAACAGATACGCCCAGCGTTTCAATGGTAATCCCAAAATAATAAAAAGCCCTTCCAATAACTTAGGGCATAACAACCGTTCGCGGTCGGTCGAAATGCGTGAAATTCCTTTATTTGCACGGAATGAACGCATTTCAACCGTTTCGAGCAAGAAAGTCACGGAAGTTTGGCTGCAATAGCGAATCATTGGTGTTTTGAACGGAAACTTCGACGAACTCACGATACCCTCGAATCTTGTCGAAAACGACGTTACGGGCGAACGGTTAGTTCGAAATGCTCGATTTCGCAAGAATCACACATAATTAGATGAAACTAAGGTTTTTCACACTCTTCCAACCAGAAACGATCATTTTTGTAGCTGGGAACGAAGATTCGACGAAATTGGTCGAAATCGATGTTGGGAACGACCAAACCGTTCGCGGTCGGTCGAAATGCTTGAAATTCCTTCATTCGCACGGAATAAACGCATTTCAACCGTTTCGAGCAAGAAAGTCACGAAAGTTTGGCTGCAATAGCGAATCATTGGTGTTTTGAACGACAACTTTGACGAACTCACGATACCCTCGAATCTTGTCGAAAACGACGTTACGGGCGAACGGTTGGTTCGAAATGCTCGATTTTGCAAGAAAAACACTCAATTGGATGAAACTAAAGTTTTTCACACGTTTCTAACCAGAAACGACCATTTTTGTAGCTGGGAACGAAGATTCGACGAATTTGGTCGAAATCGATGTTGGGAACGACCAAACCCTTCGCGGTCGGTCGAAATGCATGAAATTCCTTTATTTGCACGAAATGAACGCATTTCAACCGTTTCAAGCAAGAAAGTCACGGAAGTTTGGCTGCAATAGCGAATCATTGGTGTTTCAAACGAAACTTCAAAGAACTCACGATACTCTCGAATCTTGTCGAAAACGACGTGTTATGTCCGTATGACGAGTAATAGAATATTACGAGTCAATTGGAAGTTGTAAAGTTCGGGATCGTTTGCCGATGAGGGGTTTAACCCGAATGATAACAATACTGATTAATTTAGTTTCAATAATTTAACAAGTTTATTACTTAGATCAATTATTTTACACTTGATTACTTAAATCTGCTCGAGTACTCCCGAGTAGATTTATCTCGTGCGAACGTCACGCGTAGCGATGTAATTTTAGACTGACTTCGGTACGAAAACCGAAGTTCTTATATTTTTCTCTTTGTTTACAAATTTACCCCACCTGGTAAATTTGCAAACGCGTTCCAAATTAATATTACGAAATCATCGTACAATGGTCGTCCTCGGACGATCGTTGCTACATTTCTTTATTTTCGATGATTTTGCTGACAGCGATTATGAAATCGCTGTTCCATTTCTTTTACGCATGTTAACGATTTGTACAACACATTCGTGCAATCGTTTTTACATGTGTCGCTCGTGTCGAATCGATGTCAACGATTAATACAACACATATGTGCAATCGTTGCATCGATCGCTAAATTCTTTATAAAATTCTGGGGCATAACACCCCTCCCCCCTGAAAAGTAAAAATTCGGAAAGAATTTTTACTCTCGCTTATATTACTATCCGCACTGAATTTTACTAAAATTTCATTTCCCAAAAATTCCCCTTTTTCTTTTAAGCTAGAATTGTAACATCAAACGGATTGTTATGTATGTATATATATATATATAATTTTTATTGGTGCCGATAACGTTGGTCTGTCCTTCTGCGCTCATCGCGCCTTTCTCTCGATGGGAGAGGCTCGCTGGAAGCTGCTCGTCGTCCTTCCGGAGGAGCGAGTGTCTCGAGATTAATCGCGACAGCGGGTTGTGGCGGCGCGAGTGCCGCTACCGGTGTCGGATTTCGCTTACGTTTCCAAAATTTGACGAGAAGGTAGCAAACGAATGCTATCGGCATGATCGCGCTTAAGGCGTAATTTCCTATTACATGCACATTTATGCTATCAGTAAAACTATTATTTAATTTGTCCTTTAGTTCGTGCACCCGCGTACCGATTTCTTTTAATTCTTCGGGGTTTCGAAGTACACTTATCACATTGAAATTATTATTTTTTGACACTTGTGCTCCCTTGTCGTCTTCTGACAAGGTGAAGTTGTGTGGGGGCAGATAGTCCCCTCCGACTTCCTGTGTCAGCCGTTGTCCCGTCCGCACGCTGAAGTCTCGGGCGGTTACTGTACAAACACCTACCAAAGCCAATATACCCGCGTTTTCTAAACTTTCGTGTTGGTTTACCCGTCCTTCGCAAGTTATAATAATTAGTTCTTTGTGAGGGGCGACGAATAACCATTTCCCCTGTTGTTTAAGGGGTACGATGAGCGTCTGACTGAGGTTAGCAATGCGTTTTCCGCAGTGAAGACCTCCGTCGGTGTCCATTTTCGCGAGGATCCGAACTTCGCATGGTGCGTTATTCGTCAGCGGTAGTGTCGGATGCACCGCTGGACATATATATTGTTCTTCGATAGTTTTGCAAATTTTTAAATCTTCCTTGGCGATCCGTAAATAATCTCTGTTAATCAGATCGACCGCCACGATATCTTCAGTCGTGTCGAGGTAGTAGAAAACGTTACTACCGGCCCTGGTGGGGATGGGGTACACCCTATACAACTGGAATCGTTGTTGACTGATCAGAGGGATGTCCAAAATCACCACCACGGTACCGTTATGAAAATATTCTTGCATTTCGGCCAGCTGCAATAATGTAGGTATCTCGTATCGCTCGATTGCCACGGGAAATTCGCATCCCGGGGGCAAGTGTGGTAGAGCGTCGGTGAGATGTTCCGCTAATTGCTTGGATGACAGAACTGCAACGTCTACTCTTTTATTCTGGATAGCGACAACGATTCTAAATAATTCATCCATATCGTTAAGCAATGTCTCAACGAGAATGCTCACGGCAGTGAGACTTTCGTCAAACTGTTGTCGTTTCGCCACCGTATCCATCTTTCCGGTCAGAGTATCACTCACCCGCGCGATAAGGTTTTGTAGGGCCTTGTCGTTCGCTTCGGCAGTATATGTCGAGGTGTTAAAAGCGTTGAGCGCGGCCTGCACCACTTGCAGCTGATCCACCATAGTGTCCTTGAGCGTGTGCTCGTGAGCTCGGAGAGCAGTTATCTCCGCGCTAATTTTTTTCGCGTCCTCCGCGTCCATATTTCCGGTGATGGACCTGATAACGGTTCCTAGCCCATCAATCAAACCTCGGCGTTTCCGAAGTGTGTGAGGGCTCAAGAGGTCATAAAACATCTCCATTTTATACGAGATTTTTTCGAGCATTCGCATGACCTCGTCTCCTAATACAAAACAAAGGTCATTTGCTGTATTGTTTTCGTTGCACTTGGCCAACAGTAACCTCAGGTATCTGCTGGCTTTGATGCACCCGTTAGATATGGGTGCTACGTCTATAGACACTGCCAACCTCCAGGTGGCCTTCGTCTCGACGTAGTATCCCATTTCTTCGTAGTAGACACCCGGATTGCTGACGAATGTTGTGATGTCGTAGTCCGCGATTTCCTGGGTCGTTCCTCCCGTGCCGAGAGATAGCAACGCCACCCTGCAAGGTGAAGGACGGTCGTTAGCTACTCTCCTTACCGAAATGTGCTGACGTTACACATTTTAATGTTCGATGAATAATTTCAGCCGGTTCGTATGTACAGCGACTGATTTTCTTCCCTTCATTATCACGTATGTGACAGGTGAAGTTTTTTCAATGATATTATATGGACCAATCCATTTCGGCGTAAGTTTAGCCGATCTACCACGACGAACCGTTTCGTCGTGCAGCAGAACCCTGTCACCAACGTGAAATTGTATTTCTTTCGTTGATTTATCGTAAGATTCCTTCGATTTAATTTTTGCTGACTGCAAATTTTGTCGAGCGGCGCTCCACGCAGCTCGTAACCGTTCGCGTAACTCCTGGCTATAATCGCTATAGCTATATGTAACTCGCGGCTCTTGTTTCACAGCTGTCGGGAGCTCGGCCTCGCGACCGAATACCAATGCATACGGTGACATTCCTGTAGCTGTGTGTGGGGTGGTATTGTATGTAAACATTGCATACGGCAACCACTCGTCCCAATCTGACTGATCTCCTTCGATGAAATGACGGAGATACTCAGCAAGTGTACGATGCGATCTTTCAAGTGCACCGTTTGTTTCAGGATAATATGCCGTCGTTTGAATTTTTTTAATTCGTAATAATCGACATACTTCCTTGAAAGTCGCGCTTAAAAAATTCGTACCCTGGTCGGATAACACGGTTTCTGGTGTACCATAACGGCAGATGACTTCTTCGACGAACGCCCTTGCCACCGTTCCCGCTTCTTGATTGGGAATGGCCATGGCGGCGCTGTACTTCGTAAGGGCATCCTGAAACGTTAGTACATATTTGTTTCCATGGGAAGTCTCTGGAAGTGGCCCTACGATATCCACTGCGGTTTTTTCGAAGGGTTTCCCTGGAGTATCCGTTACAATCATCGGTACTCGCTCTCGACGTCGAAGTTTATTTTTTTGACATTTCTCACATCGAGAAATGTACTCTTTTATTTCCCTTTTCATACCAGGCCAGTTATACCGAGTTCTCAACCTTTGTAGGGTTCTTTTTAAACCTTGATGCCCACCGAGAGGGGCATCGTGATATTCTTGTAAAAGCAATTTTCTATCTTTCAGCGAAGGACAGGTTACGCTACTGCGGCGGCGATGCTCTTCTTTCGTATCGCTTTCCTCGTCGCTACCGTGCTTCGAGCTCGAGTCACAGTCGTCCCCGCTCTCCGCTTCCTCAGCCGACCGTCGCTGCTTGTCAGCGAATTGTCGCTGGCCCCGGTGGCCCCGCGGCGCGCCAGTGTCACGCGTTGTGTCTCTGTCGCACCGTGCTCGCTCTCTCTCTCCCTCCTCGCTTCTCTCCTTTGTGCTGTCGTTCGCGCTGTCGCCCCTCCCGCCTGATGCTTTTACGGTGGGGCATTGCGGGTCACTCCGGCTAGTATTAACGTTCGACGATGATTTTTCTTCTCTCTCGTTGGCAATAGCTCGTGCTCTCTCTTGCGCCCTCGTAAGCGCGCATATGCGACTTAGCGCGTCTGCATTTGTATTTCTTTTACCTGCTTTATATTCAACGTCAAACTCATATTCTGACAATTTTATTCGCCATCGCATGAGACGTGAACCGGGGTCTTTCACACCGAATAACCAGGTGAGAGGTTGGTGATCAGTTACCACCTTGAAATGAGTACCATACATGTATGGTCGGAACTGAGATATACCCCACACGATCGCAAGTAATTCTTTTTCGGTCGTGGTGTAATTCAATTCCGCTTTTGAGAGAGTACGACTAGCGTAGCATATCGGCAAATCTTCTCCAACTTTGCCTTGAGACAAAATGGCGCCGATAGCTTTATCCGATGCGTCTGTAGTTACGATAAAAGGCTTCTTGAAATCCGGATACTGCAATACCGGAGCCGTAGTTAAAGCATTTTTTAACTCCGTAAACGCTGCGTCTCTGATTGCAGTCCACTCGAATGCGGTGTTCTTTCGCACGAGCTCTGTGAGAGGTTTCGCGATCTTTGAAAAATCTTTAATGAATCGTCGGTAGTACCCAGCAAGACCGAGGAATGATTGTACTCCTTTTACATTTATTGGAACTGGAAAATCTCTTACGGCGTTAATTTTTCCGGGGTCGGCTTGTACCCCATTTTCGGAAATAATGTGTCCGAGGTAGTGCGTCTCTTTACGCAACAACTGACACTTCCCGGGTTGCAAGGCCAATTTCGCTTCCCTGAGTCTTTGAAAAACTTCTCGTAGCCGTTCATTATGTTCTGATAGAGTTTTTCCGTGGACCACTATATCATCCAAATAAACGTAACATTTTATTCCTTGTAGTCCAGCCAGTACCGAATTCATCAATCTCTGGAATGTCGGAGGAGCATTCTTCAAACCGAAGGGCATGCGATTATATTCGAAATGTCCCTGTGGTGTGGAAAAAGCTGTTTTTTCTCTATCTTCTTTTGCCATCGGAATTTGATGAAATCCCGAGGCAAGATCCAACGTGGAAAAATACCGAGCTCGTCCGAGCTGGTCCAAAATTTCCGTAATGTTTGGAAGTGGATAGGAATCACCGATAGTGGCTTCGTTTAGTTTTCGAAAATCCACTACCACCCTCATACGCTGATTACCGTTCGCGTCAGGTTTTTTCGCGACGACGAGTAACGGCGCATTCCATTGACTCCGACTTGGACGAATAATGCCATCTGTCAGCATTTCGTTGGTTTGTTTTTCGACTTCCTTTTTGTGTGTTTCAGGTAGTCGATACGGATGTATTTTTGAGGGCTTCGTTCCCTCCTTCAAAGGGATGCTATGTTCCACCATGTCTGTGCATGGCAATTTATCCCCTTGGAGATGAAAAATGTCCTCGTAGTCATCGATTATTGCATCGAGCGACGATTTTTCTTCGGGATTTAGGTGAGCACAATCAAGCTCACGATGCAGTTGCGCAAGACGCTCCGCGCCTCGCCGGCTGCTTACCGTACGCACGCTCAATGCTTCGAGCGTGTTGTCGTCCAACGGCTCGAGTTCCACCGTCGGACGCAGCACTTTTTTCTCGTACTCGCTGGTGTTTATTAAACTTACCACACAGCTGTTCCCTTTAGGCGGCGTAATACAAGATCCCATTATTATATCTTGACCTAGGGAAACCTTTCCGACAAAACCGAGAAATTTGCTTCGTGTTTTGGCGTGTGTGATAGTTTCGCTTCGCGGGGGAAGAGCAATTAAATGTTTTCCATCAATTAATGGCATTTCATGACCATATAGTTTCAGTCGCGTTCCGCCGAGGATGTCTGCGTGATGCTTCTTGATGAAATCCATACCCAAGAGGCCATCCACCACCAATGGTACATCATCGGTGACGACGTAGAACCAATGGATTATTCTGATCGCAGGAACTTCGACAATGACTTTAGCTTTGCACAAGGGTCGAAATTTTTCCCCTGAGACGCCCTTCAGCTCGATGTCACTATCGTCGATAATTGTGTCCGACCGCAAACAACTTTTTTTGATGATGCAGCACTGTGCACCGGTGTCTGCTTTGAGCGTCAGCATTCCGTCGACGGCGCTTGGCGCATCGATGTCGAAATCGTTGTCGGAACAGTTGGTAGGCAAATTAACTTCCATTAGCCTCAACGGACGTTCCTCAATCGTTGTGACGTCAGCTGACGTCTGCACGATGCTACTCGTATTTATTATGTTTATTTCCATGGCACCGATGGTTTTCATCGCGTCGTTGTTCCCCATCGCCTTTTCCGATGTCTGTTGACGCGGTTTTGACGGATGCTCCTCCTTACCCCCGTCCTTCGCTTGCCTCAACCTCTTTCGACAATTTTGCCAAGTATGACCTTTGAGCTTGCAGAATTTGCAAGCCGTGTCAACTTGATTGATTGATTGATTGCCGACGGGAACTGGCAGACTGGCTCGGCCTGACTGCCGTGGGCAATTACGAGCATGGTGTCCACTGTTCCCACAATGGAAACATCCTCTCCCGTCCGTATTTTGAGCGGGAAGAGATCTTCGGGAGGGCTGTTGGTGCCCTCCGCTCGTCCCTTTCGGCTGTACCATGTTACCAATTTCAATGGCGCCGTTTATGGACTCGTGCAGTGTCGAGAAGTTCCTCGACCGTACCAAAATTTGTACTTGCCCGTGCAAACCATTTTCGAAATTTGCCTGGGCGCTGCATCGTGTTACATCTTCGATGGTCCGGGCATCTCTCGCAGTTGAGACCCTTTCGCAGAGTTTTCCGATCAATTCGACGACAATTTTCTCTGTCCTGGTCCCGTATGCGGCAATTGATTCCCCTGGTCCTTGTCGAAGGGAACTAATTTCCATCTGTAGGGCAGCCAGCGATTTTCGCTGCCCGTACAGAACCTCGAGCTCGGTTTTAAGCTCCCTGAACGTGTGGATGCTTTTATGCTTAAGCTCCTGTGCTGCTCTACCACGGATATTGCCTGAAAGAATTAGCTTTAGCAATGTCCCGTGGTTAGCGTACGCTACGAGTTCAAAAACGGTTTCGCATGAATTTATGAACTCGTCGAGATCGTCTGCACTACCACCGCTGAACGTTCGAACATGCCTCAACGCTAAACCGAGGTCTAGCGACAAAGTATCAGGGCCTTGTCGCGGCTCCTGCTGTTGCTGTCTCGCCCTATCCTGATTCAACTGCTCACGCAGCTCGAATATCTGACTCTGGAGAGCTCGAATAAGTTCAAAAGGGTCACTATTGACATCCTGGAGGGTATTTGCTAAATCCTGATGAGCGTTTGGTGCCCTATCGGTAAGTCTTTTCCTCCTCTCGTCCAATAGTTTCTGTTGTAGCGCGATCTCTTCATATTCATTCCGAATGGCCTGATCGGTATCCTGTGACTCGTGGTTTTCCCTACCTCTGGTTGTTCGAGGTATGGCGCCAAGGTTTTGGCCGGAAGCCCCGTTTTGTGAAAAATCGGTCCTCAAAAGGTTCGCTGCTTCCCCCCTGAGACGGTTGATATCCTCGTCGATCATGGCATCGGAAATCACTGACGGTGTATTTCTTCCGGTGCTGGGTAAGTACGTATCTGTATCACCGGCGTCCACGAAAGATGTACCTCTCCTGAGGTTTACACCAAATTGTGATTGCAAACGGTTGGTAAGGACCGTCTGCCTGCTGTCCGGAATACGTGACGTTGGTGATAATGCTGCTAAAGCCTGATGGGCCCTAAACGTGATGTCACCTAACGCTGCTTCGAGCCCTGCTGTGGCTCCGACCTCTTGCATCGGCAAAGTCGAATCTAACGAATTTCTCCGAGGCGGTAGTAGAGGGTTTTGTGACATTTTGTTTTTTATTTCTTCGTCTTCCGAAATTTAACACAAATGTCCTGATTCGCGGAGTTGAAAATCAAAATTTCCCCTCCCCTTGTAGCGCGGTTATTTAATACGACACTGACCTAAATGAGCACGCGATTGGCTTTGGTGTGTTGTGTTATAAATAGTAACCGCCACTTACAGATAGAAGATCCCTGTTGACATGATGATCCTATGGCGATCGTCGTCGGAAAGGGCCGTCTTCTTGGTGAGTCTCAGCGTTCGGTTCCTTGATCCTTGTGTAGATAGTCCTTGTCAATTCGACGTATACTTGTCGAGTACCAGGCTATTTTTCCCAACGACTGCGTGTCGGGTGGAGCTTTGGGTTTAGTTTTATTTTACTAACTTTATCGGCACTGTATCACTTCGGCAGATCCCACCGCTGCCACCAAATGTTATGTCCGTATGACGAGTAATAGAATATTACGAGTCAATTGGAAGTTGTAAAGTTCGGGATCGTTTGCCGATGAGGGGTTTAACCCGAATGATAACAATACTGATTAATTTAGTTTCAATAATTTAACAAGTTTATTACTTAGATCAATTATTTTACACTTGATTACTTAAATCTGCTCGAGTACTCCCGAGTAGATTTATCTCGTGCGAACGTCACGCGTAGCGATGTAATTTTAGACTGACTTCGGTACGAAAACCGAAGTTCTTATATTTTTCTCTTTGTTTACAAATTTACCCCACCTGGTAAATTTGCAAACGCGTTCCAAATTAATATTACGAAATCATCGTACAATGGTCGTCCTCGGACGATCGTTGCTACATTTCTTTATTTTCGATGATTTTGCTGACAGCGATTATAAAATCGCTGTTCCATTTCTTTTACGCATGTTAACGATTTGTACAACACATTCGTGCAATCGTTTTTACATGTGTCGCTCGTGTCGAATCGATGTCAACGATTAATACAACACATATGTGCAATCGTTGCATCGATCGCTAAATTCTTTATAAAATTCTGGGGCATAACAGACGTTACGGGCGAACAGTTAGTTCGAGATGCTCGATTTTGCAAGAATCACACATAATTGGATAAAACTGAGGTTTTTCACACGTTTCCAACCAGAAACGACCATTTTTGTAGCTGGGAACGAAGATTCGACGAATTTGGTCGAAATCGATGTTGCGAACGACCAAACCGTTCACGGTCGGTCGAAATGCATGAAATTCCTTCATTCGCACGAAATAAACGCATTTCAACCGTTTCGAGCAAGAAAATCAAGGAAGGTTGGTTGCAATAGCGAATCATTGGTGTTTTGAACGGAAACTTCGACGAACTCACGATACCCTCGAATCTTGTCGAAAACGACGTTACGGGCGAACGGTGAGTTCGAAATGCTCGATTTTGCAAGAATCACACATAATTGGATAAAACTAAGGTTTTTCACACGTTTCCAACCAGAAACGACCATTTTTGTAGCTGGGAACGGAGATTCGACGAATTTGGTCGAAATCGATGTTGCGAACGACCAAACCGGTCGCGGTCGGTCGAAATGCTTGAAATTCCTTCAATTGCACGGAATGAACGCATTTCAACAGTTCCAAGCAAGAAAGTCACGGAAGTTTGGCTGCAATAGCGAATCATTGGTGTTTTGAACGGAAACTTCGACCAACTCACGATACCCTCGAATCTTATCGAAACCGACTTTACGGGCGAACGGTTAGTTCGAAATGCTCGATTTTGCAAGAATCACACATAATTGGATGTAACTAAGGGTTTTCACACTTTTCCAACCAGAAACGACCATTTTTGTAGCTGGGAACGAAGATTCGACGAATTTGGTCGAAATCGATGTTGCGAACGACCAAACCGTTCGCGGTCGGTCGAAATGCGTGAAATTCCTTTCTTTGCACGGAATGAACGCATTTCAACCGTTTCGAGCAAGAAAGTCACGGAAGTTTGGCTGCAATAGCGAATCATTGGTGTTTTGAACGGAAACTTCGACGAACTCACGATACCCTCGAATCTTGTCGAAAACGACGTTACGGGCGAACGGTTCGTTCGAAATGCTCGATTTAGCAAAAATCACACATAGTTGGATGAAACTAAGGTTTTTCACACGTTTCCAACCAGAAACAACCATTTTTGTAGCTGGGAAAGAAGATTCGACGAATTTGGTCGAAATCGATGTTGGGAACGACCAAACCGTTCGCGGTCGGTCGAAATGCTTGAAATTCCTTCATTCGCACGGAATAAACGCATTTTAACCGTTTCGAGCAAGAAAGTCACGGAAGTTTGGCTGCAATAGCGAATCATTGGTGTTTTGAACGACAACTTTGACGAACTCACGATACCCTCGAATCTTGTCGAAAACGACGTTACGGGCGAACGGTTGGTTCGAAATGCTCGATTTTGCAAGAAAAACACTCAATTGGATGAAACTAAGGTTTTTCACACGTTTCTAACCAGAAACGACCATTTTTGTAGCTGGGAACGAAGATTCGACGAATTTGGTCGAAATCGATGTTGGGAACGACCAAACTGTTCGCGGTCGGTCGAAATGCATAAAATTCCTTCATTCGCACGGAATGAACGCATTTCAACCGTTCCGAGCAAGAAAGTCACGGAAGTTTGGCTGCAATAGCGAATCATTGGTGTTTTGAACGGAAACTTCGACGAACTCACGATACCCTCGAATCTTGTCGAAAACGACGTTACGGGCGAACGGTTCGTTCGAAATGCTCGATTTAGCAAAAATCACACATAATTGGATAAAACTAAGGTTTTTCACACGTTCCCAACCAGAAACGACCATTTTTGTAGCTGGGAACGAAGATTCGACGAATTTGGTCGAAATCGATGTTGCGAACGACCAAACCGTTCGCGGTCGGTCGAAATGCATGAAATTCATTCATTCGCACGAAATAAACGCATTTCAACCGTTTCGAGCAAGAAAGTCACGGAAGTTTGGCTGCAGTAGCGAATCATTGGTGTTTTGAACGACAACTTTGACGAACTCACGATACCCTCGAATCTTGTCGAAAACGACGTTACGGGCGAACGGTTAGTTCGAGATGCTCGATTTTGCAAGAATCACACATAATTGGATAAAACTGAGGTTTTTCACACGTTTCCAACCAGAAACGACCATTTTTGTAGCAGGGAACGAAGATTCGACGAATTTGGTCGAAATCGATGTTGCGAACGACCAAACCGTTCGCGGTCGGTCGAAATGCATGAAATTCCTTCATTCGCACGGAATGAACGCATTTCAACCGTTTCGAGCAAGGAAGTCACGAAAGTTTGGTTGCAATAGCGAATCATTGGTGTTTTGAACGAAAACTTCGACGAACTCACGATACTCTCGAATCTTGTCGAAACCGACGTTACGGGCGAACGGTTAGTTCGAAATGCTCGATATTGCAAGAATCACACATAATTGGATGAAACTGAGGTTTCTCACACGTTTCCAACCAGAAACAACCGTTTTCGTAGCCGGGAACGAAGATTTGACGAATTTGGTCGAAATCGATGTTGCGAACGACCAAACCGTTCGTGGTCCGTCGAAATGCATAAAATTTCTTCATTTGCACGGAATGAACGCGTTTCAACCGTTTCAAGCAAGAAAGTCACGGAAAGTTGGTTGCAATAGCGAATCATTGGTGTTTTAAACGAAAACTTCGAAGAACTCACGATACTCTCGAATCTTGTCGAAACCGACGTTACGGGCGAACGGTTAGTTCGAAATGCTCGATATTCCAAGAATCACACATAATTGATGAAACTGAGGTTTCTTACACGTTTCCAACCAGAAACGACCATTTTTGTAGCTGGGAACGAAGATTCGACGAATTTGGTCGAAATCGATGTTACGAACGACCAAACAGTTCTCGGTCGGTCGAATTGCATAAAATTCTTTCATTTGCACGGAATGAACGCATTTCAACCGTTCCGAGCAAGAAAGTCACGGAAGTTTGGCTGCAATAGCGAATTATTGGTGTTTTGAACAAAAACTTCGAAGAACTCACGATACTCTCGAATCTTGTCGAAAACAAGTTACCATAATCCCATCAACGATTGACCGGCAACGAACCAATAAGAACTCAGTGCGACGTCGATAATTGTGCATCGACCAGCGCACAACCCAATCGATAGATCGATAGAGAAATCGATTTATCGATAAACCAATCAATCAATACAACGAACAACCAAAACTGAAGAATTTCCATCTACGAAACCAATACATTTTAAGTAAGCTAAGACTTCTGTAACTCCACTTTCCTATACTTGTTTCAATAAATACACTGAATTCAGCCGAAACAGATACGCCCAGCGTTTTAATGGTAATCCCAAAATAATAAAAAGCCCTTCCAATAACTTAGGGCATAACAACCGTTCGCGGTCGGTCGAAATGCGTGAAATTCCTTTATTTGCACGGAATGAACGCTTTTCAACCGTTTCGAGCAAGGAAGTCACGGAAGTTTGGCTGCAATAGCGAATCATTGGTGTTTTGAACGGAAACTTCGACGAACTCACGATACCCTCGAATCTTGTCGAAACCGACGTTACGGGCGAACGGTTCGTTCGAAATGCTCGATTTTGCAAGAATCACACATAATTGGATAAAACTAAGGTTTTTCACACGTTTCCAACCAGAAACGACCATTTTTGTAGCTGGGAACGGAGATTCGACGAATTTGGTCGAAATCGATGTTGCGAACGACCAAACCGGTCGCGGTCGGTCGAAATGCTTGAAATTCCTTCAATTGCACGGAATGAACGCATTTCAACAGTTCCAAGCAAGAAAGTCACGGAAGTTTGGCTGCAATAGCGAATCATTGGTGTTTTGAACGGAAACTTCGACCAACTCACGATACCCTCGAATCTTATCGAGACCGACTTTACGGGCGAACGGTTAGTTCGAAATGCTCGATTTTGCAAGAATCACACATAATTGGATGAAACTAAGGGTTTTCACACTTTTCCAACCAGAAACGACCATTTTTGTAGCTGGGAACGAAGATTCGACGAATTTGGTCCAAATCGATGTTGCGAACGACCAAACCGTTCGCGGTCGGTCGAAATGCGTGAAATTCCTTTCTTTGCACGTAATGAACGCATTTCAACCGTTTCGAGCAAGAAAGTCACGGAAGTTTGGCTGCAATAGCGAATCATTGGTGTTTTGAACGGAAACTTCGACGAACTCACGATACCCTCGAATCTTGTCGAAACCGACGTTACGGCGAACGGTTAGTTCGAAATGCTCGATTCCGCAAGAATCACACATAATTAGATGAAACTAAGGTTTTTCACACTCTTCCAACCAGAAACGACCATTTTTGTAGCTGGGAACGAAGATTCGACGAATTTGGTCGAAATCGATGTTGGGAACGACCAAACCGTTCGCGGTCGGTCGAAATGCTTGAAATTCCTTCATTCGCACGGAATAAACGCATTTTAACCGTTTCGAGCAAGAAAGTCACGGAAGTTTGGCTGCAATAGCGAATCATTGGTGTTTTGAACGACAACTTTGACGAACTCACGATACCCTCGAATCTTGTCGAAAACGTCGTTACGAGCGAACGGTTAGTTCGAGATGCTCGATTTCGCAAGAATCACACATAATTGGATAAAACTAAGGTTTTTCACACGTTCTCAACCAGAAACGACCATTTTTGTAGCTGGGAACGAAGATTCGACGAATTTGGTCGAAATCGATGTTGCGAACGACCAAACCGTTCGCGGTCGGTCGAAATGCATGAAATTCCTTCATTCGCACGAAATAAACGCATTTCAACCGTTTCGAGCAAGAAAATCAAGGAAGGTTGGTTGCAATAGCGAATCATTGGTGTTTTGAACGGAAACTTTGACGAACTCACGATACCCTCGAATCTTGTCGAAAACGACGTTACGGGCGAACGGTTGGTTCGAAATGCTCGATTTTGCAAAAATCGCACATAATTGGGTAAAACTAAGGTTTTTCACACGTTTTCAACCAGAAACGACCATTTTTGTAGCTGGGAACGAAGATTCGACGAATTTGGTCGAAATCGATGTTACGAACGACCAAACAGTTCTCGGTCGGTCGAATTGCATAAAATTCTTTCATTTGCACGGAATGAACGCATTTCAACCGTTCCGAGCAAGAAAGTCACGGAAGTTTGGCTGCAATAGCGAATTATTGGTGTTTTGAACAAAAACTTCGAAGAACTCACGATACTCTCGAATCTTGTCGAAAACAAGTTACCATAATCCCATCAACGATTGACCGGCAACGAACCAATAAGAACTCAGTGCGACGTCGATAATTGTGCATCGACCAGCGCACAACCCAATCGATAGATCGATAGAGAAATCGATTTATCGATAAACCAATCAATCAATACAACGAACAACCAAAACTGAAGAATTTCCATCTACGAAACCAATACATTTTAAGTAAGCTAAGACTTCTGTAACTCCACTTTCCTATACTTGTTTCAATAAATACACTGAATTCAGCCGAAACAGATACGCCCAGCGTTTTAATGGTAATCCCAAAATAATAAAAAGCCCTTCCAATAACTTAGGGCATAACAACCGTTCGCGGTCGGTCGAAATGCGTGAAATTCCTTTATTTGCACGGAATGAACGCTTTTCAACCGTTTTCAAGCAAGGAAGTCACGGAAGTTTGGCTGCAATAGCGAATCATTGGTGTTTTGAACGGAAACTTCGACGAACTCACGATACCCTCGAATCTTGTCGAAACCGACGTTACGGGCGAACGGTTAGTTCGAAATGCTCGATTTCGCAAGAATCGCACATAATTAGATGAAACTAAGGTTTTTCACACTCTTCCAACCAGAAACGATCATTTTTGTAGCTGGGAACAAAGATTCGACCGAATTTGGTCGGAATCGATGTTGGGAACGACCAAACCGTTCGCGGGTCGGTCGAAATGCTTGAAATTCCTTCATTCGCACGGAATAAACGCATTTCAACCGTTTCGAGCAAGAAAGTCACGAAAGTTTGGCTGCAATAGCGAATCATTGGTGTTTTGAACGACAACTTTGACGAACTCACGATACCCTCGAATCTTGTCGAAAACGACGTTACGGGCGAACGGTTGGTTCGAAATGCTCGATTTTGCAAGAAAAACACTCAATTGGATGAAACTAAAGTTTTTTACACGTTTCTAACCAGAAACGACCATTTTTGTAGCTGGGAACGAAGATTCGACGAATTTGGTCGAAATCGATGTTGGGAACGACCAAACCCTTCGCGGTCGGTCGAAATGCATGAAATTCCTTTATTTGCACGAAATGAACGCATTTCAACCGTTTCAAGCAAGAAAGTCACGGAAGTTTGGCTGCAATAGCGACTCATTGGTGTTTTAAACGAAACTTCAAAGAACTCACGATACTCTCGAATCTTGTCGAAAACGACGTTACGGGCGAACGGTTAGTTCGAGATGCTCGATTTTGCAAGAATCACACATAATTGGATAAAACTAAGGTTTTTCACACGTTTCCAACCAGAAACGACCATTTTTGTAGCTGGGAACGAAGATTCGACTAATTCCGTCGAAATCGATGTTGCGAATGACCAAACCGTTCGCGGTCGGTCGAAATGCATAAAATTCTTTCATTTGCACGGAATGAACGCATTTCAACCGTTCCGAGCAAGAAAGTCACGGAAGTTTGGCTGCAATAGCGAATCATTGGTGTTTTGAACAAAAACTTCAAAGAACTCACGATACTCTCGAATCTTGTCGAAAACGTCGTTACGAGCGAACGGTTAGTTCGAGATGCTCGATTTTGCAAGAATCACACATAATTGGATAAAACTAAGGTTTTTCACACGTTTCCAACCAGAAACGACCATTTTTGTAGCTGGGAACGAAGATTCGACGAATTTGGTCGAAATCGATGTTGCGAACGACCAAACCGTTCGCGGTCGGTCGAAATGCATGAAATTCCTTCATTCGCACGAAATAAACGCATTTCAACCGTTTCGAGCAAGAAAATCAAGGAAGGTTGGTTGCAATAGCGAATCGTTGGTGTTTTGAACGGAAACTTCGACGAACTCACGATACCCTCGAATCTTGTCGAAAACGACGTTACGGGCGAACGGTGAGTTCGAAATGCTCGATTTTGCAAGAATCACACATAATTAGATAAAACTAAGGTTTTTCACACGTTTCCAACAAGAAACGACCATTTTTGTAGCTGGGAACGGAGATTCGACGAATTTGGTCGAAATCGATGTTGCGAACGACCAAACCGGTCGCAGTCGGTCGAA
The DNA here is from genome assembly GCA_963662125.1 of Diplazon laetatorius. Lineage (NCBI taxonomy): Eukaryota > Metazoa > Arthropoda > Insecta > Hymenoptera > Ichneumonidae > Diplazon > Diplazon laetatorius. Next base: position 16,401,845 of record OY759155.1, on the reverse strand, counting down.
ATGCTTGAAATTCCTTCAATTGCACGGAATGAACGCATTTCAACAGTTCCAAGCAAGAAAGTCACGGAAGTTTGGCTGCAATAGCGAATCATTGGTGTTTTGAACGGAAACTTCGACCAACTCACGATACCCTCGAATCTTATCGAAACCGACGTTACGGGCGAACGGTTAGTTCGAAATGCTCGATATTCCAAGAATCACACATAATTGGATGAAACTCAGGTTTCTTACACGTTTCCAACCAGAAACAACCGTTTTCGTAGCCGGGAACGAAGATTTGACGAATTTGATCGAAATCGATGTTGCGAACGACCAAACCGTTCGTGGTCCGTCGAAAAGCATAAAATTCCTTTATTTGCACGGAATGAACGCGTTTCAACCGTTTCAAGCAAGAAAGTCACGGAAGGTTGGTTGCAATAGCGAATCATTCGTGTTTTAAACGACAACTTTGACGAACTCACGATACCCTCGATTCTTGTCCAAAAAGACGTTACGGGCGAACGGTTGGTTCGAAATGCTTGATTTTGCAAGAATCACACATAATTGGATAAAAATAAGGTTTTTCACACGTTCCTAACCAGAAACGACCATTTTTGTAGCTGGGAACGAAGATTCGACGAATTTGGTCGAAATCGATGTTGCGAACGACCAAACCGTTCGCGGTCGGTCGAAATGCATGAAATTCCTTCATTTGCACGAAATGAACGCATTTCAACCGTTTCGAGCGAGAAAGTCACGGAAGTTTGGCTGCAATAGCGAATCATTGGTGTTTTGAACGAAAACTTCGACGAACTCACGATACTCTCGAATCTTGTCGAAACCGACATTACGGGCGAACGGTTAGTCCGAAATGCTCGATTTTGCAAAAATCGCACATAATTGGGTAAAACTAAGGTTTTTCACACGTTTTCAACCAGAAACGACCATTTTTGTAGCTGGGAACGAAGATTCGACGAATTTGGTCGAAATCGATGTTACGAACGACCAAACAGTTCTCGGTCGGTCGAATTGCATAAAATTCTTTCATTTGCACGGAATGAACGCATTTCAACCGTTCCGAGCAAGAAAGTCACGGAAGTTTGGCTGCAATAGCGAATTATTGGTGTTTTGAACAAAAACTTCGAAGAACTCACGATACTCTCGAATCTTGTCGAAAACAAGTTACCATAATCCCATCAACGATTGACCGGCAACGAACCAATAAGAACTCAGTGCGACGTCGATAATTGTGCATCGACCAGCGCACAACCCAATCGATAGATCGATAGAGAAATCGATTTATCGATAAACCAATCAATCAATACAACGAACAACCAAAACTGAAGAATTTCCATCTACGAAACCAATACATTTTAAGTAAGCTAAGACTTCTGTAACTCCACTTTCCTATACTTGTTTCAATAAATACACTGAATTCAGCCGAAACAGATACGCCCAGCGTTTTAATGGTAATCCCAAAATAATAAAAAGCCCTTCCAATAACTTAGGGCATAACAACCGTTCGCGGTCGGTCGAAATGCGTGAAATTCCTTTATTTGCACGAAATGAACGCTTTTCAACCGTTTCGAGCAAGGAAGTCACGGAAGTTTGGCTGCAATAGCGAATCATTGGTGTTTTGAACGGAAACTTCGACGAACTCACGATACCCTCGAATCTTGTCGAAACCGACGTTACGGGCGAACGGTTCGTTCGAAATGCTCGATTTTGCAAGAATCACACATAATTGGATAAAACTAAGGTTTTTCACACGTTTCCAACCAGAAACGACCATTTTTGTAGCTGGGAACGGAGATTCGACGAATTTGGTCGAAATCGATGTTGCGAACGACCAAACCGGTCGCGGTCGGTCGAAATGCTTGAAATTCCTTCAATTGCACGGAATGAACGCATTTCAACAGTTCCAAGCAAGAAAGTCACGGAAGTTTGGCTGCAATAGCGAATCATTGGTGTTTTGAACGGAAACTTCGACCAACTCACGATACCCTCGAATCTTATCGAGACCGACTTTACGGGCGAACGGTTAGTTCGAAATGCTCGATTTTGCAAGAATCACACATAATTGGATGAAACTAAGGGTTTTCACACTTTTCCAACCAGAAACGACCATTTTTGTAGCTGGGAACGATGATTCGACGAATTTGGTCCAAATCGATGTTGCGAACGACCAAACCGTTCGCGGTCGGTCGAAATGCGTGAAATTCCTTTCTTTGCACGTAATGAACGCATTTCAACCGTTTCGAGCAAGAAAGTCACGGAAGTTTGGCTGCAATAGCGAATCATTGGTGTTTTGAACGGAAACTTCGACGAACTCACGATACCCTCGAATCTTGTCGAAACCGACGTTACGGGCGAACGGTTAGTTCGAAATGCTCGATTCCGCAAGAATCACACATAATTAGATGAAACTAAGGTTTTTCACACTCTTCCAACCAGAAACGACCATTTTTGTAGCTGGGAACGAAGATTCGACGAATTTGGTCGAAATCGATGTTGGGAACGACCAAACCGTTCGCGGTCGGTCGAAATGCTTGAAATTCCTTCATTCGCACGGAATAAACGCATTTTAACCGTTTCGAGCAAGAAAGTCACGGAAGTTTGGCTGCAATAGCGAATCATTGGTGTTTTGAACGACAACTTTGACGAACTCACGATACCCTCGAATCTTGTCGAAAACGACGTTACGGGCGAACGGTTGGTTCGAAATGCTCGATTTTGCAAGAAAAACACTCAATTGGATGAAACTAAGGTTTTTCACACGTTTCTAACCAGAATCGACCATTTTTGTAGCTGGGAACGAAGATTCGACGAATTTGGTCGAAATCGATGTTGGGAACGACCAAACTGTTCGCGGTCGTTCGAAATGCATAAAATTCTTTCATTTGCACGGAATGAACGCATTTCAACCGTTCCGAGCAAGAAAGTCACGGAAGTTTGGCTGCAATAGCGAATCATTGGTGTTTTGAACAAAAACTTCGAAGAACTCACGATACTCTCGAATCTTGTCGAAAACGTCGTTACGAGCGAACGGTTAGTTCGAGATGCTCGATTTCGCAAGAATCACACATAATTGGATAAAACTAAGGTTTTTCACACGTTCCCAACCAGAAACGACCATTTTTGTAGCTGGGAACGAAGATTCGACGAATTTGGTCGAAATCGATGTTGCGAACGACCAAACCGTTCGCGGTCGGTCGAAATGCATGAAATTCCTTTATTCGCACGAAATAAACGCATTTCAACCGTTTCGAGCAAGAAAATCAAGGAAGGTTGGTTGCAATAGCGAATCATTGGTGTTTTGAACGGAAACTTTGACGAACTCACGATACCCTCGAATCTTGTCGAAAACGACGTTACGGGCGAACGGTTGGTTCGAAATGCTCGATTTTGCAAAAATCGCACATAATTGGGTAAAACTAAGGTTTTTCACACGTTTTCAACCAGAAACGACCATTTTTGTAGCTGGGAACGAAGATTCGACGAATTTGGTCGAAATCGATGTTACGAACGACCAAACAGTTCTCGGTCGGTCGAATTGCATAAAATTCTTTCATTTGCACGGAATGAACGCATTTCAACCGTTCCGAGCAAGAAAGTCACGGAAGTTTGGCTGCAATAGCGAATCATTGGTGTTTTGAACGGAAACTTCGACGAACTCACGATACCCTCGAATCTTGTCGAAACCGACGTTACGGGCGAACGGTTAGTTCGAAATGCTCGATTCCGCAAGAATCACACATAATTAGATGAAACTAAGGTTTTTCACACTCTTCCAACCAGAAACGACCATTTTTGTAGCTGGGAACGAAGATTCGACGAATTTGGTCGAAATCGATGTTGCGAACGACCAAACCGTTCGCGATCGGTCGAAATGCATGAAATTCCTTCATTTGCACGGAATGAACGCATTTCCACCGTTTCGAGAAAGAAAGTCACGGAAGTTTGGCTGCAATAGCGAATCATTGGTGTTTTGAACGGAAACTTCGACGAACTCACGATACCCTCGAATCTTGTCGAAAACGACGTTACGGGCGAACGGTAAGTTCGAAATGCTCGATTTTGCAAGAATCACACATAATCGGATAAAACTAAGGTTTTTCACACGTTTCCAACCAGAAACGACCATTTTTGTAGCTGGGAACGGAGATTCGACGAATTTGGTCGAAATCGATGTTGCGAACGACCAAACCGGTCGCCGTCGGTCGAAATGCTTGAAATTCCTTCAATTGCACGGAATGAACGCATTTCAACAGTTCCAAGCAAGAAAGTCACAGAAGTTTGGCTGCAATAGCGAATCATTGGTGTTTAGAACGGAAACTTCGACCAACTCACGATACCCTCGAATCTTATCGAAACCGACTTTACGGGCGAACGGTTAGTTCGAAATGCTCGATTTTGCAAGAATCACACATAATTGGATGAAACTAAGGGTTTTCACACTTTTCCAACCAGAAACGACCATTTTTGTAGCTGGGAACGAAAATTCGACGAATTTGGTCGAAATCGATGTTGCGAACGACCAAACCGTTCGCGGTCGGTCGAAATGCATGAAATTCCTTCATTTGCACGAAATGAACGCATTTCAACTGTTTCGAGCAAGAAAGTCACAAAAGTTTGGCTGCAATAGCGAATCATTCGTGTTTTGAACGACAACTTTGACGAACTCACGATACCCTCGATTCTTGTCCAAAAAGACGTTACGGGCGAACGGTTGGTTCGAAATCCTCGATTTTGCAAGAATCACACATAATTGGATAAAAATAAGGTTTTTCACACGTTTCTAACCAGAAACGACCATCTTTGTAGCTGGGAACGAAGATTCGACGAATTTGGTCGAAATCGATGTTGCGAACGACCAAACCGTTCGCGGTCGGTCGAAATGCATGAAATTCCTTCATTTGCACGAAATGAACGCATTTCAACCGTTTCGAGCAAGAAAGTCACGGAAGTTTGGCTGCAATAGCGAATCATTGGTGTTTTGAACGAAAACTTCGACGAACTCACGATACTCTCGAATCTTGTCGAAAACAAGTTACCATAATCCTATCAACGATTGACCGGCAACGAACCAATAAGAACTCAGTGCGACGTCGATAATTGTGCATCGACCAGCGCACAACCCAATCGATAGATCGATAGAGCAATCGATTTATCGATAAACCAATCAATCAATACAACGAACAACCAAAACTGAAGAATTTCCATCTACGAAACCAATACATTTTAAGTAAGCTAAGACGTCTGTAACTCCACTTTCCTATACTTGTTTCAATAAATAGACTGAATTCAGCCGAAACAGATACGCCCAGCATTTCAATGGTAATCCCAAAATAATAAAAAGCCCTTCCAATAACTTAGGGCATAACAACCGTTCGCGGTCGGTCGAAATGCGTGAAATTCCTTTATTTGCACGGAATGAACGCATTTCAACCGTTTCGAGCAAGAAAGTCACGGAAGTTTGGCTGCAATAGCGAATCATTGGTGTTTTGAACGGAAACTTCGACGAACTCACGATACCCTCGAATCTTGTCGAAACCGACGTTACGGGCGAACGGTTAGTTCGAAATGCTCGATTTTGCAAGAATCACACATAATTGGATGAAACTAAGGTTTTTCACACTCTTCCAACCAGAAACGACCATTTTTGTAGCTGGGAACGAAGATTCGACGAATTTGGTCGAAATCGATGTTGGGAACGACCAAACCGTTCGCGGTCGGTCGAAATGCTTGAAATTCCTTCATTCGCACGGAATAAACGCATTTCAACCGTTTTGAGCAAGAAAGTCACGGAAGTTTTGCTGCAATAGCGAATCATTGGTGTTTTGAACGACAACTTTGACGAACTCACGATACCCTCGAATCTTGTCGAAAACGACGTTACGGGCGAACGGTTGGTTCGAAATGCTCGATTTTGCAAGAAAAACACTCAATTGGATGAAACTAAGGTTTTTCACACGTTTCTAACCAGAAACGACCATTTTTGTAGCTGGGAACGAAGATTCGACGAATTTGGTCGAAATCGATGTTGGGAACGACCAAACCCTTCGCGGTCGGTCGAAATGCATGAAATTCCTTCATTTGCACGAATCGAACGCATTTCAACCGTTTCAAGCAAGAAAGTCACGGAAGTTTGGCTGCAATAGCGATTCATTGGTGTTTTAAACGAAAACTTCGAAGAACTCACGATACTCTCGAATCTTGTCGAAAACGACGTTACGGGCGAACATTTAGTTCGAGATGCTCGATTTTGCAAGAATCACACATGATTGGATAAAACTAAGGTTTTTAACACGTTTCCAACCAGAAACGACCATTTTTGTAGCTGGGAACAAAGATTCGACGAATTTGGTCGAAATCGATGTTGCGAACGACCAAACCGTTCGCGGTCGGTCGAAATGCATCAAATTCCTTCATTCGCACGGAATGAACGCATTTCAACCGTTTCGAGCAAGGAAGTCACGGAAGTTTGGTTGCAATAGCGAATCATTGGTGTTTTGAACGAAAACTTCGACGAACTCAATATACTCTCGAATCTTGTCGAAACCGACGTTACGGGCGAACGGTTAGTTCGAAATGCTCGATATTGCAAGAATCACACATAATTGGATGAAACTGAGGTTTCTCACACGTTTCCAACCAGAAACAACCGTTTTTGTAGCCGGGAACGAAGATTTGACGAATTTGGTCGAAATCGATGTTGCGAACGACCAAACCGTTCGTGGTCCGTCGAAATGCATAAAATTCCTTTATTTGCACGGAATGAACGCGTTTCAACCGTTTCAAGCAAGAAAGTCACGGAAGGTTGGTTGCAATAGCGAATCATTGGTGTTTTGAACAAAAACTTTGACGAACTCACGATACCCTCGAATCTTGTCGAAACCGACGTTACGGGCGAACGGTTAGTTCGAAATGCTCGATTTTGCAAGAATCACACATAATTGGATGAAACTAAGGTTTTTCACACTCTTCTAACCAGAAACGACCATTTTTGTAGCTGGGAACGAAGATTCGACAAATTTGGTCGGAATCGATGTTGCGAACGACCAAACCGTTCGCGGTCGGTCGAAATGCGTGAAATTCCTTCATTTGCACGGAATGAACGCATTTCAACCGTTTCGAGCAAGAAAGTCACGGAAGTTTGGCTGCAATAGCGAATCATTGGTGTTTTGAACGACAACTTTGACGAACTCACGATACCCTCGAATCTTGTCGAAAACGACGTTACGGGCGAACGGTTGGTTCGAAATGCTCGATTTTGCAAGAAAAACACTCAATTGGATGAAACTAAGGTTTTTCACACGTTTCTAACCAGAAACGACCATTTTTGTAGCTGGGAACGAAGATTCGACGAATTTGGTCGAAATCGATGTTGGGAACGACCAAACCCTTCGCGGTCGGTCGAAATGCATGAAATTCCTTCATTTGCACGAATCGAACGCATTTCAACCGTTTCAAGCAAGAAAGTCACGGAAGTTTGGCTGCAATAGCGATTCATTGGTGTTTTAAACGAAAACTTCGAAGAACTCACGATACTCTCGAATCTTGTCGAAAACGACGTTACGGGCGAACATTTAGTTCGAGATGCTCGATTTTGCAAGAATCACACATGATTGGATAAAACTAAGGTTTTTAACACGTTTCCAACCAGAAACGACCATTTTTGTAGCTGGGAACAAAGATTCGACGAATTTGGTCGAAATCGATGTTGCGAACGACCAAACCGTTCGCGGTCGGTCGAAATGCATCAAATTCCTTCATTCGCACGGAATGAACGCATTTCAACCGTTTCGAGCAAGGAAGTCACGGAAGTTTGGTTGCAATAGCGAATCATTGGTGTTTTGAACGAAAACTTCGACGAACTCAATATACTCTCGAATCTTGTCGAAACCGACGTTACGGGCGAACGGTTAGTTCGAAATGCTCGATATTGCAAGAATCACACATAATTGGATGAAACTGAGGTTTCTCACACGTTTCCAACCAGAAACAACCGTTTTTGTAGCCGGGAACGAAGATTTGACGAATTTGGTCGAAATCGATGTTGCGAACGACCAAACCGTTCGTGGTCCGTCGAAATGCATAAAATTCCTTTATTTGCACGGAATGAACGCGTTTCAACCGTTTCAAGCAAGAAAGTCACGGAAGGTTGGTTGCAATAGCGAATCATTGGTGTTTTGAACAAAAACTTTGACGAACTCACGATACCCTCGAATCTTGTCGAAACCGACGTTACGGGCGAACGGTTAGTTCGAAATGCTCGATTTTGCAAGAATCACACATAATTGGATGAAACTAAGGTTTTTCACACTCTTCTAACCAGAAACGACCATTTTTGTAGCTGGGAACGAAGATTCGACAAATTTGGTCGGAATCGATGTTGCGAACGACCAAACCGTTCGCGGTCGGTCGAAATGCGTGAAATTCCTTCATTTGCACGGAATGAACGCATTTCAACCGTTTCGAGCAAGAAAGTCACGGAAGTTTGGCTGCAATAGCGAATCATTGGTGTTTTGAACGGAAACTTCGACGAACTCACGATACCCTCGAATCTTGTCGAAACCGACGTTACGGGCGAACGGTTAGTTCGAAATGCTCGATTTCGCAAGAATCACACATAATTGGATGAAACTAAGGTTTTTCACACGTTTCCAACCAGAAACGACCATTTTTGTCGCTGGGAACGAAGATTCGACGAATTTAGTCGAAATCGATGTTGCGATCGACCAAACCGTTCGCGGTCGTCCGAAATGCATGAAATTCCTTCATTTGCACGGAATAAACGCATTTCAACCGTTTCGAGCAAGAAAGTCACGGAAGTTTGGCTGCAATAGCGAATTATTGGTGTTTTGAACGACAACTTTGACGAACTCACGATACCCTCGAATCTTGTCGAAAACGACGTTACGGGCGAACGGTTGGTTCGAAATGCTCGATTTTGCAAGAAAAACACATAATTGGATGAAACTAAGGTTTTTTACACGTTCCTAACCAGAAACGACCATTTTTGTAGCTGGGAACGAAGATTCGACGAATTTGGTCGAAATCGATGTTGGGAACGACCAAACCGTTCGCGGTCGGTCGAAATGCTTGAAATTCCTCCATTCGCACGAAATAAACGCATTTCAACTGTTTCGAGCAAGAAAGTCAAGGAAGGTTGGTTGCAATAGCGAATCATTGGTGTTTTGAACGGAAACTTCGACGAACTCACGATACCCTCGAATCTTGTCGAAAACGACGTTACGGGCGAACGGTTAGTCCGAGATGCTCGATTTTGCAAGAATCACACATAATTGGATAAAACTAAGGTTTTTCACACGTTTTCAACCAGAAACGACCATTTTTGTAGCTGGGAACAAAGATTCGACGAATTTGGTCGAAATCGATGTTGCGAACGACCAAACAGTTCTCGGTCGGTCGAATTGCATAAAATTCCTTCATTTGCACGGAATGAACGCATTTCAACCGTTCCGAGCAAGAAAGTCACGAAGTTTGGCTGCAATAGCGAATCATTGTTTTTTTTATTTTTTTTTTTTATTTAGTGTCGCATCAACTGCTAAGGTTATTAGCGACAGACATATTTACATAGTGTACATCTTATATAATAAAAGACAAGGTTATATTGAGACAGGCTTTTTTTTGTAAAATTTTTTCAAGCCTTCACCTGGCGCGGCCGGGGTCTACGGCTGCCAGGGCTCCATATTTGACGAGATATTAGTTCGATATTTAATAACGATATTAATAAACAATAATTAGTTGGACGCCAATTCGTTTTGCGAGAACGGATAAACTCTTTTTTCGTAGATACACAATTTATATTGGCCGGCTATCAGATAACGGGGAGTTTGGGTTCGATTGATTGACCCTAGTTCGAGTGGGAGTCATAGGTAGGGTGGTTTCCTTGAATTCAAAAGAATCAACAAGCAATTAAGAGACTTCCAATGGACAGAAATATAATTTATTTTTACAACTTACGGTTCTCCGACTATTCCTGTGGTTTTTTCTGATACGTTTCGCCTCGCACACGTACACACACATGCAAGCATACACTAATATAACGACACAATTTAACGCAGCGACTGTTACAATTAACGAAATTTTGAGAAATATAACGCGACTTCTCGGCGATGGACTCTTTCCTTCCTCTTTACAATACGAGGTCACGGCTTGAGATTCGGGACAAGAGTGATTCGATTCGCGATCTGATTCGCGATTATTCGTTATTGCTCGAATATGATTTTCGATTCGCGCACGCGCTTACCTTTGCGCTCGAAAAGTTTATCGCCGGAGAGTCGAGCGTTGACGTCGAGGAAATTTATACTTAATGATTATGTCCTGTTACATTCTCCTCCCTCAGACCTTGACGTCAACGACGAAAGTTTTGACTCAAGCGAGATTGAAAAAAAATTAAATTTAGAGATTCTGTCGACTTATATTTCCTTTTTGGAGCTCTTCTGTAATAAATAGCTGGAATAAATATAGCATAATATAGCATGTTAGAAATTCTTGTGAATTCAAAGAAAGGTGGGTGGTGGTAGGAATTGGATTCTATCCTCTATAATAATGCTAGATACGAGAAACGCGCGTGACCTCGCGACTTGACATAGACTCGTATGACTGCCAGCATAGTAAATACGATAGTGTAATAAACATGAAATCTTAATTAATTTTTTTTTTTTTTTTTTTTTTTTTAAACAAACGAAATCTACGTATTACCCCTATTATTTACATAGCTAGGGTTAATTTCGTGGCATCTACGATGTCTTCGTGTTGGCTCTTCTTCGGGTTTCCGATGGATACTATGCATCGGTGGCTTCCTTCGCCTTTGAGCTATTATTTGACAACGTCTGGGTTGGACTTGAATGTGAAGCGTGATATCGTAGAGAATGCGAGCGAGGTAACAACTGGTTGGCATCGTGTTCAAGCTGCCATGCATCTCGCTGACAAGATGGTGGTGGTCCATGGAATCATTTCGGATCCGTCAGGTAATGCAGTTCGGCCTGGGCCGGACTGGTCTCAGCGGGTCTGACGTGTGAAATGATTCGTTTATGACATTTCGAGATTGATAAATCCGGATTATATATACATATATATACATACATATATATATATACATATATATATATACATATATATATATATATTTTTTTTTTGTTGCTTCCCGGTAATCTTGAATGGTACTGGCTGGTATTAGCACCTTAGTCGAGAGAGACGAATGTGTTATTGCATTCGCGTCACCAGATGCATTGCTGTGGCTTGTCAACATTGGCTTCAGTAGTGGAAACGAATTCTGATTCCCCTGAAGTAAGTAGCAAGATTTACCACCTGCCGTTATAAACCGCTCACAGCAATTGCAAATGGCTTATGGTCGACATTGACTGGGATTATTCAATTGTTGTTTCCCGCTGGTAAAACGCGGAACTGATTATTTGAGTTTTCAACGTTTCGTCGAGGTTGCATCGTTCTGGACAGTCCTCTGCCGCCGAAGTAGGGGGCGAGGTTGTTGACGATACTGCTCAGCTTCCTAGTCTTGGCTCTAACAGCGAGGATTTCAAGTACGGCCTACGAAAGCACTTTCTTCTCTGTGGACCCCCGTAACATATGACATCCGTTTCGACATCATCTTCGGAAAATTTTCACGATCCTCTTCTTGCTTGGTTTTCATGCGGAGTCGGTGTTTTCTGAAGTTGACATCGTGGGAACGATCAATTGGTCCTCAGACTTCGTCGAGGTATTTTCAGGTCCGTGACGTAATATTTTCCGACGATTTTATCGTTTTCGTCCGCAAGTTCGACAATCATCGGTCCATATGTTCTTTTGACGAACGCTGGGCCTATATAACGATGACCTAGCTTAGCAGAATAACCTTCGGATTTTTTACTAAGTTTTTTATTCGGATAATAAACTTCGGTACCTATTTGAATTTTAACTTGATGAACCTTTTCAGAATTTATCTTGGCTAGACGTTTGGCTGAGTAGTCTTCTAACCGCTTTTCAACTTGGTGGCGTAATTCAACTATTTTGTCAATTCTCTTAACCCAATCATTGACAGCTTCATCCCGCACCGCCGGCCTAACATCATCGCAATCTCGTGAGATATTTTCGACGATTGCTTCCCTACCGTGGTTTAAATAAAACGGGGAGATTCGGCTTCCCGCATGCGGTACGGTGTTGTACGCTAATTGAATTTTTGATAAATTTTTGTCCCACTCATTGTGTTTGTCGTTTACGAATGCGGCTATCATAGGTTTTATTGTCCTGTTTACGCGCTCGACTGGATTCGCCTGGGGATGTGCGAGAGGCGTGGTAAAGTGCGCAACGTTCCTCGCAATAAGGAAACTCTTTAGATCTTTGTTGATATACTCAGTCCCGTTGTCAGTGACTATCGATTTAGGGGTTCCCCATTTATCGAACACTTGATCCAATACTTTTACAACTAACTTACCGGTTTGATTTCTGACCGGGAATATTTCGATAAATTTGGTGTACAGATCTTGAATGACGATAGCATAGACATTGCCCTTTTTTGACCGTGTGAACGGGCCTATAGTGTCTACTGATAGTTGTGCCCAGGGCAGGTGGAGTGGTCGACTCGACAATGGCCCTTTCAATGGCTTTTGGTTATATTTAATTTTAACGCACGTTTCACAGTCTTCGACGAACGATTTTATGTCTTGTGACATGCCGAGCCAATAGTAATTTTGACGTATGCGGTCGTAAGTTTTGTCTCTACCTAGATGACCGGCTTCGGGTGACTCGTGATTTTCTTTTATTATGTTAATAACTTCCTCGGGCCTTATAACCTTCTTCCAAGGGTTTTCGTCGTCAATTAGTGCTTTTGCGTAATCTGGTCTATAATAGAATAGCTCGTTGCTTTCTATTTTCCATTCTCCAAACCTCTTCGGGTATTTGCTGACGAGCTCATATTTTGTCTTAAACCATTCAGAATCGCAGGTAGTATTTAATCGAATTCGACTTTCAATCGCCTCCTCGATCGTCTTTTCCCATCCAAGGGGATCGACGTCTACGTTAAACATTCTAGAGAGCGCATCGGGGGCTTCATTCGTTGTTCCCCGTCTATGCTCGATCGTCATGTTGTGTTGCAATAAGTAAATAGCCCACCGTGCAAGGCGACCTACTGGGTTTTTCAATCCGTGGAGCCAACGCAGAGCTTGGTGGTCTGTGACAACTGTGAAGGCCATGCCTTCTAAATAGCAGCGTAATTTTTCGACCGACCAAACAACCGCGAGACACTCTTTCTCCGTTGTCGTATAATATAGTTCTGCGCCTCTTAACGGACGGCTCAGAACTTCTATTAAATGTTCTTTATCCGAGTTCGGATCTTTCTGAACGAGGATTGCTCCAAGTCCGAAATCGCTCGCATCCGTGTATAAGATGAACGGTTGTCTTGGTATCGGGGTGTATGGTCGCGGTGTATTTGACAACGCGATTTTTACTTCTTCGAACGCTTTCTGCTCGACCTCTGTCCACTTCCAGGGAACTTTAACACTTGTCAATTTATTCAGGGGACCCTGTACGCGAGCAATATTTTTTAGGTGACGATGGTACCAATTTACTAAACCATTAAATTGTCGAAGTTGAGTCCGGTCTTTCGGGACCGGGAAGTCGAGAATTGGTTGAATTTTTTCTGGATTTGGTCTCATGCCCATCTGATCTATAATGTACCCGAGAAATTTCACCTCTTTACAAGCGAAACTACTTTTTTCGCGGTTGACTATTAGTTTTGCTTCGCGGAGCACTTCAAAGAGTATTGACAAAATAGTAAGATGTTCGTGGAGATCCTCACTCACGATTATCCAATCGTCTAAGTAGGCAAAGATTTGATCGATCCATTTATTCGGTAAATTTCTTTCAATGAGCAACTCGTTTATCCTACGTTTTAACGTGTCCATCAACCGCTGAAAAGTGGAAGGCGCTCCCGTTAAGCCATATGGCATCCTAAGCCATTCCAGAAGTCCTTTACCTTCCACGACAAACGCCGTGTACTTACGACTGTCTTCGTCCATCGGGATTTGGTGAAATGCTTCACTCATATCCAACGTTGATATAATTTTAGCTCGATGTAACTGTGATAGAATAGAGCCCATCTGTGGTAATGGGTACGCAGGTTTCTTTGTCTTCTTATTAACCGCACGATAATCGATACAGAATCTCAGGCCGCCGTTAGCTTTTGGAGCGACGACCGGTGAGCTTGCCCACTCGCTGTTGCTCCAAGTGATATATTTCTTCTCCAATAGACGATCTACTTCATTGTTAATAAATTCGCGAACTGCCTCGCTACGCCTGTACGGTTTTTGTCGGTGGGGGACAGGGTCCTCTAATTCGATTTTGTGGACAATTAAATCTGTGACTCCCGATGAATCTCTGTCGAGCTTGGAAAACTCCTCGTCTAGGAATTTTGTCAATGTTTCTGACTGGTCTATGGACAAGGCTCTTAGCTCGCTTGGAAATACATATCTATATGAACACGGATAAGATTCGTTACTACCGGCCAGGCTCCATGTTCGACCGTGGGGATCAACTTTGACCTTAAATGATAACCAGAAGTCCACTCCAAGTATGACGTCGCTTGATAGGCCCGGGAAAATACTAAACCATTGTGGACCGTAGACTTCGCCAATATCAATCAGAAAACACGTGCCGCCTAAGCTTTTTACTATCGACTTGTCACCTAATCGCACACCATTTTTTGATGAGGAGTCTGGTGTTATTTCTTTCACTTGAAATTCTTTGACGCGTTCATATGCGGATTCACTGAGATACGATCTCTCACTTCCGCTGTCTATTATCCCGGAAATTTTTTGACCGAAAATACAGATTCCAATCGGTATTCTCGTTACCTGATCTGGTTCTGTCGCTCCGTTTCCTGGGCAATATACTCGACGTTTTGCGAGTCGATGTATGAAATGCGGAGGGATCAAGGTCGGTTTCCAGCTTTTTAACGTTTCGTTGTCTAATTTCTGGAAATTATTTCGGTTATCTCTGTTGACATTGCTGGATGTGTTAGCTGTAATTATCGTTAATTGAACGAAATTTTCGAAATTCCCCGAACTCGACGCTTGCTCGTCTGTTTCTATTTCGCTTTCCGACATTTCTGGCTCTTCATCGGTTTCGATAAGCACATCTAATTCGATTGGCAAATTATTCGCGATATCTTTCGAGTTATTTCTTGACGGATGTAAATGAGAATCATTCGCACTAGTCGATGGTTTATCGAGGTCAATGGTTTGTTCGATTCTGAATTTCGAGTTTTCTGATGCTGGCGTTCGCTCAATATCCCCTTTGCCCTCTGTAACAGTAACTTGAGACGTGGTTACCGCGGGCTTTTGTCGTTTCCCGACTGATTTGGGCAATTCTAATTCACATGCCCCTTTTGTAGACAGAGGTGACACGCATCCTGCCGAGGGGCAGTACAAAAGCGAGTGCTATGTCCTCTCTCTCCACAATTGAAGCAAAAAATCTTGCTCCAGTCGCGGGTTTGGCGATTGTCATTACTTCGGTCGGGATAACTATTTTTTTCAATTTCCGATTTTCCGAACTCCGCGAGATTTTGTTGCAGTCGTTGTTTCATTAGAGGTTTCGTAACGTTCGGCTTCGTGAAAGGTTTCTTGTCGCTATGGGGAATTTTATTTTGTAGGGCACCTAATTCTGTCACGCACCGAACCTCGTCCGAGACTGCCTGTTCTTCATCTTCTCCGCTAGACGGATTGAACTCGTCTTCTAAGCGATTGAGTTCCATGACTTTTGATCTATGCTGGGTATCCCTTTGACATTCAGACGATCTACGATACAGGTAGCTTCTTTCGTTCAGATGGTGAAGGAACTCATTGTAATTTCTGATTTTTAAATTTAATAGTTCGCACGTCAAACGTGGATTGAACTTCACTAGAATTTGTCTCAGTTGTTCTCTGAACGTAGGGGGGTATTCCATTCTTTCGAAAATTAATCGAGCTCGACAAGTAAATTCCGCTAGGGTCTCACCTTTCTCGAGTTTCAAATCGCGAGCTTCGCCGTAAAGGTCGCCATCGCCTTTACGTACTCCCCATTGGTATCGGAAAGTTCTTGTGAAGTCTCTCCACGTTTGCCAATCGCGGTTATTTAGCAGATACCATGCTTTGTATGGTCCTTCAAAAATCGTTGATAAGTATGGAACGAATAAGTTTTTGTGAATCCCGCAAGTATTTAGTTTGTCCTCGAGTATTAATAAAAATTGGTCGGGATCTTTTTCTGTCCGAGGAAAATTAATTTTCCACGAGTTGATAATCCGACCGATATTTATCTCGGAGTTTGTACCCCAGTTACTATTATTTCCAGGGGATACGCTCGGTCTAGCTGGGTAAGCGTAATGGGAGTTTTCGCGATGTTCGAATTCCTCATCGCTGGACTCATCGTTCTGCCGCGACAACACGCCGCGCTTCGGAGTATTAGATCGTTCGTCGCGTGGTTGTCGATAATTCTGTCGACCGTCCTGGCTACGAATCAAATCAATATCGTCTGGATCAATGCGTCTATTATTTTCTCTGGTATTATTTAAATCCTGTCTGTTTCGCGTATAATTTGAATTTTCATTTTGTCTGATACTTTGGCCGGTCAGTTGACTATATAAATCATGCGTGACGTACCTATCTTCCGTCGCTATTCTGCCGTTGGGTAGTTGATAGGTGATTGTTAATTTATTTAATCGACCATACAACTCGTCGATGTGTTCGTTGGAGCAATTGAATTGCGAATTTCGATCGTCGTTACTCACGGGACGAAAGCGCTGGTCCCGAATAAACGAGGGATTTTGACGGATTTCGTCTCCGTTATTTACGTTTTCCCCAACGAAATGAACACTACGTGTCCGACTTTCTACGGAACCCTGCATATATAACGGATGTCTATCAGCTTCATCGAGTCGTCCGTTATTATTACTAGTTCCGGGATTATTTCTGATCATTTCTCGTAATCGAAAACCATCGGACTCGACGACTGATTGGGTTTTCTTTTTTGTTCCTGCAAATTCTCCGAGGTCGGTGGCAGACGGCCCTTCCCGATCTCTTGTTGGCAATACGTTTGGCTCGACAACAGACGGTCGAACGAAATTTAATAGATTTATTTGATCCGCTGTTTCGGATTCCACAAATCGGTTCGGATTGACCTCAGCCGGTCTAACCGAATTCACGAAATTCAAAATTTGTCTATCGCTTTCTCCGCGATACCGAACGAATGCTCCCGGAGGATTTCTTACCCCCTGAAAGTCTTCAGAATTCATGTTTTGCTCGTGAGGCAAATTTACAGACGATTCATTGACCAAGAATGCGTTACCCACATGGACACCCCTCTCCGACGCTGAGCTAGCCCGCGACGCGTTCATTCCATGATTATCATGACCGATTTTCGGATAACGATTATTCTCAATACTTCTACATAGCTGTTTCACCGTCCCCTCGAGTGATTCGATACTAGCTAATCTTCTATTTAGACTCACAATTTCTTCGATGACTCTATCTATCCTTTCATCTGAGCCCTGTGACCTCGTATTATCACCTGGGGTCGGAGTTGGCGTTCCTCGCATTCCCCTTCCCCTGCCTATGGGTGTTCCCGCTCTAACAGACGAGAGTGGAGCACCCAAGGTCAACGTCGACTGAGCATTTTTACCAAGGATTTGAGAGTCGATTGCACTTTCCAACATTCGCACATCCCCCGCGTCCTCAGTGGTTTGCACCCCCTCGGGTTCAGACACCCCTCCTGCAATCGTCGAACCGGTCTCTTCTTAAGACAACGGTATCGTAACGTTCAAGGATGCCGAACCGTCTTTAGAATTTTTATTTTTGCCGCCCTGTCTAGTCGCCATTTTCTTTGGTAGCGGGATAAACATGGAGGTCATATTGTCAGTTGCACTGTCCTGCCAAGATCGATTCTAAAAATGTATTTTCCAACGTGCAATTCACTTCGTTTGTAAATTTTAATTCAATTATATTTTCTAATGTGGATTTTATTATTATTATTTCGCTTTAATCTTACGCCGTAATTCAATAGCAATTTATACCCCCTTTTTTTAAAATTTATTTATACATTGATTTATTATTATTATTTATTTATTTATTTTTTTTCTTTATCTCTCCCTTTTGTTTCCTTTTTTTCTTATTTATTTAAAATTTTTTTTTTTTTACGGACTTGATTCGCAATGTATTTATTGATTCAATAAATAATTAATTAGTAAACGGATAACGACAAACAAATAAATTCAATAAATAATTAATAAATGAACGGATAATGACAAATAAATAAATTCAATAAATAATTAATGAATAAACGGATAATGACAAATAAATAAATTCAATAAATAATTAATTAATAAACGGATAATGACAAATAAATAAACAGATACGTATACACAATATTGTTCGAACGAAAATTTGTAGACGGTAATATTTGAAACGATCAATATATTTCGAAAATTTCGAAAGGTTTATGAGCATAAGCCAAACTTTCCGTCGCGGTTAAATGCTTCGAACTACAGCGTAAACAGACTAGCTGTCGCTTGGCCTTGACTGTACTGTAATCTCAATTGCTACGACTCAATAAGCACTCGATATTACAATTTTATTTCGACGAAATTATCAATTTGCCCCACGGTGAGCGCCAAATGAGACAGGCTTTTTTTCGTAAAATTTTTTCAAGCCTTCACCTGGCGCGGCCGGGGTCTACGGCTGCCAGGGCTCTATATTTGACGAGATATTAGTTCGATATTTAATAACGATATTAATAAACAATAATTAGTTGGACGCCAATTCGTTTTGCGAGAACGAATAAACTCTTTTTTCGTAGATACACAATTTATATTGGCCGGCTATCAGATAACGGGGAGTTTGGGTTCGATTGATTGACCCTAGTTCGAGTGGGAGTCATAGGTAGGGTGGTTTCCTTGAATTCAAAAGAATCAACAAGCAATTAAGAGACTTCCAATGGACAGAAATATAATTTATTTTTACAACTTACGGTTCTCCGACTATTCCTGTGGTTTTTTCTGATACGTTTCGACTCGCACACGTACACACACATGCAAGCATACACTAATATAACGACACAATTTAACGCAGCGACTGTTACAATTAACGAAATTTTGATAAATATAACGCGACTTCTCGGCGATGGACTCTTTCCTTCCTCTTTACAATACGAGGTCACGGCTTGAGATTCGGGACAAGAGTGATTCGATTCGCGATCTGATTCGCGATTATTCGTTATTGCTCGAATATGATTTTCGATTCGCGCACGCGCTTACCTTTGCGCTCGAAAAGTTTATCGCCGGAGAGTCGAGCGTTGACGTCGAGGAAATTTATACTTAATGATTATGTCCTGTTACAATATATAATCATAGATGTTTATATTCTTGATGAAATCAATGATTTTTGATGCACTTTGACCGTTCTTTAGGCATTCTTTTAGTGTAATAGGTACGTTCAGTTCTGTTCGTTGTCTTTGAAATTTTCGGCATTCAATTATGAGATGCTGGATAGTAATCCTCACGTTGCATGTTTCACATCGAATCATTGTTGTTTTGAACGAAAACTTCAAAGAACTCACGATACTCTCGAATCTTGTCGAAAACAAGTCACCACAATCCTATCAACGATTGACCGGCAACGAACCAATAAGAACTCAGTGCGACGTCGATAATTGTGCATCGACCAGCGCACAACCCAATCGATAGATCGATAGAGCAATCGATTTATCGATAAACCAATCCATCAATACAACGAACATCCAAAACTGAAGAATTTCCATCTACGAAACCAATACATTGTAAGTAAGCTAAGACCTCTGTAACTCAACTTTCCTATACTTGTTTCAATAAATACACTGAATTCAGCCGAAACAGATACGCCCAGCGTTTTAATGGTAATCCCAAAATAATGAAAAGCCCTTCCAATAACTTAGGGCATAACAACCGTTCGCGGTCGGTCGAAATGCGTGAAATTCCTTCATTTGCACGGAATGAACGCATTTCAACCGTTTCGAGCGAGAAAGTCACAAAAGTTTGGCTGCAATAGCGAATCATTGGTGTTTTGAACGGAAACTTCGACGAACTCACGATACCCTCGAATCTTGTCGAAACCGACGTTACGGGCGAACGGTCAGTTCGAAATGCTCGATATTGCAAGAATCACACATAATTAGATCAAACTGAGGTTTCTCACACGTTTTCAACCAGAAACAACCGTTTTCGTAGCCGGGAACGAAGATTCGACGAATTTGGTCGAAATCGATGTTGGGAACGACCAAACCGTTCGCGGTCGGTCGAAATGCGTGAAATTCCTTCATTTGCACGAAATAAACGCATTTCAACCGTTTCAAGCAAAAAAGTCACGGAAGTTTGGCTGCAATAGTGAATCATTGGTGTTTTAAACGAAAACTTCGAAGAACTCACGATACTCTCGAATCTTGTCGAAAACGACGTTACGGGCGAACGGTTAGTTCGAGATGCTCGATTTTCCAAGAATTACACATAATTGGATAAAACTAAGGTTTTTCACACGTTTCCAACCAGAAACGACCATTTTTGTAGCTGGGAACGAAGATTCGACGTATTTGGTCGAAATCGATGTTGCGAACAACCAAACCGTTCGCGGTCGGTCGAAATGCATGAAATTCCTTCATTCGCACGGAATCAACGCGTTTTAACCGTTTCGAGCAAGGAAGTCACGGAAGTTTGGTTGCAATAGCAAATCATTGGTGTTTTGAACGAAAACTTCGACGAACTCACGATACTCTCGAATCTTGTCGAAACCGACGTTACGGGCGAACGGTTAGTTCGAAATGCTCGATATTGCAAGAATCACACATAATTGGATGAAACTGAGGTTTCTTACACGTTTCCAACCAGAAACAACCATTTTTGTAGCTGGGAACAAAGATTCGACGAATTTGGTCAAAATCGATGTTGCGAACGACCAAACCGTTTGCGATCGGTCGAAATGCATGAAATTCCTTCATTCGCACGGAATGAACGCGATTCAACCGTTTCGAGCAAGAAAGTCACGGAAGTTTTGCTGCAATAGCGAATCATTGATGTTTCGAACGAAAACTTCGACGAACTCACGATACCCTTGAATCTTGTCGAAACCGATGTTACGGGCGAACGGTTAGCTCGAAATGCTCGATTTTACAAAAATCACACATAATTGGATAAAACTGAGGTTTTTCACACGTTTCCAACGAGAAACGACCATTTTTGTCGCTGGGAACGAAGATTCGACGAATTTGGTCGAAATCGATGTTGCGAACGACCAAACCGTTCGCGGTCGGTCGAAATGCATGAAATTCCTTCATTTGTACGGAATGAACGCATTTTAACCGTTTCGAGCGAGAAAGTCACGGAAGTTTGGCTGCAATAGCGAATCATTGGCGTTTCGAACGAAATCTTCGACGAACTCAATATACTTTGGAATCTTGTCGAAACCGACGTTACGGGCGAACGGTTAGCTCGAAATGGTCGATTTTGCAAAAATCACACATAGTTGGATAAAACTAAGGTTTTTCACACGTTTCCAACCCGAAACGACCATTTTCGTCGCTGGGAACGAAGATTCGACGAATTTGGTCGAAATCGATGTTGCGAACGACCAAACCGTTCGCGGTCGGTCGAAATGCATGAAATTCCTTTATTTGCACGGAATGAACGCATTTCAACCGTTTCGAGCAAGAAAGTCACGGAAGTTTGGCTGCAATAGCGAATCATTGGTGTTTTGAACGAAAACTTCGACGAACTCACGATACCCTCGAATCTTGTCGAAACCTATGTTACGGGAGAACGGTTAGCTCGAAATGCTCGATTTTGCAAGAATCAAACATAGTTCGATGAAACTAAGGTTTTTCACATGTTTCCGACCCGAAACGGCCATTTTTGTAGCTGGGAAAGAAGATTCGACGAATTTGGTCGAAATCGATGTTGCGAGCGACCAAACCGTTCGCGGTCGGTCGAAATGCATGAAATTCCTTCATTTGCACGGAATGAACGCATTTCAACCGTTTCGAGCAAAAAAGTCACGGAAGTTTGGCTGCAATAGCGAATCATTCATGTTTTGAACGGAAACTTCGACGAACCCACGATACCCTCGAATCTTGTCGAAATCGACGTTACGGGCGAACGGTTCGTTCGAAATGCTCGATTTTGCAAAAATCACACATAGTTGGTAAGGTTTTCCACACGTTTCCAACCAGAAACAACCATTTTTGTAACTGGGAACGAAGATTCGACGAACTTGGTCGAAATCGATGTTGCGAGCGACCAACCCGTTCGCGATCGGTCGAAATGCATGAAATTCCGTCATTCGCACGGAATGAACGCATTTCAACCGTTTCGAGCAAGAAAGTCACGGAAGTTTGGCTGCAATAGCGAATCATTGGTGTTTTGGACGGAAACTTCGACGAACTCACGATACCCTCGAATCTTGTCGAAATCGACGTTACGGGCGAACGGTTCGTTCGAAATGCTCGATTTTGCAAGAATCACACATAATTGGATAAAACTAAGGTTTTTCACACGTTTCCAACCAGAAACAACCATTTTTGTAGCTGGGAACAAAGATTCGACGAATTTGGTCAAAATCGATGTTGCGAACGACCAAACCGTTTGCGATCGGTCGAAATGCATGAAATTCCTTCATTCGCACGGAATGAACGCATTTCAACCGTTTCGAGCAAGAAAGTCACGGAAGTTTTGCTGCAATAGCGAATCATTGGTGTTTTGAACGAAAACTTCGACGAACTCACGATACCCTCGAATCTTGTCGAAACCGATGTTACGGGCGAACGGTTAGCTCGAAATGCTCGATTTTACAAAAATCACACATAATTGGATGAAACTGAGGTTTTTCACACGTTTCCAACGAGAAACGACCATTTTAGTCGCTGGGAACGAAGATTCGACGAATTTGGTCGAAATCGATGTTGCGAACGACCAAACCGTTCGCGGTCGGTCGAAATGCATGAAATTCCTTCATTTGCACGGAATGAACGCATTTCAACCGTTTCGAGCAAGAAAGTCACGGAAGTTTGGCTGCAATAGCGAATCATTGGCGTTTCGAACGAAAACTTCGACGAACTCACGATACCCTCGAATCTTGTCGAAATCGACGTTACGGGCGAACGGTTCGTTCAAAATGCTCGATTTTGCAAAAATCACACATAGTTGGATAAAACTAAGGTTTTTCACATGTTTCCAACCCGAAACGACCATTTTCGTCGCTGGGAACAAAGATTCGACGAATTTGGTCAAAATCGATGTTGCGAACGACCAAACCGTTTGCGATCGGTCGAAATGCATGAAATTCCTTCATTTGCACGGAATTAACGCATTTCAACCATTTCGAGCAAGAAAGTCACGGAAGTTTGGCTGCAATAGCGAGTCATTGGTGTTTTGAACGGAAACTTCGACGAACTCACGATACCCTCGAATCTTGTCGAAATCGACGTTACGGGCGAACGGTTCGTTCGAAATGCTCGATTTTGCAAAAATCACACATAGTTGGATGCAACTAAGGTTTTTCACACGTTTCCAACCAGAAACAACCATTTTTGTAGCTGGGAACGAAGATTCGACGAATTTGGTCGAAATCGATGTTGCGAGCGACCAAACCGTTCGCGGTCGGTCGAAATGCATGAACTTCCTTCATTTGCACGGAATGAATGCATTTCAACCGTTCCGAGCAAGAAAGTCACGAAGTTTGGCTGCAATAGCGAATCATTGTTTTTTTTATTTTTTTTTTTTATTTAGTGTCGCATCAACTGCTAAGGTTAGTAGCGACAGACATATTTACATAGTGTACATCTTATATAATAAAAGACAAGGTTATATTGAGACAGGCTTTTTTTTGTAAAATTTTTTCAAGCCTTCACCTGGCGCGGCCGGGGTCTACGGCTGCCAGGGCTCTATATTTGACGAGATATTAGTTCGATATTTAATAACGATATTAAAAAACAATAATTAGTTGGACGCCAATTCGTTTTGCGAGAACGAATAAACTCTTTTTTCGTAGATACACAATTTATATTGGCCGGCTATCAGATAACGGGGAGTTTGGGTTCGATTGATTGACCCTAGTTCGAGTGGGAGTCATAGGTAGGGTGGTTTCCTTGAATTCAAAAGAATCAACAAGCAATTAAGAGACTTCCAATGGACAGAAATATAATTTATTTTTACAACTTACGGTTCTCCGACTATTCCTGTGGTTTTTTCTGATACGTTTCGACTAGCACACGTACACACACATGCAAGCATACACTAATATAACGACACAATTTAACGCAGCGACTGTTACAATTAACGAAATTTTGATAAATATAACGCGACTTCTCGGCGATGGACTCTTTCCTTCCTCTTTACAATACGAGGTCACGGCTTGAGATTCGGGACAAGAGTGATTCGATTCGCGATCTGATTCGCGATTATTCGTTATTGCTCGAATATGATTTTCGATTCGCGCACGCGCTTACCTTTGCGCTCGAAAAGTTTATCGCCGGAGAGTCGAGCGTTGACGTCGAGGAAATTTATACTTAATGATTATGTCCTGTTACAATATATAATCATAGATGTTTATATTCTTGATGAAATCAATGATTTTTGATGCACTTTGACCGTTCTTTAGGCATTCTTTTAGTGTAATAGGTACGTTCAGTTCTGTTCGTTGTCTTTGAAATTTTGGGCATTCAATTATGAGATGCTGGATAGTAATCCTCACGTTGCATGTTTCACATCGAATCATTGTTGTTTTGAACGAAAACTTCAAAGAACTCACGATACTCTCGAATCTTGTCGAAAACAAGTCACCACAATCCTATCAACGATTGACCGGCAACGAACCAATAAGAACTCAGTGCGACGTCGATAATTGTGCATCGACCAGCGCACAACCCAATCGATAGATCGATAGAGCAATCGATTTATCGATAAACCAATCAATCAATACAACGAACATCCAAAACTGAAGAATTTCCATCTACGAAACCAATACATTGTAAGTAAGCTAAGACCTCTGTAACTCAACTTTCCTATACTTGTTTCAATAAATACACTGAATTCAGCCGAAACAGATACGCCCAGCGTTTTGATGGTAATCCCAAAATAATAAAAAGCCCTTCCAATAACTTAGGGCATAACAACCGTTCGCGGTCGGTCGAAATGCATGAAATTCCTTCATTTGCACGGAATGAACGCATTTCAACCGTTTCGAGCGAGAAAGTCACAAAAGTTTGGCTGCAATAGCGAATCATTGGTGTTTTGAACGGAAACTTCGACGAACTCACGATACCCTCGAATCTTGTCGAAACCGACGTTACGGGCGAACGGTCAGTTCGAAATGCTCGATATTGCAAGAATCACACATAATTAGATCAAACTGAGGTTTCTCACACGTTTTCAACCAGAAACAACCGTTTTCGTAGCCGGGAACGAAGATTCGACGAATTTGGTCGAAATCGATGTTGGGAACGACCAAACCGTTCGCGGTCGGTCGAAATGCGTGAAATTCCTTCATTTGCACGAAATAAACGCATTTCAACCGTTTCAAGCAAAAAAGTCACGGAAGTTTGGCTGCAATAGTGAATCATTGGTGTTTTAAACGAAAACTTCGAAGAACTCACGATACTCTCGAATCTTGTCGAAAACGACGTTACGGGCGAACGGTTAGTTCGAGATGCTCGATTTTCCAAGAATTACACATAATTGGATAAAACTAAGGTTTTTCACACGTTTCCAACCAGAAACGACCATTTTTGTAGCTGGGAACGAAGATTCGACGTATTTGGTCGAAATCGATGTTGCGAACAACCAAACCGTTCGCGGTCGGTCGAAATGCATGAAATTCCTTCATTCGCACGGAATCAACGCGTTTTAACCGTTTCGAGCAAGGAAGTCACGGAAGTTTGGTTGCAATAGCAAATCATTGGTGTTTTGAACGAAAACTTCGACGAACTCACGATACTCTCGAATCTTGTCGAAACCGACGTTACGGGCGAACGGTTAGTTCGAAATGCTCGATATTGCAAGAATCACACATAATTGGATGAAACTGAGGTTTCTTACACGTTTCCAACCAGAAACAACCATTTTTGTAGCTGGGAACAAAGATTCGACGAATTTGGTCAAAATCGATGTTGCGAACGACCAAACCGTTTGCGATCGGTCGAAATGCATGAAATTCCTTCATTCGCACGGAATGAACGCGATTCAACCGTTTCGAGCAAGAAAGTCACGGAAGTTTTGCTGCAATAGCGAATCATTGATGTTTCGAACGAAAACTTCGACGAACTCACGATACCCTTGAATCTTGTCGAAACCGATGTTACGGGCGAACGGTTAGCTCGAAATGCTCGATTTTACAAAAATCACACATAATTGGATGAAACTGAGGTTTTTCACACGTTTCCAACGAGAAACGACCATTTTTGTCGCTGGGAACGAAGATTCGACGAATTTGGTCGAAATCGATGTTGCGAACGACCAAACCGTTCGCGGTCGGTCGAAATGCATGAAATTCCTTCATTTGTACGGAATGAACGCATTTTAACCGTTTCGAGCGAGAAAGTCACGGAAGTTTGGCTGCAATAGCGAATCATTGGCGTTTCGAACGAAATCTTCGACGAACTCAATATACTTTGGAATCTTGTCGAAACCGACGTTACGGGCGAACGGTTAGCTCGAAATGCTCGATTTTGCAAAAATCACACATAGTTGGATAAAACTAAGGTTTTTCACACGTTTCCAACCCGAAACGACCATTTTCGTCGCTGGGAACGAAGATTCGACGAATTTGGTCGAAATCGATGTTGCGAACGACCAAACCGTTCGCGGTCGGTCGAAATGCATGAAATTCCTTTATTTGCACGGAATGAACGCATTTCAACCGTTTCGAGCAAGAAAGTCACGGAAGTTTGGCTGCAATAGCGAATCATTGGTGTTTTGAACGAAAACTTCGACGAACTCACGATACCCTCGAATCTTGTCGAAATCGACGTTACGGGCGAACGGTTCGTTCGAAATGCTCGATTTTGCAAAAATCACACATAGTTGGTAAGGTTTTCCACACGTTTCCAACCAGAAACAACCATTTTTGTAACTGGGAACGAAGATTCGACGAACTTGGTCGAAACCGATGTTGCGAGCGACCAACCCGTTCGCGATCGGTCGAAATGCATGAAATTCCGTCATTCGCACGGAATGAACGCATTTCAACCGTTTCGAGCAAGAAAGTCACGGAAGTTTGGCTGCAATAGCGAATCATTGGTGTTTTGGACGGAAACTTCGACGAACTCACGATACCCTCGAATCTTGTCGAAATCGACGTTACGGGCGAACGGTTCGTTCGAAATGCTCGATTTTGCAAGAATCACACATAATTGGATAAAACTAAGGTTTTTCACACGTTTCCAACCCGAAACGACCATTTTTGTAGCTGGGAACAAAGATTCGACGAATTTGGTCAAAATCGATGTTGCGAACGACCAAACCGTTCGTGGTCGGTCGAAATGCATGAAATTCCTTCATTTGCAACGAATGAACGCATTTCGACCGTTTCGAGCAAGAGAGTCACGGACGTTTGGCGGCAATAGCGAATCATTGGTGTTTTGAACGGAAACTTCGACGAACTCACGATACCCTCGAATCTTGTCGAAACCGATGTTACGGGCGAACGGTTAGCTCGAAATGCTCGATTTTGCGAAAATCACACATAGTTGGATAAAACTAAGGTTTTTCACACGTTTCCAACCCGAAACGACCATTTTCGTCGCTGGGAACGAAGATTCGACGAATTTGGTCGAAATCGATGTTGCGAACGACCAAACCGTTCGCGGTCGGTCGAAATGCATGAAATTACTTCATTTGCACGGAATGAACGCATTTCAACCGTTTCGAGCAAGAAAGTCACGGAAGTTTGGCTGCAATAGCGAATCATTGGTGTTTTGAACGAAAACTTCGACGAACTCACGATACCCTCGAATCTTGTCGAAACCGATGTTACGGGAGAACGGTTAGCTCGAAATGCTCGATTTTGCAAGAATCAAACATAGTTCGATGAAACTAAGGTTTTTCACATGTTTCCAACCCGAAACGGCCATTTTTGTAGCTGGGAAAGAAGATTCGACGAATTTGGTCGAAATCGATGTTTCGAGCGACCAAACCGTTCGCGATCGGTCGAAATGCATGAAATTCCTTCATTTGCACGGAATGAACGCATTTCAACCGTTTCGAGCAAAAAAGTCACGGGAGTTTGGCTGCAATAGCGAATCATTCATGTTTTGAACGGAAACTTCGACGAACCCACGATACCCTCGAATCTTGTCGAAATCGACGTTACGGGCGAACAGTTCGTTCGAAATGCTCGATTTTGCAAAAATCACACATAGTTGGTAAGGTTTTCCACACGTTTCCAACCAGAAACAACCATTTTTGTAACTGGGAACGAAGATTCGACGAACTTGGTCGAAATCGATGTTGCGAGCGACCAACCCGTTCGCGATCGGTCGAAATGCATGAAATTCCTTCATTTGCACGGAATGAACGCGTTTCAACCGTTCCAAGCGAGAAAGTCACGGAAAGTTGGTTGCAATAGCGAATCATTGGTGTTTTGAACAAAAACTTGGACGAACTCACGATACCCTCGAATCTTGTCGAAACCGATGTTACGGGAGAACGGTTAGCTCGAAATGCTCGATTTTGCAAAAATCACACATAATTGGATGAAAATAAGGTTTTTCACACGTTTCCAACCCGAAACGACCATTTTTGTAGCTGGGAACAAAGATTCGACGAATTTGGTCAAAATCGATGTTGCGAACGACCAAACCGTTCGTGGTCGGTCGAAATGCATGAAATTCCTTCATTCGCAACGAATGAACGCATTTCGACCGTTTCGAGCAAGAGAGTCACGGACGTTTGGCGGCAATAGCGAATCATTGGTGTTTTGAACGGAAACTTCGACGAACTCACGATACCCTCGAATCTTGTCGAAATCGACGTTACGGTCGAACGGTTCGTTCGAAATGCTCGATTTTGCAAGAATCACACATAATTGGATAAAACTAAGGTTTTTTACACGTTTCCAACCAGAAACAACCATTTTTGTAGCTGGGAACAAAGATTCGACGAATTTGGTCAAAATCGATGTTGCGAACGACCAAACCGTTTGCGATCGGTCGAAATGCATGAAATTCCTTCATTCGCACGGAATGAACGCATTTCAACCGTTTCGAGCAAGAAAGTCACGGAAGTTTTGCTGCAATAGCGAATCATTGATGTTTCGAACGAAAACTTCGACGAACTCACGATACCCTCGAATCTTGTCGAAACCGATGTTACGGGCGAACGGTTAGCTCGAAATGCTCGATTTTACAAAAATCACACATAATTGGATGAAACTGAGGTTTTTCATACGTTTCCAACGAGAAACGACCATTTTTGTCGCTGGGAACGAAGATTCGACGAATTTGGTCGAAATCGATGTTGCGAACGACCAAACCGTTCGCGGTCGGTCGAAATGCATGAAATTCCTTCATTTGTACGGAATGAACGCATTTCAACCGTTTCGAGCTAGAAAGTCACGGAAGTTTGGCTGCAATAGCGAATCATTGGCGTTTCGAACGAAATCTTCGACGAACTCAATATACTTTGGAATCTTGTCGAAACCGACGTTACGGGCGAACGGTTAGCTCGAAATGCTCGATTTTGCAAAAATCACACATAGTTGGATAAAACTAAGGTTTTTCACACGTTTCCAACCCGAAACGACCATTTTCGTCGCTGGGAACGAAGATTCGACGAATTTGGTCGAAATCGATGTTGCGAACGACCAAACCGTTCGCGGTCGGTCGAAATGCATGAAATTCCTTTATTTGCACGGAATGAACGCATTTCAACCGTTTCGAGCAAGAAAGTCACGGAAGTTTGGCTGCAATAGCGAATCATTGGTGTTTTGAACGAAAACTTCGACGAACTCACGATACCCTCGAATCTTGTCGAAACCTATGTTACGGGAGAACGGTTAGCTCGAAATGCTCGATTTTGCAAGAATTAAACATAGTTCGATGAAACTAAGGTTTTTCACATGTTTCCGACCCGAAACGGCCATTTTTGTAGCTGGGAAAGAAGATTCGACGAATTTGGTCGAAATCGATGTTGCGAGCGACCAAACCGTTCGCGGTCGGTCGAAATGCATGAAATTCCTTCATTTGCACGGAATGAACGCATTTCAACCGTTTCGAGCAAAAAAGTCACGGAAGATTGGCTGCAATAGCGAATCATTCATGTTTTGAACGGAAACTTCGACGAACCCACGATACCCTCGAATCTTGTCGAAATCGACGTTACGGGCGAACGGTTCGTTCGAAATGCTCGATTTTGCAAAAATCACACATAGTTGGTAAGGTTTTCCACACGTTTCCAACCAGAAACAACCATTTTTGTAACTGGGAACGAAGATTCGACGAACTTGGTCGAAATCGATGTTGCGAGCGACCAACCCGTTCGCGATCGGTCGAAATGCATGAAATTCCGTCATTCGCACGGAATGAACGCATTTCAACCGTTTCGAGCAAGAAAGTCACGGAAGTTTGGCTGCAATAGCGAATCATTGGTGTTTTGGACGGAAACTTCGACGAACTCACGATACCCTCGAATCTTGTCGAAATCGACGTTACGGGCGAACGGTTCGTTCAAAATGCTCGATTTTGCAAAAATCACACATAGTTGGATAAAACTAAGGTTTTTCACATGTTTCCAACCCGAAACGACCATTTTCGTCGCTGGGAACAAAGATTCGACGAATTTGGTCAAAATCGATGTTGCGAACGACCAAACCGTTTGCGATCGGTCGAAATGCATGAAATTCCTTCATTTGCACGGAATTAACGCATTTCAACCATTTCGAGCAAGAAAGTCACGGAAGTTTGGCTGCAATAGCGAGTCATTGGTGTTTTGAACGGAAACTTCGACGAACTCACGATACCCTCGAATCTTGTCGAAATCGACGTTACGGGCGAACGGTTCGTTCGAAATGCTCGATTTTGCAAAAATCACACATAGTTGGATGCAACTAAGGTTTTTCACACGTTTCCAACCAGAAACAACCATTTTTGTAGCTGGGAACGAAGATTCGACGAATTTGGTCGAAATCGATGTTGCGAGCGACCAAACCGTTCGCGGTCGGTCGAAATGCATGAAATTCCTTCATTTGCACGGAATGAATGCATTTCAACCGTTCCGAGCAAGAAAGTCACGAAGTTTGGCTGCAATAGCGAATCATTGTTTTTTTTATTTTTTTTTTTTATTTAGTGTCGCATCAACTGCTAAGGTTATTAGCGACAGACATATTTACATAGTGTACATCTTATATAATAAAAGACAAGGTTATATTGAGACAGGCTTTTTTTTGTAAAATTTTTTCAAGCCTTCACCTGGCGCGGCCGGGGTCTACGGCTGCCAGGGCTCTATATTTGACGAGATATTAGTTCGATATTTAATAACGATATTAAAAAACAATAATTAGTTGGACGCCAATTCGTTGTGCGAGAACGAATAAACTCTTTTTTCGTAGATACACAATTTATATTGGCCGGCTATCAGATAACGGGGAGTTTGGGTTCGATTGATTGACCCTAGTTCGAGTGGGAGTCATAGGTAGGGTGGTTTCCTTGAATTCAAAAGAATCAACAAGCAATTAAGAGACTTCCAATGGACAGAAATATAATTTATTTTTACAACTTACGGTTCTCCGACTATTCCTGTGGTTTTTTCTGATACGTTTCGACTAGCACACGTACACACACATGCAAGCATACACTAATATAACGACACAATTTAACGCAGCGACTGTTACAATTAACGAAATTTTGATAAATATAACGCGACTTCTCGGCGATGGACTCTTTCCTTCCTCTTTACAATACGAGGTCACGGCTTGAGATTCGGGACAAGAGTGATTCGATTCGCGATCTGATTCGCGATTATTCGTTATTGCTCGAATATGATTTTCGATTCGCGCACGCGCTTACCTTTGCGCTCGAAAAGTTTATCGCCGGAGAGTCGAGCGTTGACGTCGAGGAAATTTATACTTAATGATTATGTCCTGTTACAATATATAATCATAGATGTTTATATTCTTGATGAAATCAATGATTTTTGATGCACTTTGACCGTTCTTTAGGCATTCTTTTAGTGTAATAGGTACGTTCAGTTCTGTTCGTTGTCTTTGAAATTTTGGGCATTCAATTATGAGATGCTGGATAGTAATCCTCACGTTGCATGTTTCACATCGAATCATTGTTGTTTTGAACGAAAACTTCAAAGAACTCACGATACTCTCGAATCTTGTCGAAAACAAGTCACCACAATCCTATCAACGATTGACCGGCAACGAACCAATAAGAACTCAGTGCGACGTCGATAATTGTGCATCGACCAGCGCACAACCCAATCGATAGATCGATAGAGCAATCGATTTATCGATAAACCAATCAATCAATACAACGAACATCCAAAACTGAAGAATTTCCATCTACGAAACCAATACATTGTAAGTAAGCTAAGACCTCTGTAACTCAACTTTCCTATACTTGTTTCAATAAATACACTGAATTCAGCCGAAACAGATACGCCCAGCGTTTTGATGGTAATCCCAAAATAATAAAAAGCCCTTCCAATAACTTAGGGCATAACAACCGTTCGCGGTCGGTCGAAATGCATGAAATTCCTTCATTTGCACGGAATGAACGCATTTCAACCGTTTCGAGCGAGAAAGTCACAAAAGTTTGGCTGCAATAGCGAATCATTGGTGTTTTGAACGGAAACTTCGACGAACTCACGATACCCTCGAATCTTGTCGAAACCGACGTTACGGGCGAACGGTCAGTTCGAAATGCTCGATATTGCAAGAATCACACATAATTAGATCAAACTGAGGTTTCTCACACGTTTTCAACCAGAAACAACCGTTTTCGTAGCCGGGAACGAAGATTCGACGAATTTGGTCGAAATCGATGTTGGGAACGACCAAACCGTTCGCGGTCGGTCGAAATGCGTGAAATTCCTTCATTTGCACGAAATAAACGCATTTCAACCGTTTCAAGCAAAAAAGTCACGGAAGTTTGGCTGCAATAGTGAATCATTGGTGTTTTAAACGAAAACTTCGAAGAACTCACGATACTCTCGAATCTTGTCGAAAACGACGTTACGGGCGAACGGTTAGTTCGAGATGCTCGATTTTCCAAGAATTACACATAATTGGATAAAACTAAGGTTTTTCACACGTTTCCAACCAGAAACGACCATTTTTGTAGCTGGGAACGAAGATTCGACGTATTTGGTCGAAATCGATGTTGCGAACAACCAAACCGTTCGCGGTCGGTCGAAATGCATGAAATTCCTTCATTCGCACGGAATCAACGCGTTTTAACCGTTTCGAGCAAGGAAGTCACGGAAGTTTGGTTGCAATAGCAAATCATTGGTGTTTTGAACGAAAACTTCGACGAACTCACGATACTCTCGAATCTTGTCGAAACCGACGTTACGGGCGAACGGTTAGTTCGAAATGCTCGATATTGCAAGAATCACACATAATTGGATGAAACTGAGGTTTCTTACACGTTTCCAACCAGAAACAACCATTTTTGTAGCTGGGAACAAAGATTCGACGAATTTGGTCAAAATCGATGTTGCGAACGACCAAACCGTTTGCGATCGGTCGAAATGCATGAAATTCCTTCATTCGCACGGAATGAACGCGATTCAACCGTTTCGAGCAAGAAAGTCACGGAAGTTTTGCTGCAATAGCGAATCATTGATGTTTCGAACGAAAACTTCGACGAACTCACGATACCCTTGAATCTTGTCGAAACCGATGTTACGGGCGAACGGTTAGCTCGAAATGCTCGATTTTACAAAAATCACACATAATTGGATGAAACTGAGGTTTTTCACACGTTTCCAACGAGAAACGACCATTTTTGTCGCTGGGAACGAAGATTCGACGAATTTGGTCGAAATCGATGTTGCGAACGACCAAACCGTTCGCGGTCGGTCGAAATGCATGAAATTCCTTCATTTGTACGGAATGAACGCATTTTAACCGTTTCGAGCGAGAAAGTCACGGAAGTTTGGCTGCAATAGCGAATCATTGGCGTTTCGAACGAAATCTTCGACGAACTCAATATACTTTGGAATCTTGTCGAAACCGACGTTACGGGCGAACGGTTAGCTCGAAATGCTCGATTTTGCAAAAATCACACATAGTTGGATAAAACTAAGGTTTTTCACACGTTTCCAACCCGAAACGACCATTTTCGTCGCTGGGAACGAAGATTCGACGAATTTGGTCGAAATCGATGTTGCGAACGACCAAACCGTTCGCGGTCGGTCGAAATGCATGAAATTCCTTTATTTGCACGGAATGAACGCATTTCAACCGTTTCGAGCAAGAAAGTCACGGAAGTTTGGCTGCAATAGCGAATCATTGGTGTTTTGAACGAAAACTTCGACGAACTCACGATACCCTCGAATCTTGTCGAAACCTATGTTACGGGAGAACGGTTAGCTCGAAATGCTCGATTTTGCAAGAATCAAACATAGTTCGATGAAACTAAGGTTTTTCACATGTTTCCGACCCGAAACGGCCATTTTTGTAGCTGGGAAAGAAGATTCGACGAATTTGGTCGAAATCGATGTTGCGAGCGACCAAACCGTTCGCGGTCGGTCGAAATGCATGAAATTCCTTCATTTGCACGGAATGAACGCATTTCAACCGTTTCGAGCAAAAAAGTCACGGAAGTTTGGCTGCAATAGCGAATCATTCATGTTTTGAACGGAAACTTCGACGAACCCACGATACCCTCGAATCTTGTCGAAATCGACGTTACGGGCGAACGGTTCGTTCGAAATGCTCGATTTTGCAAAAATCACACATAGTTGGTAAGGTTTTCCACACGTTTCCAACCAGAAACAACCATTCTTGTAACTGGGAACGAAGATTCGACGAACTTGGTCGAAATCGATGTTGCGAGCGACCAACCCGTTCGCGATCGGTCGAAATGCATGAAATTCCGTCATTCGCACGGAATGAACGCATTTCAACCGTTTCGAGCAAGAAAGTCACGGAAGTTTGGCTGCAATAGCGAATCATTGGTGTTTTGGACGGAAACTTCGACGAACTCACGATACCCTCGAATCTTGTCGAAATCGACGTTACGGGCGAACGGTTCGTTCAAAATGCTCGATTTTGCAAAAATCACACATAGTTGGATAAAACTAAGGTTTTTCACATGTTTCCAACCCGAAACGACCATTTTCGTCGCTGGGAACAAAGATTCGACGAATTTGGTCAAAATCGATGTTGCGAACGACCAAACCGTTTGCGATCGGTCGAAATGCATGAAATTCCTTCATTTGCACGGAATTAACGCATTTCAACCATTTCGAGCAAGAAAGTCACGGAAGTTTGGCTGCAATAGCGAGTCATTGGTGTTTTGAACGGAAACTTCGACGAACTCACGATACCCTCGAATCTTGTCGAAATCGACGTTACGGGCGAACGGTTCGTTCGAAATGCTCGATTTTGCAAAAATCACACATAGTTGGATGCAACTAAGGTTTTTCACACGTTTCCAACCAGAAACAACCATTTTTGTAGCTGGGAACGAAGATTCGACGAATTTGGTCGAAATCGATGTTGCGAGCGACCAAACCGTTCGCGGTCGGTCGAAATGCATGAAATTCCTTCATTTGCACGGAATGAATGCATTTCAACCGTTCCGAGCAAGAAAGTCACGAAGTTTGGCTGCAATAGCGAATCATTGTTTTTTTTATTTTTTTTTTTTATTTAGTGTCGCATCAACTGCTAAGGTTATTAGCGACAGACATATTTACATAGTGTACATCTTATATAATAAAAGACAAGGTTATATTGAGACAGGCTTTTTTTTGTAAAATTTTTTCAAGCCTTCACCTGGCGCGGCCGGGGTCTACGGCTGCCAGGGCTCTATATTTGACGAGATATTAGTTCGATATTTAATAACGATATTAAAAAACAATAATTAGTTGGACGCCAATTCGTTGTGCGAGAACGAATAAACTCTTTTTTCGTAGATACACAATTTATATTGGCCGGCTATCAGATAACGGGGAGTTTGGGTTCGATTGATTGACCCTAGTTCGAGTGGGAGTCATAGGTAGGGTGGTTTCCTTGAATTCAAAAGAATCAACAAGCAATTAAGAGACTTCCAATGGACAGAAATATAATTTATTTTTACAACTTACGGTTCTCCGACTATTCCTGTGGTTTTTTCTGATACGTTTCGACTAGCACACGTACACACACATGCAAGCATACACTAATATAACGACACAATTTAACGCAGCGACTGTTACAATTAACGAAATTTTGATAAATATAACGCGACTTCTCGGCGATGGACTCTTTCCTTCCTCTTTACAATACGAGGTCACGGCTTGAGATTCGGGACAAGAGTGATTCGATTCGCGATCTGATTCGCGATTATTCGTTATTGCTCGAATATGATTTTCGATTCGCGCACGCGCTTACCTTTGCGCTCGAAAAGTTTATCGCCGGAGAGTCGAGCGTTGACGTCGAGGAAATTTATACTTAATGATTATGTCCTGTTACAATATATAATCATAGATGTTTATATTCTTGATGAAATCAATGATTTTTGATGCACTTTGACCTTCTTTAGGCATTCTTTTAGTGTAATAGGTACGTTCAGTTCTGTTCGTTGTCTTTGAAATTTTGGGCATTCAATTATGAGATGCTGGATAGTAATCCTCACGTTGCATGTTTCACATCGAATCATTGTTGTTTTGAACGAAAACTTCAAAGAACTCACGATACTCTCGAATCTTGTCGAAAACAAGTCACCACAATCCTATCAACGATTGACCGGCAACGAACCAATAAGAACTCAGTGCGACGTCGATAATTGTGCATCGACCAGCGCACAACCCAATCGATAGATCGATAGAGCAATCGATTTATCGATAAACCAATCAATCAATACAACGAACATCCAAAACTGAAGAATTTCCATCTACGAAACCAATACATTGTAAGTAAGCTAAGACCTCTGTAACTCAACTTTCCTATACTTGTTTCAATAAATACACTGAATTCAGCCGAAACAGATACGCCCAGCGTTTTAATGGTAATCCCAAAATAATAAAAAGCCCTTCCAATAACTTAGGGCATAACAACCGTTCGCGGTCGGTCGAAATGCATGAAATTCCTTCATTTGCACGGAATGAACGCATTTCAACCGTTTCGAGCAAGAAAGTCACGGAAGTTTGGCTGCAATAGCGAATCATTGGCGTTTCGAACGAAAACTTCGACGAACTCACGATACCCTCGAATCTTGTCGAAATCGACGTTACGGGCGAACGGTTCGTTCAAAATGCTCGATTTTGCAAAAATCACACAACGTTGGATGAAACTAAGGTTTTTCACATGTTTCCAACCCGAAACGACCATTTTCGTCGCTGGGAACGAAGATTCGACGAATTTGGTCGAAATCGATGTTGCGAGCGACCAAACCGTTCGCGGTCGGTCGAAATGCATGAAATTCCTTCATTTGCACGGAATGAATGCATTTCAACCGTTTCGAGCGAGAAAGTCACGGAAGTTTGGCTGCAATAGCGAATCATTGGTGTTTTGAACGGAAACTTCGACGAACTCACGATACCCTCGAATCTTGTCGAAACCGATGTTACGGGCGAACGGTTAGCTCGAAATGCTCGATTTTGCGAAAATCACACATAGTTGGATAAAACTAAGGTTTTTCACACGTTTCCAACCCGAAACGACCATTTTCGTCGCTGGGAACGAAGATTCGACGAATTTGGTCGAAATCGATGTTGCGAACGACCAAACCGTTCGCGGTCGGTCGAAATGCATGAAATTACTTCATTTGCACGAAATGAACGCATTTCAACCGTTTCGAGCAAGAAAGTCACGGAAGTTTGGCTGCAATAGCGAATCATTGGTGTTTTGAACGAAAACTTCGACGAACTCACGATACCCTCGAATCTTGTCGAAACCGATGTTACGGGAGAACGGTTAGCTCGAAATGCTCGATTTTGCAAGAATCAAACATAGTTCGATGAAACTAAGGTTTTTCACATGTTTCCAACCCGAAACGGCCATTTTTGTAGCTGGGAAAGAAGATTCGACGAATTTGGTCGAAATCGATGTTTCGAGCGACCAAACCGTTCGCGATCGGTCGAAATGCATGAAATTCCTTCATTTGCACGGAATGAACGCATTTCAACCGTTTCGAGCAAAAAAGTCACGGGAGTTTGGCTGCAATAGCGAATCATTCATGTTTTGAACGGAAACTTCGACGAACCCACGATACCCTCGAATCTTGTCGAAATCGACGTTACGGGCGAACAGTTCGTTCGAAATGCTCGATTTTGCAAAAATCACACATAGTTGGTAAGGTTTTCCACACGTTTCCAACCAGAAACAACCATTTTTGTTACTGGGAACGAAGATTCGACGAACTTGGTCGAAATCGATGTTGCGAGCGACCAACCCGTTCGCGATCGGTCGAAATGCATGAAATTCCTTCATTTGCACGGAATGAACGCGTTTCAACCGTTCCGAGCGAGAAAGTCACGGAAAGTTGGTTGCAATAGCGAATCATTGGTGTTTTGAACAAAAACTTGGACGAACTCACGATACCCTCGAATCTTGTCGAAACCGATGTTACGGGAGAACGGTTAGCTCGAAATGCTCGATTTTGCAAAAATCACACATAATTGGATGAAAATAAGGTTTTTCACACGTTTCCAACACGAAACGACCATTTTTGTAGCTGGGAACAAAGATTCGACGAATTTGGTCAAAATCGATGTTGCGAACGACCAAACCGTTCGTGGTCGGTCGAAATGCATGAAATTCCTTCATTTGCAACGAATGACCGCATTTCGACCGTTTCGAGCAAGAGAGTCACGGACGTTTGGCGGCAATAGCGAATCATTGGTGTTTTGAACGGAAACTTCGACGAACTCACGATACCCTCGAATCTTGTCGAAATCGACGTTACGGGCGAACGGTTCGTTCGAAATGCTCGATTTTGCAAGAATCACACATAATTGGATAAAACTAAGGTTTTTCACACGTTTCCAACCAGAAACAACCATTTTTGTAGCTGGGAACAAAGATTCGACGAATTTGGTCAAAATCGATGTTGCGAACGACCAAACCGTTTGCGATCGGTCGAAATGCATGAAATTCCTTCATTCGCACGGAATGAACGCATTTCAACCGTTTCGAGCAAGAAAGTCACGGAAGTTTTGCTGCAATAGCGAATCATTGATGTTTCGAACGAAAACTTCGACGAACTCACGATACCCTCGAATCTTGTCGAAACCGATGTTACGGGCGAACGGTTAGCTCGAAATGCTCGATTTTACAAAAATCACACATAATTGGATGAAACTGAGGTTTTTCATACGTTTCCAACGAGAAACGACCATTTTTGTCGCTGGGAACGAAGATTCGACGAATTTGGTCGAAATCGATGTTGCGAACGACCAAACCGTTCGCGGTCGGTCGAAATGCATGAAATTCCTTCATTTGTACGGAATGAACGCATTTCAACCGTTTCGAGCTAGAAAGTCACGGAAGTTTGGCTGCAATAGCGAATCATTGGCGTTTCGAACGAAATCTTCGACGAACTCAATATACTTTGGAATCTTGTCGAAACCGACGTTACGGGCGAACGGTTAGCTCGAAATGCTCGATTTTGCAAAAATCACACATAGTTGGATAAAACTAAGGTTTTTCACACGTTTCCAACCCGAAACGACCATTTTCGTCGCTGGGAACGAAGATTCGACGAATTTGGTCGAAATCGATGTTGCGAACGACCAAACCGTTCGCGGTCGGTCGAAATGCATGAAATTCCTTTATTTGCACGGAATGAACGCATTTCAACCGTTTCGAGCAAGAAAGTCACGGAAGTTTGGCTGCAATAGCGAATCATTGGTGTTTTGAACGAAAACTTCGACGAACTCACGATACCCTCGAATCTTGTCGAAACCTATGTTACGGGAGAACGGTTAGCTCGAAATGCTCGATTTTGCAAGAATCAAACATAGTTCGATGAAACTAAGGTTTTTCACATGTTTCCGACCCGAAACGGCCATTTTTGTAGCTGGGAAAGAAGATTCGACGAATTTGGTCGAAATCGATGTTGCGAGCGACCAAACCGTTCGCGGTCGGTCGAAATGCATGAAATTCCTTCATTTGCACGGAATGAACGCATTTCAACCGTTTCGAGCAAAAAAGTCACGGAAGATTGGCTGCAATAGCGAATCATTCATGTTTTGAACGGAAACTTCGACGAACCCACGATACCCTCGAATCTTGTCGAAATCGACGTTACGGGCGAACGGTTCGTTCGAAATGCTCGATTTTGCAAAAATCACACATAGTTGGTAAGGTTTTCCACACGTTTCCAACCAGAAACAACCATTTTTGTAACTGGGAACGAAGATTCGACGAACTTGGTCGAAATCGATGTTGCGAGCGACCAACCCGTTCGCGATCGGTCGAAATGCATGAAATTCCGTCATTCGCACGGAATGAACGCATTTCAACCGTTTCGAGCAAGAAAGTCACGGAAGTTTGGCTGCAATAGCGAATCATTGATGTTTTGGACGGAAACTTCGACGAACTCACGATACCCTCGAATCTTGTCGAAACCGACGTTACGGGCGAACGGTTCGTTCGAAATGCTCGATTTTGCAAGAATCACACATAATTGGATAAAACTAAGGTTTTTCACACGTTTCCAACCAGAAACAACCATTTTTGTAGCTGGGAACAAAGATTCGACGAATTTGGTCAAAATCGATGTTGCGAACGACCAAACCGTTTGCGATCGGTCGAAATGCATGAAATTCCTTCATTCGCACGGAATGAACGCATTTCAACCGTTTCGAGCAAGAAAGTCACGGAAGTTTTGCTGCAATAGCGAATCATTGGTGTTTTGAACGAAAACTTCGACGAACTCACGATACCCTCGAATCTTGTCGAAACCGATGTTACGGGCGAACGGTTAGCTCGAAATGCTCGATTTTACAAAAATCACACATAATTGGATGAAACTGAGGTTTTTCACACGTTTCCAACGAGAAACGACCATTTTAGTCGCTGGGAACGAAGATTCGACGAATTTGGTCGAAATCGATGTTGCGAACGACCAAACGTTCGCGGTCGGTCGAAATGCATGAAATTCCTTCATTTGCACGGAATGAACGCATTTCAACCGTTTCGAGCAAGAAAGTCACGGAAGTTTGGCTGCAATAGCGAATCATTGGCGTTTCGAACGGAAACTTCGACGAACTCACGATACCCTCGAATCTTGTCGAAATCGACGTTACGGGCG
Organism: Diplazon laetatorius; assembly: GCA_963662125.1. Taxonomy (NCBI): domain Eukaryota; kingdom Metazoa; phylum Arthropoda; class Insecta; order Hymenoptera; family Ichneumonidae; genus Diplazon; species Diplazon laetatorius. The sequence continues at coordinate 16,360,391 of OY759155.1, read as the reverse complement.
AACGGTTCGTTCAAAATGCTCGATTTTGCAAAAATCACACATAGTTGGATAAAACTAAGGTTTTTCACATGTTTCCAACCCGAAACGACCATTTTCGTCGCTGGGAACAAAGATTCGACGAATTTGGTCAAAATCGATGTTGCGAACGACCAAACCGTTTGCGATCGGTCGAAATGCATGAAATTCCTTCATTTGCACGGAATTAACGCATTTCAACCATTTCGAGCAAGAAAGTCACGGAAGTTTGGCTGCAATAGCGAGTCATTGGTGTTTTAAACGGAAACTTCGACGAACTCACGATACCCTCGAATCTTGTCGAAATCGACGTTACGGGCGAACGGTTCGTTCGAAATGCTCGATTTTGCAAAAATCACACATAGTTGGATGCAACTAAGGTTTTTCACACGTTTCCAACCAGAAACAACCATTTTTGTAGCTGGGAACGAAGATTCGACGAATTTGGTCGAAATCGATGTTGCGAGCGACCAAACCGTTCGCGGTCGGTCGAAATGCATGAAATTCCTTCATTTGCACGGAATGAATGCATTCCAACCGTTCCGAGCAAGAAAGTCACGAAGTTTGGCTGCAATAGCGAATCATTGTTTTTTTTATTTTTTTTTTTATTTAGTGTCGCATCAACTGCTAAGGTTATTAGCGACAGACATATTTACATAGTGTACATCTTATATAATAAAAGACAAGGTTATATTGAGACAGGCTTTTTTTTGTAAAATTTTTTCAAGCCTTCACCTGGCGCGGCCGGGGTCTACGGCTGCCAGGGCTCTATATTTGACGAGATATTAGTTCGATATTTAATAACGATATTAAAAAACAATAATTAGTTGGACGCCAATTCGTTTTGCGAGAACGAATAAACTCTTTTTTCGTAGATACACAATTTATATTGGCCGGCTATCAGATAACGGGGAGTTTGGGTTCAGTTGATTGACCCTAGTTCGAGTGGGAGTCATAGGTAGGGTGGTTTCCTTGAATTCAAAAGAATCAACAAGCAATTAAGAGACTTCCAATGGACAGAAATATAATTTATTTTTACAACTTACGGTTCTCTGACTACTCCTGTGGTTTTTTCTGATACGTTTCGACTAGCACACGTACACACACATGCAAGCATACACTAATATAACGACACAATTTAACGCAGCGACTGTTACAATTAACGAAATTTTGATAAATATAACGCGACTTCTCGGCGATGGACTCTTTCCTTCCTCTTTACAATACGAGGTCACGGCTTGAGATTCGGGACAAGAGTGATTCGATTCGCGATCTGATTCGCGATTATTCGTTATTGCTCGAATATGATTTTCGATTCGCGCACGCGCTTACCTTTGCGCTCGAAAAGTTTATCGCCGGAGAGTCGAGCGTTGACGTCGAGGAAATTTATACTTAATGATTATGTCCTGTTACAATATATAATCATAGATGTTTATATTCTTGATGAAATCAATGATTTTTGATGCACTTTGACCGTTCTTTAGGCATTCTTTTAGTGTAATAGGTACGTTCAGTTCTGTTCGTTGTCTTTGAAATTTTGGGCATTCAATTATGAGATGCTGGATAGTAATCCTCACGTTGCATGTTTCACATCGAATCATTGTTGTTTTGAACGAAAACTTCAAAGAACTCACGATACTCTCGAATCTTGTCGAAAACAAGTCACCACAATCCTATCAACGATTGACCGGCAACGAACCAATAAGAACTCAGTGCGACGTCGATAATTGTGCATCGACCAGCGCACAACCCAATCGATAGATCGATAGAGCAATCGATTTATCGATAAACCAATCAATCAATACAACGAACATCCAAAACTGAAGAATTTCCATCTACGAAACCAATACATTGTAAGTAAGCTAAGACCTCTGTAACTCAACTTTCCTATACTTGTTTCAATAAATACACTGAATTCAGCCGAAACAGATACGCCCAGCGTTTTGATGGTAATCCCAAAATAATAAAAAGCCCTTCCAATAACTTAGGGCATAACAACCGTTCGCGGTCGGTCGAAATGCATGAAATTCCTTCATTTGCACGGAATGAACGCATTTCAACCGTTTCGAGCAAGAAAGTCACGGGAGTTTGGCTGCAATAGCGAATCATTGGCGTTTCGAACGAAAACTTCGACGAACTCACGATACCCTCGAATCTTGTCGAAATCGACGTTACGGGCGAACGGTTCGTTCAAAATGCTCGATTTTGCAAAAATCACACAACGTTGGATGAAACTAAGGTTTTTCACATGTTTCCAACCCGAAACGACCATTTTCGTCGCTGGGAACGAAGATTCGACGAATTTGGTCGAAATCGATGTTGCGAGCGACCAAACCGTTCGCGGTCGGTCGAAATGCATGAAATTCCTTCATTTGCACGGAATGAATGCATTTCAACCGTTTCGAGCGAGAAAGTCACGGAAGTTTGGCTGCAATAGCGAATCATTGGTGTTTTGAACGGAAACTTCGACGAACTCACGATACCCTCGAATCTTGTCGAAACCGATGTTACGGGCGAACGGTTAGCTCGAAATGCTCGATTTTGCGAAAATCACACATAGTTGGATAAAACTAAGGTTTTTCACACGTTTCCAACCCGAAACGACCATTTTCGTCGCTGGGAACGAAGATTCGACGAATTTGGTCGAAATCGATGTTGCGAACGACCAAACCGTTCGCGGTCGGTCGAAATGCATGAAATTACTTCATTTGCACGGAATGAACGCATTTCAACCGTTTCGAGCAAGAAAGTCACGGAAGTTTGGCTGCAATAGCGAATCATTGGTGTTTTGAACGAAAACTTCGACGAACTCACGATACCCTCGAATCTTGTCGAAACCGATGTTACGGGAGAACGGTTAGCTCGAAATGCTCGATTTTGCAAGAATCAAACATAGTTCGATGAAACTAAGGTTTTTCACATGTTTCCAACCCGAAACGGCCATTTTTGTAGCTGGGAAAGAAGATTCGACGAATTTGGTCGAAATCGATGTTTCGAGCGACCAAACCGTTCGCGATCGGTCAAAATGCATGAAATTCCTTCATTTGCACGGAATGAACGCATTTCAACCGTTTCGAGCGAAAAAGTCACGGGAGTTTGGCTGCAATAGCGAATCATTCATGTTTTGAACGGAAACTTCGACGAACCCACGATACCCTCGAATCTTGTCGAAATCGACGTTACGGGCGAACAGTTCGTTCGAAATGCTCGATTTTGCAAAAATCACACATAGTTGGTAAGGTTTTCCACACGTTTCCAACCAGAAACAACCATTTTTGTAACTGGGAACGAAGATTCGACGAACTTGGTCGAAATCGATGTTGCGAGCGACCAACCCGTTCGCGATCGGTCGAAATGCATGAAATTCCTTCATTTGCACGGAATGAACGCGTTTCAACCGTTCCAAGCGAGAAAGTCACGGAAAGTTGGTTGCAATAGCGAATCATTGGTGTTTTGAACAAAAACTTGGACGAACTCACGATTCCCTCGAATCTTGTCGAAACCGATGTTACGGGAGAACGGTTAGCTCGAAATGCTCGATTTTGCAAAAATCACACATAGTTGGATAAAACTAAGGTTTTTCACACGTTTCCAACCAGTAACAACCATTTTTGTAGCTGGGAACGAAGATTCGACGAATTTGGTCGAAATCGATGTTGCGAGCGACCAAACCGTTCGCGATCGGTCGAAATGCATGAAATTCCTTCATTTGCACGGAATGAACGCATTTCAACCGTTTCGAGCAAGAAAGTCACGGAAGTTTGGCTGCAATAGCGAATCATTGGCGTTTTGAACGGAAACTTCGACGAAATCACGATACCCTCGAATCTTGTCGAAATCGACGTTACGGGCGAACGGTTCGTTCGAAATGCTCGATTTTGCAAAAATTATACATCGTTAGATGAAACTAAGGTTTTTCACACGTTTCTAACCAGAAACAACCATTTTTAAAGCTGGGAACGAAGATTCGACGAATTTGGTCGAAATCGATGTTGCGAACGACCAAATCGTTCGCGATCGGTCGAAATGCATGAAATTCCTTCATTTGCACGGAATGAACGCATTTCAACCGTTTCGAGCAAGAAAACCACGGAAGTTTGGCTGCAATAGCGAATCATTGGTGTTTTGAACGGAAACTTCGACGAACTCACGATACCCTCGAATCTTGTCGAAATCGACGTTACGGGCGAACGGTTCGTTCGAAATGGTCGATTTTGCAAAAATCACAAATAGTTGGATGAAACCAAGGTTTTTTACACGTTTCCAACCAGAAAAAACCATTTTTGTAGCTGGGAACGAAGATTCGACGAATTTGGTCAAAGTCGATGTTGCGAACGACCAAACCGTTTGCGATCGGTCGAAATGCATGAAATTCCTTCATTTGCACGGAATGAACGCATTTCAACCTTTTTGAGCTAGAAAGTCACGGAAGTTTGGCTGCAATAGCGAATCACTGGTGTTTTGAACGAAAACTTCGACGAACTCACGATACCCTCGAATCTTGTCGAAACATATGTTACGGGCGAACGGTTCGTTCGAAATGCTCGATTTTGCAAAAATCACACATAGTTGGATGAAACTAAGGTTTGTCACACGTTTCCAACCAGAAACAACCATTTTTGTAGCTGGGAACGAAGATTCGACAAATTTGGTCGAAATCGATGTTGCGAACGACCAAACCGTTTGCGATCGGTCGAAATGCATGAAATTCCTTCATTTGCACGGAATGAACGCATTTCAACCGTTTCGAGCAAGAAAGTCACGGAAGTTTGGCTGCAAAAGCGTAACATTGGTGTTTTGAACGGAAACTTCGACGAACTCACGATACCCTCGAATCTTGTCGAAAACGACGTTACGGGCGAACGGTTCGTTCGAAATGCTCGATTTTGCAAAAATTACACATTGTTGGATGAAACTAAGGTTTTTTACACGTTTCCAACCAGAAACAACCATTTTTGTAGCTAGGAAAGAAGATTCGACGAATTTGGTCGAAATCGATGTTGCGAACGACCAAACCGTTTGCGATCGGTCGAAATGCATGAAATTCCTTCATTTGCACGGAATGAACGCATTTCAACCGTTTCGAGCAAGAAAGTCACGGAAGTTTGGCTGCAATAGCGTAACATTGGTGTTTTGAACGGAAACTTCGACGAACTCACGATACCCTCGAATCTTGTCGAAAACGACGTTACGGGCGAACGGTTCGTTCGAAATGCTCTATTTTGCAAAAATCACACATAGTTGGATGAAACTAAGGTTTTTCACACGTTTCCAACCAGAAACAACCATTTTTGTAGCTGGGAAAGAAGATTCGACGAATTTGGTCGAAATCGATGTTGCGAACGACCAAACCGTTTGCGATCGGTCGAAATGCATGAAATTCCTTCATTTGCACGGAATGAACGCATTTCAACCGTTTCGAGCAAGAAAGTCACGGAACTTTGGCTGCAATAGCGTAACATTGGTGTTTTGAACGGAAACTTCGACGAACTCACGATACCCTCGAATGTTGTCGAAAACGACGTTACGGGCGAACGGTTCGTTCGAAATGCTCGATTTTGCAAAAATTACACATAGTTGGATGAAACTAAGGTTTTTTACACGTTTCCAACCAGAAACATCCATTTTTGTAGCTGGGAAAGAAGATTCGACGAATTTGGTCGAAATCGATGTTGCGAACGACCAAACCGTTTGCGATCGGTCGAAATGCATGAAATTCCTTCATTTGCACGGAATGAACGCATTTCAACCGTTTCGAGCAAGAAAGTCACGGAAGTTTGGCTGCAATAGCGTAACATTGGTGTTTTGAACGGAAACTTCGACGAACTCACGATACCCTCGAATCTTGTCGAAAACGACGTTACGGGCGAACGGTTCGTTCGAAATGCTCGATTTTGCAAAAATCACACATAGTTGGACGAAACTAAGGTTTTTCACACGTTGCCAACCAGAAACAACCATTTTTGTAGCTGGGAAAGAAGATTCGACGAATTTGGTCGAAATCGATGTTGCAAACGACCAAACCGTTTGCGATCGGTCGAAATGCATGAAATTCCTTCATTTGCACGAAATGAACGCATTTCAACCGTTTCGAGCAAGAAAGTCACGGAAGTTTGGCTGCAATAGCGTAACATTGGTGTTTTGAACGGAAACTTCGACGAACTCACGATACCCTCGAATCTTGTCGAAAACGACGTTACGGGCGAACGGTTCTTTCAAAATGCTCTATTTTGCAAAAATCACACATAGTTGGATGAAACTAAGGTTTTTTACACGTTTCCAACCAGAAACAACCATTTTTGTAGTTGGGAAAGAAGATTCGACGAATTTGGTCGAAATCGATGTTGCGAACGACCAAACCGTTTGCGATCGGTCGAAATGCATGAAAATCCTTCATTTGCACGGAATGAACGCATTTCAACCGTTTCGAGCAAGAAAGTCACGGAAGTTTGGATGCAATAGCGTAACATTGGTGTTTTGAACGGAAACTTCGACGAACTCACGATACCCTCGAATCTTGTCGAAAACGACGTTACGGGCGAACGGTTCGTTCGAAATGCTCGATTTTGCAAAAATCACAGATAGTTGGATGAAACTAAGGTTTTTCACACGTTTCCAACCAGAAACAACCATTTTTGTAGCTGGGAAAGAAGATTCGACGAATTTGGTCGAAATCGATGTTGCGAACGACCAAACCGTTTGCGATCGGTCGAAATGCATGAAATTCCTTCATTTGCACGGAATGAACGCATTGTAACCGTTTCGAGCAAGAAAGTCACGGAAGTTTGGCTGCAATAGCGTAACATTGGTGTTTTGAACGGAAACTTCGACGAACTCACGATACCCTCGAATCTTGTCGAGAACGACGTTACGGGCGAACGGTTTGTTCGAAATGCTCGATTTTGCAAAAATTACACATAGTTGGATGAAACTAAGGTTTTTTACACGTTTCCAACCAGAAACAACCATTTTTGTAGCTGGGAAAGAAGATTCGACGAATTTTTTCGAAATCGATGTTGCGAACGACCAAACCGTTTGCGATCGATCGAAATGCATGAAATTCCTTCATTTGCACGGAATGAACGCATTTCAACCGTTTCGAGCAAGAAAGTCACGGAAGTTTGGCTGCAATAGCGTAACATTGGTGTTTTGAACGGAAACTTCGACGAACTCACGATACCCTCGAATCTTGTCGAAAACGACGTTACGGGCGAACGGTTCGTTCGAAATGCTCTATTTTGCAAAAATCACACATAGTTGGATAAAACTAAGGTTTTTCACACGTTTCCAACCCGAAACGACCATTTTTGTCGCTGGAAACGAAGATTCGACGAATTTGGTCGAAATCGATGTTGCAAACGACCAAACCGTTCGTGGTCGGTCGAAATGCATGAAGTTCCTTCATTCGCACGGAATGAACGCATTTCAACCGTTTCGAGCAAGAAAGTCACGGAAGGTTAGCTGCAATAGCGAATCATTGGTGTTTTGAACGGAAACTTCGACAAACTCACGATACCCTCGAATCTTGTCGAAACCGATGTTACGGGCGAACGGTTCGTTCGAAATGCTCGATTTTGCAAAAATCACACATAATTGGATGGAACTAAGGTTTTTCACATTTTTCCAACCCGAAACGACCATTTTTGTCGCTGGGAACGAAGATTCGACGAATTTGGTCTAAATCGATGTTGCGAACGACCAAACCGTTTGCGATCGGTCGAAATGCATGAAATTCCTTCATTTGCACGGAATGAACGCATTTCAACCGTTTCGAGCAAGAAAGTCACGGAAGTTTTGCTGCAATAGCGAATCATTGGTGTTTTGAACGAAAACTTCGACGAACTCACGATACCCTCGAATCTTGTCGAAACCGATGTTACGGGCGAACGGTTAGCTCGAAATGCTCGATTTTGCAAAAATCACACATAATTGGATGGAACTAAGGTTTTTCACACGTTTCCAACCAGAAACAACCATTTTTGTAGCTGGGAACGAAGATTCGACGAATTTGGTCGAAATCGATGTTGCGAGCGACCAAACCGTTCGCGATCGGTCGAAATGCATGAAATTTCTTCATTTGCACGGAATGAACGCATTTCAACCGTTTCGAGCAAGAAAGTCACAGAAGTTTGGCTGCAATAGCGAATCATTGGTGTTTTGAACGGAAACTTCGACGAACTCACGATACCCTCGAATCTTGTCGAAATCGACGTTACGGGCGAACGGTTCGTTCGAAATGCTCGATTTTGCAAAAATTATACATCGTTAGATGAAACTAAGGTTTTTCACACGTTTCTAACCAGAAACAACCATTTTTAAAGCTGGGAACGAAGATTCGACGAATTTGGTCGAAATCGATGTTGCGAACGACCAAATCGTTCGCGATCGGTCGAAATGCATGAAATTCCTTCATTTGCACGGAATGAACGCATTTCAACCGTTTCGAGCAAGAAAACCACGGAAGTTTGGCTGCAATAGCGAATCATTGGTGTTTTGAACGGAAACTTCGACGAACTCACGATACCCTCGAATCTTGTCGAAATCGACGTTACGGGCGAACGGTTCGTTCGAAATGGTCGATTTTGCAAAAATCACAAATAGTTGGATGAAACCAAGGTTTTTTACACGTTTCCAACCAGAAAAAACCATTTTTGTAGCTGGGAACGAAGATTCGACGAATTTGGTCAAAATCGATGTTGCGAACGACCAAACCGTTTGCGATCGGTCGAAATGCATGAAATTCCTTCATTTGCACGGAATGAACGCATTTCAACCGTTTCGAGCAAGAAAGTCACGGAACTTTGGCTGCAATAGCGTAACATTGGTGTTTTGAACGGAAACTTCGACGAACTCACGATACCCTCGAATGTTGTCGAAAACGACGTTACGGGCGAACGGTTCGTTCGAAATGCTCGATTTTGCAAAAATTACACATAGTTGGATGAAACTAAGGTTTTTTACACGTTTCCAACCAGAAACATCCATTTTTGTAGCTGGGAAAGAAGATTCGACGAATTTGGTCGAAATCGATGTTGCGAACGACCAAACCGTTTGCGATCGGTCGAAATGCATGAAATTCCTTCATTTGCACGGAATGAACGCATTTCAACCGTTTCGAGCAAGAAAGTCACGGAAGTTTGGCTGCAATAGCGTAACATTGGTGTTTTGAACGGAAACTTCGACGAACTCACGATACCCTCGAATCTTGTCGAAAACGACGTTACGGGCGAACGGTTCGTTCGAAATGCTCGATTTTGCAAAAATCACACATAGTTGGACGAAACTAAGGTTTTTCACACGTTGCCAACCAGAAACAACCATTTTTGTAGCTGGGAAAGAAGATTCGACGAATTTGGTCGAAATCGATGTTGCAAACGACCAAACCGTTTGCGATCGGTCGAAATGCATGAAATTCCTTCATTTGCACGAAATGAACGCATTTCAACCGTTTCGAGCAAGAAAGTCACGGAAGTTTGGCTGCAATAGCGTAACATTGGTGTTTTGAACGGAAACTTCGACGAACTCACGATACCCTCGAATCTTGTCGAAAACGACGTTACGGGCGAACGGTTCTTTCAAAATGCTCTATTTTGCAAAAATCACACATAGTTGGATGAAACTAAGGTTTTTTACACGTTTCCAACCAGAAACAACCATTTTTGTAGTTGGGAAAGAAGATTCGACGAATTTGGTCGAAATCGATGTTGCGAACGACCAAACCGTTTGCGATCGGTCGAAATGCATGAAAATCCTTCATTTGCACGGAATGAACGCATTTCAACCGTTTCGAGCAAGAAAGTCACGGAAGTTTGGATGCAATAGCGTAACATTGGTGTTTTGAACGGAAACTTCGACGAACTCACGATACCCTCGAATCTTGTCGAAAACGACGTTACGGGCGAACGGTTCGTTCGAAATGCTCGATTTTGCAAAAATCACAGATAGTTGGATGAAACTAAGGTTTTTCACACGTTTCCAACCAGAAACAACCATTTTTGTAGCTGGGAAAGAAGATTCGACGAATTTGGTCGAAATCGATGTTGCGAACGACCAAACCGTTTGCGATCGGTCGAAATGCATGAAATTCCTTCATTTGCACGGAATGAACGCATTGTAACCGTTTCGAGCAAGAAAGTCACGGAAGTTTGGCTGCAATAGCGTAACATTGGTGTTTTGAACGGAAACTTCGACGAACTCACGATACCCTCGAATCTTGTCGAGAACGACGTTACGGGCGAACGGTTTGTTCGAAATGCTCGATTTTGCAAAAATTACACATAGTTGGATGAAACTAAGGTTTTTTACACGTTTCCAACCAGAAACAACCATTTTTGTAGCTGGGAAAGAAGATTCGACGAATTTTTTCGAAATCGATGTTGCGAACGACCAAACCGTTTGCGATCGATCGAAATGCATGAAATTCCTTCATTTGCACGGAATGAACGCATTTCAACCGTTTCGAGCAAGAAAGTCACGGAAGTTTGGCTGCAATAGCGTAACATTGGTGTTTTGAACGGAAACTTCGACGAACTCACGATACCCTCGAATCTTGTCGAAAACGACGTTACGGGCGAACGGTTCGTTCGAAATGCTCTATTTTGCAAAAATCACACATAGTTGGATAAAACTAAGGTTTTTCACACGTTTCCAACCCGAAACGACCATTTTTGTCGCTGGAAACGAAGATTCGACGAATTTGGTCGAAATCGATGTTGCAAACGACCAAACCGTTCGTGGTCGGTCGAAATGCATGAAGTTCCTTCATTCGCACGGAATGAACGCATTTCAACCGTTTCGAGCAAGAAAGTCACGGAAGGTTAGCTGCAATAGCGAATCATTGGTGTTTTGAACGGAAACTTCGACAAACTCACGATACCCTCGAATCTTGTCGAAACCGATGTTACGGGCGAACGGTTCGTTCGAAATGCTCGATTTTGCAAAAATCACACATAATTGGATGGAACTAAGGTTTTTCACATTTTTCCAACCCGAAACGACCATTTTTGTCGCTGGGAACGAAGATTCGACGAATTTGGTCTAAATCGATGTTGCGAACGACCAAACCGTTTGCGATCGGTCGAAATGCATGAAATTCCTTCATTTGCACGGAATGAACGCATTTCAACCGTTTCGAGCAAGAAAGTCACGGAAGTTTTGCTGCAATAGCGAATCATTGGTGTTTTGAACGAAAACTTCGACGAACTCACGATACCCTCGAATCTTGTCGAAACCGATGTTACGGGCGAACGGTTAGCTCGAAATGCTCGATTTTGCAAAAATCACACATAATTGGATGGAACTAAGGTTTTTCACACGTTTCCAACCAGAAACAACCATTTTCGTAGCTGGGAACGAAGATTCGACGAATTTGGTCAAAATCGATGTTGCGAACGACCAAACCGTTTGCGATCGGTCGAAATGCATGAAATTCCTTCATTTGCACGGAATGAACGCATTTCAACTGTTTCGAGCAAGAAAGTCACGGAAGTTTGGCTGCAATAGCGAATCATTGGTGTTTTGAACGGAAACTTCGACGAACTCACGATACCCTCGAATCCTGTCAAAATCGACGTTACGGGCGAACGGTTAGCTCGAAATGCTCGATTTTGCAAAAATCACACATAGTTGGATAAAACTAAGGTTTTTCACACGTTTCCAACCAGTAACAACCATTTTTGTAGCTGGGAACGAAGATTCGACGAATTTGGTCGAAATCGATGTTGCGAGCGACCAAACCGTTCGCGATCGGTCGAAATGCATGAAATTTCTTCATTTGCACGGAATGAACGCATTTCAACCGTTTCGAGCAAGAAAGTCACGGAAGGTTAGCTGCAATAGCGAATCATTGGTGTTTTGAACGGAAACTTCGACAAACTCACGATACCCTCGAATCTTGTCGAAACCGATGTTACGGGCGAACGGTTCGTTCGAAATGCTCGATTTTGCAAAAATCACACATAATTGGATGGAACTAAGGTTTTTCACATTTTTCCAACCCGAAACGACCATTTTTGTCGCTGGGAACGAAGATTCGACGAATTTGGTCTAAATCGATGTTGCGAACGACCAAACCGTTTGCGATCGGTCGAAATGCATGAAATTCCTTCATTTGCACGGAATGAACGCATTTCAACCGTTTCGAGCAAGAAAGTCACGGAAGTTTTGCTGCAATAGCGAATCATTGGTGTTTTGAACGAAAACTTCGACGAACTCACGATACCCTCGAATCTTGTCGAAACCGATGTTACGGGCGAACGGTTAGCTCGAAATGCTCGATTTTGCAAAAATCACACATAATTGGATGGAACTAAGGTTTTTCACACGTTTCCAACCAGAAACAACCATTTTCGTAGCTGGGAACGAAGATTCGACGAATTTGGTCAAAATCGATGTTGCGAACGACCAAACCGTTTGCGATCGGTCGAAATGCATGAAATTCCTTCATTTGCACGGAATGAACGCATTTCAACTGTTTCGAGCAAGAAAGTCACGGAAGTTTGGCTGCAATAGCGAATCATTGGTGTTTTGAACGGAAACTTCGACGAACTCACGATACCCTCGAATCCTGTCAAAATCGACGTTACGGGCGAACGGTTAGCTCGAAATGCTCGATTTTGCAAAAATCACACATAGTTGGATAAAACTAAGGTTTTTCACACGTTTCCAACCAGTAACAACCATTTTTGTAGCTGGGAACGAAGATTCGACGAATTTGGTCGAAATCGATGTTGCGAGCGACCAAACCGTTCGCGATCGGTCGAAATGCATGAAATTTCTTCATTTGCACGGAATGAACGCATTTCAACCGTTTCGAGCAAGAAAGTCACGGAAGTTTGGCTGCAATAGCGAATCATTGGTGTTTTGAACGGAAACTTCGACGAACTCACGATACCCTCGAATCTTGTCGAAATCGACGTTACGGGCGAACGGTTCGTTCGAAATGCTCGATTTTGCAAAAATTATACATCGTTAGATGAAACTAAGGTTTTTCACACGTTTCTAACCAGAAACAACCATTTTTAAAGCTGGGAACGAAGATTCGACGAATTTGGTCGAAATCGATGTTGCGAACGACCAAATCGTTCGCGATCGGTCGAAATGCATGAAATTCCTTCATTTGCACGGAATGAACGCATTTCAACCGTTTCGAGCAAGAAAACCACGGAAGTTTGGCTGCAATAGCGAATCATTGGTGTTTTGAACGGAAACTTCGACGAACTCACGATACCCTCGAATCTTGTCGAAATCGACGTTACGGGCGAACGGTTCGTTCGAAATGGTCGATTTTGCAAAAATCACAAATAGTTGGATGAAACCAAGGTTTTTTACACGTTTCCAACCAGAAAAAACCATTTTTGTAGCTGGGAACGAAGATTCGACGAATTTGGTCAAAATCGATGTTGCGAACGACCAAACCGTTTGCGATCGGTCGAAATGCATGAAATTCCTTCATTTGCACGGAATGAACGCATTTCAACCTTTTTGAGCTAGAAAGTCACGGAAGTTTGGCTGCAATAGCGAATCACTGGTGTTTTGAACGAAAACTTCGACGAACTCACGATACCCTCGAATCTTGTCGAAACATATGTTACGGGCGAACGGTTCGTTCGAAATGCTCGATTTTGCAAAAATTACACATAGTTGGATGAAACTAAGGTTTTTTACACGTTTCCAACCAGAAACAACTATTTTTGTAGCTAGGAAAGAAGATTCGACGAATTCGGTCGAAATCGATGTTGCGAACGACCAAACCGTTTGCGATCGGTCGAAATGCATGAAATTCCTTCATTTGCACGGAATGAACGCATTTCAACCGTTTCGAGCAAGAAAGTCACGGAAGTTTGGCTGCAATAGCGTAACATTGGTGTTTTGAACGGAAACTTCGACGAACTCACGATACCCTCGAATCTTGTCGAAAACGACGTTACGGGCGACCGGTTCGTTCGAAATGCTCGATTTTGAAAAAATTTCACATAGTTGGATGAAACTAAGGTTTTTTACACGTTTCCAACCAGAAACAACCATTTTTGTAGCTGGGAAAGAAGATTCGACGAATTTGGTCGAAATCGATGTTGCGAACGACCAAACCGTTTGCGATCCGTCGAAATGCATGAAATTCCTTCACTTGCACGGAATGAACGCATTTCAACCGTTTCGAGCAAGAAAGTCACGGAAGTTTGGCTGCAATAGCGTAACATTGGTGTTTTGAACGGAAACTTCGACGAACTCACGATACCCTCGAATCTTGTCGAAAACGACGTTACGGGCGAACGGTTCGTTCGAAATGCTCGATTTTGCAAAAATCACGCATAGTTGGATGAAACTAAGGTTTTTCACACGTTTCCAACCAGAAACAACCATTTTTGTAGCTGGGAAAGAAGATTCGACGAATTTGGTCGAAATCGATGTTGCGAACGACCAAACCGTTTGCGATCGGTCGAAATGCATGAAATTCCTTCATTTGCACGGAATGAACGCATTTCAACCGTTTCGAGCAAGAAAGTCACGGAACTTTGGCTGCAATAGCGTAACATTGGTGTTTTGAACGGAAACTTCGACGAACTCACGATACCCTCGAATGTTGTCGAAAACGACGTTACGGGCGAACGGTTCGTTCGAAATGCTCGATTTTGCAAAAATTACACATAGTTGGATGAAACTAAGGTTTTTTACACGTTTCCAACCAGAAACAACCATTTTTGTAGCTGGGAAAGAAGATTCGACGAATTTGGTCGAAATCGATGTTGCGAACGACCAAACCGTTTGCGATCGGTCGAAATGCATGAAATTCCTTCATTTGCACGGAATGAACGCATTTCAACCGTTTCGAGCAAGAAAGTCACGGAAGTTTAGCTGCAATAGCGTAACATTGGTGTTTTGAACGGAAACTTCGACGAACTCACGATACCCTCGAATCTTGTCGAAAACGACGTTACGGGCGAACGGTTCGTTCGAAATGCTCGATTTTGCAAAAATCACACATACTTGGACGAAACTAAGGTTTTTCACACGTTTCCAACCAGAAACAACCATTTTTGTAGCTGGGAAAGAAGATTCGACGAATTGGTCGAAATCGATGTTGCAAACGACCAAACCGTTTGCGATCGGTCGAAATGCATGAAATTCCTTCATTTGCACGAAATGAACGCATTTCAACCGTTTCGAGCAAGAAAGTCACGGAAGTTTGGCTGCAATAGCGTAACATTGGTGTTTTAAACGGAAACTTCGACGAACTCACGATACCCTCGAATCTTGTCGAAAACGACGTTACGGGCGAACGGTTCTTTCGAAATGCTCTATTTTGCAAAAATCACACATAGTTGGATGAAACTAAGGTTTTTCACACGTTTCCAACCAGAAACAACCATTTTTGTAGTTGGGAAAGAAGATTCGACGAATTTGGTCGAAATCGATGTTGCGAACGACCAAACCGTTTGCGATCGGTCGAAATGCATGAAAATCCTTCATTTGCACGGAATGAACGCATTTCAACCGTTTCGAGCAAGAAAGTCACGGAAGTTTGGCTGCAATAGCGTAACATTGGTGTTTTGAACGGAAACTTCGACGAACTCACGATACCCTCGAATCTTGTCGAAAACGACGTTACGGGCGAACGGTTCGTTCGAAATGCTCGATTTTGCAAAAATCACACATAGTTGGATGAAACTAAGGTTTGTCACACGTTTCCAACCAGAAACAACCATTTTTGTAGCTGGGAAAGAAGATTCGACGAATTTGGTCGAAATCGATCTTGCGAACGACCAAACCGTTTGCGATCGGTCGAAATGCATGAAATTCCTTCATTTGCACGGAATGAACGCATTGTAACCGTTTCGAGCAAGAAAGTCACGGAAGTTTGGCTGCAATAGCGTAACATTGGTGTTTTGAACGGAAACTTCGACGAACTCACGATACCCTCGAATCTTGTCGAAAACGACGTTACGGGCGAACGGTTTGTTCGAAATGCTCGATTTTGCAAAAATTACACATAGTTGGATGAAACTAAGGTTTTTTACACGTTTCCAACCAGAAACAACCATTTTTGTAGCTGGGAAAGAAGATTCGACGAATTTGGTCGAAATCGATGTTGCGAACGACCAAACCGTTTGCGATCGATCGAAATGCATGAAATTCCTTCATTTGCACGGAATGAACGCATTTTAACCGTTTCGAGCAAGAAAGTCACGGAAGTTTGGCTGCAATAGGGTAACATTGGTGTTTTGAACGGAAACTTCGACGAACTCACGATACCCTCGAATCTTGTCGAAAACGACGTTACGGGCGAACGGTTCGTTCGAAATGCTCTATTTTGCAAAAATCACACATAGTTGGATGAAACTAAGGTTTTTCACACGTTTCGAACCAGAAACAACCATTTTGTAGCTGACAAAGAAGATTCGACGAATTTGGTCGAAATCGATGTTGCGAACGACCAAACCGTTTGCGATCGGTCGAAATGCAAGAAATTCCTTCATTTGCACGGAATGAACGCATTTCAACCGTTTCGAGCAAGAAAGTCACGGAAGTTTGGCTGCAATAGCGTAACATTGGTGTTTTGAACGGAAACTTCGACGAACTCACGATACCCTCGAATCTTGTCGAAAACGACGTTACGGGCGAACGGTTCGTTCGAAATGCTCTATTTTGCAAAAATCACACATAGTTGGATGAAACTAAGGTTTTTCACACGTTTCGAACCAGAAACAACCATTTTTGTAGCTGACAAAGAAGATTCGACGAATTTGGTCGAAATCGATGTTGCGAACGACCAAACCGTTTGCGATCGGTCGAAATGCATGAAATTCCTTCATTTGCACGGAATGAACGCATTCCAACCGTTTCGAGCAAGAAAGTCACGGAAGTTTGGCTGCAATAGCGTAACATTGGTGTTTTGAACGGAAACTTCGACGAACTCACGATACCCTCGAATCTTGTCGAAAACGACGTTACGGGCGAACGGTTCGTTCGAAATGCTCGATTTTGCAAAAATCACACATAGTTGGATGAAACTAAGGTTTTTCACACGTTTCCAACCAGAAACAACCATTTTTGTATCTGGGAAAGAAGATTCGACGAATTTGGTCGAAATCGATGTTGCGAACGACCAAACCGTTTGCGATCGGTCGAAATGCATGAAATTCCTTCATTTGCACGGAATGAACGCATTTCAACCGTTTCGAGCAAGAAAGTCACGGAAGTTTGGCTGCAATAGCGTAACATTGGTGTTTTGAACGGAAACTTCGACGAACTCACGATACCCTCGAATCTTGTCGAAAACGACGTTACGGGCGAACGGTTAGCTCGAAATGCTCGATTTTGCAAAAATCACACATAGTTGGATAAAACTAAGGTTTTTTCACACGTTTCCAACCAGTAACAACCATTTTTGTAGCTGGGAACGAAGATTCGACGAATTTGGTCGAAATCGATGTTGCGAACGACCAAACCGTTTGCGATCGGTCGAAATGCATGAAATTCCTTCATTTGCACGGAATGAACGCATTTCAACCTTTTTGAGCTAGAAAGTCACGGAAGTTTGGCTGCAATAGCGAATCACTGGTGTTTTGAACGAAAACTTCGACGAACTCACGATACCCTCGAATCTTGTCGAAACATATGTTACGGGCGAACGGTTCGTTCGAAATGCTCGATTTTGCAAAAATCACACATAGTTGGATGAAACTAAGGTTTGTCACACGTTTCCAACCAGAAACAACCATTTTTGTAGCTGGGAACGAAGATTCGACAAATTTGGTCGAAATCGATGTTGCGAACGACCAAACCGTTTGCGATCGGTCGAAATGCATGAAATTCCTTCATTGCACGGAATGAACGCATTTCAACCGTTTCGAGCAAGAAAGTCACGGAAGTTTGGCTGCAAAAGCGTAACATTGGTGTTTTGAACGGAAACTTCGACGAACTCACGATACCCTCGAATCTTGTCGAAAACGACGTTACGGGCGAACGGTTCGTTCGAAATGCTCGATTTTGCAAAAATTACACATTGTTGGATGAAACTAAGGTTTTTTACACGTTTCCAACCAGAAACAACCATTTTTGTAGCTAGGAAAGAAGATTCGACGAATTTGGTCGAAATCGATGTTGCGAACGACCAAACCGTTTGCGATCGGTCGAAATGCATGAAATTCCTTCATTTGCACGGAATGAACGCATTTCAACCGTTTCGAGCAAGAAAGTCACGGAAGTTTGGCTGCAATAGCGTAACATTGGTGTTTTGAACGGAAACTTCGACGAACTCACGATACCCTCGAATCTTGTCGAAAACGACGTTACGGGCGACCGGTTCGTTCGAAATGCTCGATTTTGAAAAAATTTCACATAGTTGGATGAAACTAAGGTTTTTTACACGTTTCCAACCAGAAACAACCATTTTTGTAGCTGGGAAAGAAGATTCGACGAATTTGGTCGAAATCGATGTTGCGAACGACCAAACCGTTTGCGATCCGTCGAAATGCATGAAATTCCTTCACTTGCACGGAATGAACGCATTTCAACCGTTCCGAGCAAGAAAGTCACGGAAGTTTGGCTGCAATAGCGTAACATTGGTGTTTTGAACGGAAACTTCGACGAACTCACGATACCCTCGAATCTTGTCGAAAACGACGTTACGGGCGAACGGTTCGTTCGAAATGCTCGATTTTGCAAAAATCACGCATAGTTGGATGAAACTAAGGTTTTTCACACGTTTCCAACCAGAAACAACCATTTTTGTAGCTGGGAAAGAAGATTCGACGAATTTGGTCGAAATCGATGTTGCGAACGACCAAACCGTTTGCGATCGGTCGAAATGCATGAAATTCCTTCATTTGCACGGAATGAACGCATTTCAACCGTTTCGAGCAAGAAAGTCACGGTAGTTTGGCTGCAATAGCGTAACATTGGTGTTTTGAACGGAAACTTCGACGAAGTCACGATACCCTCGAATCTTGTCGAAAACGACGTTACGGGCGAACGGTTCGTTCGAAATGCTCTATTTTGCAAAATCACACATAGTTGGATGAAACTAAGGTTTTTCACACGTTTCCAACCAGAAACAACCATTTTTGTAGCTGGGAAAGAAGATTCGACGAATTTGGTCGAAATCGATGTTGCGAACGACCAAACCGTTTGCGATCGGTCGAAATGCATGAAATTCCTTCATTTGCACGGAATGAACGCATTTCAACCGTTTCGAGCAAGAAAGTCACGGAACTTTGGCTGCAATAGCGTAACATTGGTGTTTTGAACGGAAACTTCGACGAACTCACGATACCCTCGAATGTTGTCGAAAACGACGTTACGGGCGAACGGTTCGTTCGAAATGCTCGATTTTGCAAAAATTACACATAGTTGGATGAAACTAAGGTTTTTTACACGTTTCCAACCAGAAACAACCATTTTTGTAGCTGGGAAAGAAGATTCGACGAATTTGGTCGAAATCGATGTTGCGAACGACCAAACCGTTTGCGATCGGTCGAAATGCATGAAATTCCTTCATTTGCACGGAATGAACGCATTTCAACCGTTTCGACCAAGAAAGTCACGGAAGTTTGGCTGCAATAGCGTAACATTGGTGTTTTGAACGGAAACTTCGACGAACTCACGATACCCTCGAATCTTGTCGAAAACGACGTTACGGGCGAACGGTTCGTTCGAAATGCTCGATTTTGCAAAAATCACACATAGTTGGACGAAACTAAGGTTTTTCACACGTTTCCAACCAGAAACAACCATTTTTGTAGCTGGGAAAGAAGATTCGACGAATTTGGTCGAAATCGATGTTGCAAACGACCAAACCGTTTGCGATCGGTCGAAATGCATGAAATTCCTTCATTTGCACGAAATGAACGCATTTCAACCGTTTCGAGCAAGAAAGTCACGGAAGTTTGGCTGCAATAGCGTAACATTGGTGTTTTGAACGGAAACTTCGACGAACTCACGATACCCTCGAATCTTGTCGAAAACGACGTTACGGGCGAACGGTTCTTTCGAAATGCTCTATTTTGCAAAAATCACACATAGTTGGATGAAACTAAGGTTTTTTACACGTTTCCAACCAGAAACAACCATTTTTGTAGTTCGGAAAGAAGATTCGACGAATTTGGTCGAAATCGATGTTGCGAACGACCAAACCGTTTGCGATCGGTCGAAATGCATGAAAATCCCTCATTTGCACGGAATGAACGCATTTCAACCGTTTCGAGCAAGAAAGTCACGGAAGTTTGGCTGCAATAGCGTAACATTGGTGTTTTGAACGGAAACTTCGACGAACTCACGATACACTCGAATCTTGTCGAAAACGACGTTACGGGCGAACGGTTCGTTCGAAATGCTCGATTTTGCAAAAATCACAGATAGTTGGATGAAACTAAGGTTTTTTACACGTTTCCAACCAGAAACAACCATTTTTGTAGCTGGGAAAGAAGATTCGACGAATTTGGTCGAAATCGATGTTGCGAACGACCAAACCGTTTGCGATCGATCGAAATGCATGAAATTCCTTCATTTGCACGGAATGAACGCATTTCAACCGTTTCGAGCAAGAAAGTCACGGAAGTTTGGCTGCAATAGCGTAACATTGGTGTTTTGAACGGAAACTTCGACGAACTCACGATACCCTCGAATCTTGTCGAAAACGACGTTACGGGCGAACGGTTTGTTCGAAATGCTCGATTTTGCAAAAATTACACATAGTTGGATGAAACTAAGGTTTTTTACACGTTTCCAACCAGAAACAACCATTTTTGTAGCTGGGAAAGAAGATTCGACGAATTTGGTCGAAATCGATGTTGCGAACGACCAAACCGTTTGCGATCGATCGAAATGCATGAAATTCCTTCATTTGCACGGAATGAACGCATTTCAACCGTTTCGAGCAAGAAAGTCACGGAAGCTTGGCTGCAATAGCGTAACATTGGTGTTTTGAACGGAAACTTCGACGAACTCACGATACCCTCGAATCTTGTCGAAAACGACGTTACGGGCGAACGGTTCGTTCGAAATGCTCTATTTTGCAAAAATCACACATAGTTGGATAAAACTAAGGTTTTTCACACGTTTCCAACCCGAAACGACCATTTTTGTCGCTGGAAACGAAGATTCGACGAATTTGGTCGAAATCGATGTTGCAAACGACCAAACCGTTCGTGGTCGGTCGAAATGCATGAAGTTCCTTCATTCGCACGGAATGAACGCATTTCAACCGTTTCGAGCAAGAAAGTCACGGAAGTTTAGCTGCAATAGCGAATCATTGGTGTTTTGAACGGAAACTTCGACAAACTCACGATACCCTCGAATCTTGTCGAAACCGATGTTACGGGCGAACGGTTCGTTCGAAATGCTCGATTTTGCAAAAATAACACATAGTTGGATAAAACTAAGGTTTTTCACATTTTTCCAACCCGAAACGACCATTTTTGTCGCTGGGAACGAAGATTCGACGAATTTGGTCTAAATCGATGTTGCGAACGACCAAACCGTTTGCGATCGGTCGAAATGCATGAAATTCCTTCATTTGCACGGAATGAACGCATTTCAACCGTTTCGAGCAAGAAAGTCACGGAAGTTTTGCTGCAATAGCGAATCATTGGTGTTTTGAACGAAAACTTCGACGAACTCACGATACCCTCGAATCTTGTCGAAACCGATGTTACGGGCGAACGGTTAGCTCGAAATGCTCGATTTTGCAAAAATCACACATAATTGGATGGAACTAAGGTTTTTCACACGTTTCCAACCAGAAACAACCATTTTCGTAGCTGGGAACGAAGATTCGACGAATTTGGTCAAAATCGATGTTGCGAACGACCAAACCGTTTGCGATCGGTCGAAATGCATGAAATTCCTTCATTTGCACGGAATGAACGCATTTCAACTGTTTCGAGCAAGAAAGTCACGGAAGTTTGGCTGCAATAGCGAAT
The DNA here is from genome assembly GCA_963662125.1 of Diplazon laetatorius. Classification (NCBI taxonomy): domain Eukaryota; kingdom Metazoa; phylum Arthropoda; class Insecta; order Hymenoptera; family Ichneumonidae; genus Diplazon; species Diplazon laetatorius. Next base: position 16,338,456 of record OY759155.1, on the reverse strand, counting down.
CATTGGTGTTTTGAACGGAAACTTCGACGAACTCACGATACCCTCGAATCCTGTCGAAATCGACGTTACGGGCGAACGGTTAGCTCGAAATGCTCGAATTTGCAAAAATCACACATAGTTGGATAAAACTAAGGTTTTTCACACGTTTCCAACCAGTAACAACCATTTTTGTAGCTGGGAACGAAGATTCGACGAATTTGGTCGAAATCGATGTTGCGAGCGACCAAACCGTTCGCGATCGGTCGAAATGCATGAAATTCCTTCATTTGCACGGAATGAACTCATTTCAACCGTTTCGAGCAAGAAAGTCACGGAAGTTTGGCTGCAATAGCGAATCATTGGTGTTTTGAACGGAAACTTCGACGAACTCACGATACCCTCGAATCTTGTCGAAATCGACGTTACGGGCGAACGGTTCGTTTGAAATGGTCGATTTTGCAAAAATCACAAATAGTTGGATGAAACCAAGGTTTTTTACACGTTTCCAACCAGAAAAAACCATTTTTGTAGCTGGGAACGAAGATTCGACGAATTTGGTCAAAATCGATGTTGCGAACGACCAAACCGTTTGCGATCGGTCGAAAAGCATGAAATTCCTTCATTTGCACGGAATGAACGCATTTCAACCTTTTTGAGCTAAAAAGTCACGGAAGTTTGGCTGCAATAGCGAATCACTGGTGTTTTGAACGAAAACTTCGACGAACTCACGATACCCTCGAATCTTGTCGAAACATATGTTACGGGCGAACGGTTCGTTCGAAATGCTCGATTTTGCAAAAATCACACATAGTTGGATAAAACTAAGGTTTGTCACACGTTTCCAACCAGAAACAACCATTTTTGTAGCTGGGAACGAAGATTCGACAAATTTGGTCGAAATCGATGTTGCGAACGACCAAACCGTTTGCGATCGGTCAAAATGCATGAAATTCCTTCATTTGCACGGAATGAACGCATTTCAACCGTTTCGAGCAAGAAAGTCACGGAAGTTTGGCTGCAAAAGCGTAACATTGGTGTTTTGAACGGAAACTTCGACGAACTCACGATACCCTCGAATCTTGTCGAAAACGACGTTACGGGCGAACGGTTCGTTCGAAATGCTCGATTTTGCAAAAATTACACATAGTTGGATGAAACTAAGGTTTTTTACACGTTTCCAACCAGAAACAACCATTTTTGTAGCTAGGAAAGAAGATTCGACGAATTTGGTCGAAATCGATGTTGCGAACGACCAAACCGTTTGCGATCGGTCGAAATGCATGAAATTCCTTCATTTGCACGGAATGAACGCATTTCAACCGTTTCGAGCAAGAAAGTCACGGAAGTTTGGCTGCAATAGCGTAACATTGGTGTTTTGAACGGAAACTTCGACGAACTCACGATACCCTCGAATCTTGTCGAAAACGACGTTACGGGCGACCGGTTCGTTCGAAATGCTCGATTTTGAAAAAATTTCACATAGTTGGATGAAACTAAGGTTTTTTACACGTTTCCAACCAGAAACAACCATTTTTGTAGCTGGGAAAGAAGATTCGACGAATTTGGTCGAAATCGATGTTGCGAACGACCAAACCGTTTGCGATCCGTCGAAATGCATGAAATTCCTTCACTTGCACGGAATGAACGCATTTCAACCGTTTCGAGCAAGAAAGTCACGGAAGTTTGGCTGCAATAGCGTAACATTGGTGTTTTGAACGGAAACTTCGACGAACTCACGATACCCTCGAATCTTGTCGAAAACGACGTTACGGGCGAACGGTTCGTTCGAAATGCTCGATTTTGCAAAAATCACGCATAGTTGGATGAAACTAAGGTTTTTCACACGTTTCCAACCAGAAACAACCATTTTTGTAGCTGGGAAAGAAGATTCGACGAATTTGGTCGAAATCGATGTTGCGAACGACCAAACCGTTTGCGATCGGTCGAAATGCATGAAATTCCTTCATTTGCACGGAATGAACGCATTTCAACCGTTTCGAGTAAGAAAGTCACGGTAGTTTGGCTGCAATAGCGTAACATTGGTGTTTTGAACGGAAACTTCGACGAACTCACGATACCCTCGAATCTTGTCGAAAACGACGTTACGGGCGAACGGTTCGTTCGAAATGCTCTATTTTGCAAAAATCACACATAGTTGGATGAAACTAAGGTTTTTCACACGTTTCCAACCAGAAACAACCATTTATGTAGCTGGGAAAGAAGATTCGACGAATTTGGTCGAAATCGATGTTGCGAACGACCAAACCGTTTGCGATCGGTCGAAATGCATGAAATTCCTTCATTTGCACGGAATGAACGCATTTCAACCGTTTCGAGCAAGAAAGTCACGGAACTTTGGCTGCAATAGCGTAACATTGGTGTTTCGAACGGAAACTTCGACGAACTCACGATACCCTCGAATGTTGTCGAAAACGACGTTACGGGCGAACGGTTCGTTCGAAATGCTCGATTTTGCAAAAATTACACATAGTTGGATGAAACTAAGGTTTTTTACACGTTTCCAACCAGAAACAACCATTTTTGTAGCTGGGAAAGAAGATTCGACGAATTTGGTCGAAATCGATGTTGCGAACGACCAAACCGTTTGCGATCGGTCGAAATGCATGAAATTCCTTCATTTGCACGGAATGAACGCATTTCAACCGGTTCGAGCAAGAAAGTCACGGAAGTTTGGCTGCAATAGCGTAACATTGGTGTTTTGAACGGAAACTTCGACGAACTCACGATACCCTCGAATCTTGTCGAAAACGACGTTACGGGCGAACGGTTCGTTCGAAATGCTCGATTTTGCAAAAATCACACATACTTGGACGAAACTAAGGTTTTTCACACGTTTCCAACCAGAAACAACCATTTTTGTAGCTGGGAAAGAAGATTCGACGAATTTGGTCGAAATCGATGTTGCAAACGACCAAACCGTTTGCGATCGGTCGAAATGCATGAAATTCCTTCATTTGCACGAAATGAACGCATTTCAACCGTTTCGAGCAAGAAAGTCACGGAAGTTTGGCTGCAATAGCGTAACATTGGTGTTTTGAACGGAAACTTCGACGAACTCACGATACCCTCGAATCTTGTCGAAAACGACGTTACGGGCGAACGGTTTGTTCGAAATGCTCGATTTTGCAAAAATTACACATAGTTGGATGAAACTAAGGTTTTTTACACGTTTCCAACCAGAAACAACCATTTTTGTAGCTGGGAAAGAAGATTCGACGAATTTGGTCGAAATCGATGTTGCGAACGACCAAACCGTTTGCGATCGATCGAAATGCATGAAATTCCTTCATTTGCACGGAATGAACGCATTTCAACCGTTTCAAGCAAGAAAGTCACGGAAGTTTGGCTGCAATAGCGTAACATTGGTGTTTTGAACGGAAACTTCGACGAACTCACGATACCCTCGAATCTTGTCGAAAACGACGTTACGGGCGAACGGTTCGTTCGAAATGCTCTATTTTGCAAAAATCACACATAGTTGGATGAAACTAAGGTTTTTCACACGTTTCGAACCAGAAACAACCATTTTTGTAGCTGACAAAGATGATTCGACGAATTTGGTCGAAATCGATGTTGCGAACGACCAAACCGTTTGCGATCGGTCGAAATGCAAGAAATTCCTTCATTTGCACGGAATGAACGCATTTCAACCGTTTCGAGCAAGAAAGTCACGGAAGTTTGGCTGCAATAGCGTAACATTGGTGTTTTGAACGGAAACTTCGACGAACTCACGATACCCTCGAATCTTGTCGAAAACGACGTTACGGGCGAACGGTTCGTTCGAAATGCTCTATTTTGCAAAAATCACACATAGTTGGATGAAACTAAGGTTTTTCACACGTTTCCAACCAGAAACAACCATTTTTGTAGCTGGGAAAGAAGATTCGACGAATTTGGTCGAAATCGATGTTGCGAACGACCAAACCGTTTGCGATCGGTCGAAATGCATGAAATTCCTTCATTTGCACGGAATGAACGCATTTCAACCGTTTCGAGCAAGAAAGTCACGGAACTTTGGCTGCAATAGCGTAACATTGGTGTTTTGAACGGAAACTTCGACGAACTCACGATACCCTCGAATGTTGTCGAAAACGACGTTACGGGCGAACGGTTCGTTCGGAATGCTCGATTTTGCAAAAATTACACATAGTTGGATGAAACTAAGGTTTTTTACACGTTTCCAACCAGAAACAACCATTTTTGTAGCTGGGAAAGAAGATTCGACGAATTTGGTCGAAATCGATGTTGCGAACGACCAAACCGTTTGCGATCGGTCGAAATGCATGAAATTCCTTCATTTGCACGGAATGAACGCATTTCAACCGGTTCGAGCAAGAAAGTCACGGAAGTTTGGCTGCAATAGCGTAACATTGGTGTTTTGAACGGAAACTTCGACGAACTCACGATACCCTCGAATCTTGTCGAAAACGACGTTACGGGCGAACGGTTCGTTCGAAATGCTCGATTTTGCAAAAATCACACATACTTGGACGAAACTAAGGTTTTTCACACGTTTCCAACCAGAAACAACCATTTTTGTAGCTGGGAAAGAAGATTCGACGAATTTGGTCGAAATCGATGTTGCAAACGACCAAACCGTTTGCGATCGGTCGAAATGCATGAAATTCCTTCATTTGCACGAAATGAACGCATTTCAACCGTTTCGAGCAAGAAAGTCACGGAAGTTTGGCTGCAATAGCGTAACATTGGTGTTTTGAACGGAAACTTCGACGAACTCACGATACCCTCGAATCTTGTCGAAAACGACGTTACGGGCGAACGGTTCTTTCGAAATGCTCTATTTTGCAAAAATCACACATAGTTGGATGAAACTAAGGTTTTTTACACGTTTCCAACCAGAAACAACCATTTTTGTAGTTGGGAAAGAAGATTCGACGAATTTGGTCGAAATCGATGTTGCGAACGACCAAACCGTTTGCGATCGGTCGAAATGCATGAAAATCCTTCATTTGCACGGAATGAACGCATTTCAACCGTTTCGAGCAAGAAAGTCACGGAAGTTTGGCTGCAATAGCGTAACATTGGTGTTTTGAACGGAAACTTCGACGAACTCACGATACCCTCGAATCTTGTCGAAAACGACGTTACGGGCGAACGGTTCGTTCGAAATGCTCGATTTTGCAAAAATCACACATAGTTGGATGAAACTAAGGTTTGTCACACGTTTCCAACCAGAAACAACCATTTTTGTAGCTGGGAAAGAAGATTCGACGAATTTGGTCGAAATCGATGTTGCGAACGACCAAACCGTTTGCGATCGGTCGAAATGCATGAAATTCCTTCATTTGCACGGAATGAACGCATTGTAACCGTTTCGAGCAAGAAAGTCACGGAAGTTTGGCTGCAATAGCGTAACATTGGTGTTTTGAACGGAAACTTCGACGAACTCACGATACCCTCGAATCTTGTCGAAAACGACGTTACGGGCGAACGGTTTGTTCGAAATGCTCGATTTTGCAAAAATTACACATAGTTGGATGAAACTAAGGTTTTTTACACGTTTCCAACCAGAAACAACCATTTTTGTAGCTGGGAAAGAAGATTCGACGAATTTGGTCGAAATCGATGTTGCGAACGACCAAACCGTTTGCGATCGATCGAAATGCATGAAATTCCTTCATTTGCACGGAATGAACGCATTTCAACCGTTTCAAGCAAGAAAGTCACGGAAGTTCGGCTGCAATAGCGTAACATTGGTGTTTTGAACGGAAACTTCGACGAACTCACGATACCCTCGAATCTTGTCGAAAACGACGTTACGAGCGAACGGTTGGTTCGAAATGCTCTATTTTGCAAAAATCACACATAGTTGGATGAAACTAAGGTTTTTCACACGTTTCGAACCAGAAACAACCATTTTTGTAGCTGACAAAGAAGATTCGACGAATTTGGTCGAAATCGATGTTGCGAACGACCAAACCGTTTGCGATCGGTCGAAATGCAAGAAATTCCTTCATTTGCACGGAATGAACGCATTTCAACCGTTTCGAGCAAGAAAGTCACGGAAGTTTGGCTGCAATAGCGTAACATTGGTGTTTTGAGCGGAAACTTCGACGAACTCACGATACCCTCGAATCTTGTCGAAAACGACGTTACGGGCGAACGGTTTGTTCGAAATGCTCGATTTTGCAAAAATTACACATAGTTGGATGAAACTAAGGTTTTTTACACGTTTCCAACCAGAAACAACCATTTTTGTAGCTGGGAAAGAAGATTCGACGAATTTGGTCGAAATCGATGTTGCGAACGACCAAACCGTTTGCGATCGATCGAAATGCATGAAATTCCTTCATTTGCACGGAATGAACGCATTTCAACCGTTTCAAGCAAGAAAGTCACGGAAGTTTGGCTGCAATAGCGTAACATTGGTGTTTTGAACGGAAACTTCGACGAACTCACGATACCCTCGAATCTTGTCGAAAACGACGTTACGGGCGAACGGTTCGTTCGAAATGCTCTATTTTGCAAAAATCACACATAGTTGGATGAAACTAAGGTTTTTCACACGTTTCGAACCAGAAACAACCATTTTTGTAGCTGACAAAGAAGATTCGACGAATTTGGTCGAAATCGATGTTGCGAACGACCAAACCGTTTGCGATCGGTCGAAATGCAAGAAATTCCTTCATTTGCACGGAATGAACGCATTTCAACCGTTTCGAGCAAGAAAGTCACGGAAGTTTGGCTGCAATAGCGTAACATTGGTGTTTTGAACGGAAACTTCGACGAACTCACGATACCCTCGAATCTTGTCGAAAACGACGTTACGGGCGAACGGTTCGTTCGAAATGCTCTATTTTGCAAAAATCACACATAGTTGGATGAAACTAAGGTTTTTCACACGTTTCCAACCAGAAACAACCATTTTTGTAGCTGGGAAAGAAGATTCGACGAATTTGGTCGAAATCGATGTTGCGAACGACCAAACCGTTTGCGATCGGTCGAAATGCATGAAATTCCTTCATTTGCACGGAATGAACGCATTTCAACCGTTTCGAGCAAGAAAGTCACGGAACTTTGGCTGCAATAGCGTAACATTGGTGTTTTGAACGGAAACTTCGACGAACTCACGATACCCTCGAATGTTGTCGAAAACGACGTTACGGGCGAACGGTTCGTTCGAAATGCTCGATTTTGCAAAAATTACACATAGTTGGATGAAACTAAGGTTTTTTACACGTTTCCAACCAGAAACAACCATTTTTGTAGCTGGGAAAGAAGATTCGACGAATTTGGTCGAAATCGATGTTGCGAACGACCAAACCGTTTGCGATCGGTCGAAATGCATGAAATTCCTTCATTTGCACGGAATGAACGCATTTCAACCGGTTCGAGCAAGAAAGTCACGGAAGTTTGGCTGCAATAGCGTAACATTGGTGTTTTGAACGGAAACTTCGACGAACTCACGATACCCTCGAATCTTGTCGAAAACGACGTTACGGGCGAACGGTTCGTTCGAAATGCTCGATTTTGCAAAAATCACACATACTTGGACGAAACTAAGGTTTTTCACACGTTTCCAACCAGAAACAACCATTTTTGTAGCTGGGAAAGAAGATTCGACGAATTTGGTCGAAATCGATGTTGCAAACGACCAAACCGTTTGCGATCGGTCGAAATGCATGAAATTCCTTCATTTGCACGAAATGAACGCATTTCAACCGTTTCGAGCAAGAAAGTCACGGAAGTTTGGCTGCAATAGCGTAACATTGGTGTTTTGAACGGAAACTTCGACGAACTCACGATACCCTCGAATCTTGTCGAAAACGACGTTACGGGCGAACGGTTCTTTCGAAATGCTCTATTTTGCAAAAATCACACATAGTTGGATGAAACTAAGGTTTTTTACACGTTTCCAACCAGAAACAACCATTTTTGTAGTTGGGAAAGAAGATTCGACGAATTTGGTCGAAATCGATGTTGCGAACGACCAAACCGTTTGCGATCGGTCGAAATGCATGAAAATCCTTCATTTGCACGGAATGAACGCATTTCAACCGTTTCGAGCAAGAAAGTCACGGAAGTTTGGCTGCAATAGCGTAACATTGGTGTTTTGAACGGAAACTTCGACGAACTCACGATACCCTCGAATCTTGTCGAAAACGACGTTACGGGCGAACGGTTCGTTCGAAATGCTCGATTTTGCAAAAATCACACATAGTTGGATGAAACTAAGGTTTGTCACACGTTTCCAACCAGAAACAACCATTTTTGTAGCTGGGAAAGAAGATTCGACGAATTTGGTCGAAATCGATGTTGCGAACGACCAAACCGTTTGCGATCGATCGAAATGCATGAAATTCCTTCATTTGCACGGAATGAACGCATTTCAACCGTTTCAAGCAAGAAAGTCACGGAAGTTCGGCTGCAATAGCGTAACATTGGTGTTTTGAACGGAAACTTCGACGAACTCACGATACCCTCGAATCTTGTCGAAAACGACGTTACGAGCGAACGGTTGGTTCGAAATGCTCTATTTTGCAAAAATCACACATAGTTGGATGAAACTAAGGTTTTTCACACGTTTCGAACCAGAAACAACCATTTTTGTAGCTGACAAAGAAGATTCGACGAATTTGGTCGAAATCGATGTTGCGAACGACCAAACCGTTTGCGATCGGTCGAAATGCAAGAAATTCCTTCATTTGCACGGAATGAACGCATTTCAACCGTTTCGAGCAAGAAAGTCACGGAAGTTTGGCTGCAATAGCGTAACATTGGTGTTTTGAGCGGAAACTTCGACGAACTCACGATACCCTCGAATCTTGTCGAAAACGACGTTACGGGCGAACGGTTCGTTCGAAATGCTCTATTTTGCAAAAATCACACATAGTTGGATGAAACTAAGGTTTTTCACACGTTTCGAACCAGAAACAACCATTTTTGTAGCTGACAAAGAAGATTCGACGAATTTGGTCGAAATCGATGTTGCGAACGACCAAACCGTTTGCGATCGGTCGAAATGCAAGAAATTCCTTCATTTGCACGGAATGAACGCATTTCAACCGTTTCGAGCAAGAAAGTCACGGAAGTTTGGCTGCAATAGCGTAACATTGGTGTTTTGAGCGGAAACTTCGACGAACTCACGATACCCTCGAATCTTGTCGAAAACGACGTTACGGGCGAACGGTTCGTTCGAAATGCTCTATTTTGCAAAAATCACACATAGTTGGATGAAACTAAGGTTTTTCACACGTTTCGAACCAGAAACAACCATTTTTGTAGCTGACAAAGAAGATTCGACGAATTTGGTCGAAATCGATGTTGCGAACGACCAAACCGTTTGCGATCGGTCGAAATGCATGAAATTCCTTCATTTGCACGGAATGAACGCATTCCAACCGTTTCGAGCAAGAAAGTCACGGAAGTTTGGCTGCAATAGCGTAACATTGGTGTTTTGAACGGAAACTTCGACGAACTCACGATACCCTCGAATCTTGTCGAAAACGACGTTACGGGCGAACGGTTCGTTCGAAATGCTCGATTTTGCAAAAATCACACATAGTTGGATGAAACTAAGGTTTTTCACACGTTTCCAACCAGAAACAACCATTTTTGTATCTGGGAAAGAAGATTCGACGAATTTGGTCGAAATCGATGTTGCGAACGACCAAACCGTTTGCGATCGGTCGAAATGCATGAAATTCCTTCATTTGCACGGAATGAACGCATTTCAACCGTTTCGAGCAAGAAAGTCACGGTAGTTTGGCTGCAATAGCGTAACATTGGTGTTTTGAACGGAAACTTCGACGAACTCACGATACCCTCGAATCTTGTCGAAAACGACGTTACGGGCGAACGGTTCGTTCGAAATGCTCGATTTTGCAAAAATTACACATAGTTGGATGAAACTAAGGTTTTTTACACGTTTCCAACCAGAAACAACCATTTTTGTAGCTGGGAAAGAAGATTCGACAAATTTGGTCGAAATCGATGTTGCGAACGACCAAACCGTTTGCCATCGGTCGAAATGCATGAAATTCCTTCATTTGCACGGAATTAACGCATTTCAACCGTTTCGAGCAAGAAAGTCACGGAAGTTTGGCTGCAATAGCGAATCATTGGTGTTTTGAACGGAAACTTCGACGAACTCACGATACCCTCGAATCTTCTCGAAAACGACGTTACGGGCGAACGGTTCGTTCGAAATGCTCGATTTTGCAAAAATCACACATAGTTGGATGAAACTAAGGTTTGTCACACGTTTCGAACCAGAAACAACCATTTTTGTAGCTGGGAAAGAAGATTCGACGAATTTGGTCGAAATCGATGTTGCGAACGACCAAACCGTTTGCGATCGGTCGAAATGCATGAAAATCCTTCATTTGCACGGAATGAACGCATTTCAACCGTTTCGAGCAAGAAAGTCACGGAAGTTTGGCTGCAATAGCGTAACATTGGTGTCTAAACGAATGAGAGGAGAAAAAGTTACGCGAAATAATCGATAAAAATGTATATGTATATTGCGTACAAGCGCGCCGGAAAGATGGGAGAGTGGGGAGAGGACGAACGAGTCGTCTCAGTCTTGCTTTGGCAACAGCTATGAGCACACATCTTTTTCCGCATAGGAAAAAACAAAGAACGAAAGTTTTGTACTTGTGTCTCAATAAAGAAAGCAATAGCGAAAGTACCATGTACTTTGTACGTAATTCAATACCCTTTCAATAATCGGTATTAACATTGGTCCTCCGAGCCGGATATGGCAAATAAATAAACAGTTAAACAAACAAATAAAAGTGGTTTGCGTGAACAATCGTTCGTGAGCATCGTGTCGATAGTGGATCGAATCAATCTCTTCTATCACATCGTCTTCGAGCGATATTCACGACATAATGCGCAGTGATCATTAACGCGCATATTCAAAAACGATTACGATTACATCAGCCGCGAGGCAACAAAGAAAACGTCGAGGCAGTGTCGCATCTCTGTCCCTCGCGTAACGCATCAGTAACGTCTCACTCTAAGAGAGTCGACGAGTCAGTATATTGTGTGCGACACATTGTACAAAGCATCACACAAACGCACTTCGTTTTCGTGCAACACGGATCGAAGAAGTGGTATAGTGCGCAGAGAGCTCTATACCCCATACGACAACAAAGACGCGTAGCTCTCGCGAGGAGAGTCACCAGTGAGCCGAGCCTCACACACACAACGAAGACACCGGAGAGGGGATACGACGCAACGCGTATACCGAAAACACATCGTAGCAGCGTGCTCCCGTCGACGTCGTTCGGGTCAGCATACAGCCGGCGTTCTCAACACACAAGTTCTACGCGTAATTGTACTTCTCGTTGTATAATTGTTTGCGAGATTTTATGACAATTTAAGGTAAGCGTTATCCAATATGGCGGAACTGACAAGTTTGAAACGTCAACGCGGAACATGCAAATCGCGTATCACGCAATTCGAAACATACGTAGCCGCATATCGCGAGAGCGGTGACCCAATCGAGATTTTACAAACGAAAATAGAATTTATTCAAAGCGCGTGGGCTAAATTCGAGATTGTTCAAACAGAAATCGAACAATTAGACGAAAATGATGACGAGCGTGCACAGATCGAGGATCGATACTGTCAAGTCATCGGTCGAGCTCGGGCTCTCATAAATTCGATTCAGCATTCCCCGGTAGAAAATCCAAACGCAAATCATAACGAAGCAGAAAATAGCGGGAACAATGCCGGGATCAAGGTCAAATTGCCGATAATGACTCTTCCCGTGTTTGATGGGAACCCAGAAAAATGGCTCGAGTTTCGCGATAGCTTTCAGGGCCTCATTGATGCAAATAGCGAATTGTCAAATATTCAAAGAATGTACTATTTGAAATCGTCGGTAAAAGGTAGAGCCGCCGATGTATTGCAATCTCTCGAGACGTCTGCGGACAATTATCATATCGCGTGGAATCTTTTAACGAAACGATTCGAAGACAAGCGTGCTATCGCAGCGCGACATTTGCAATTATTGCTTGACATTCCGGGAATGCAACGGGAATCCGGAAATCAACTACGACAAACGCTCGACACGTTTCTCAGACATACTCGTGCGTTAGAGCTCCTGAAAGCCAACACGTGGGATTCAGTAATTACTCATCTCATGATTTCTAAATTCGATTCGGCGACGCGTCGCGAGTGGCGGTCGTACATAAAGGACATGGAAGCGGTTACCATTAACACTTTGACTGAGTTCCTCGAGGAGCGTTGTTCAATTATCGAGCCCGAAACAACAAAACATTCGTCAGGAAAATCCCAGCCGAATATTCGATCCGAAAATAAACCCGCCCATCCACAGAAACGAGCCGATAGCACGACCGCGTTTGCCACTGCCACAAGTGACCCTCGATCAAAGCGGAAATGCGCGTTTTGCAGCGATGAAACTCACGCGATGTATGCGTGTCCTAATTTCCGAGAATTGACAGTCCCTCAAAGAATAAGCGCGGTACACGAACGCAAGCTATGTCGTAATTGTTTCAGATCGAATCATTGGGCAGACAATTGTCAATCGTCGAATTGTAAAAGATGTAATCTCAAACATAACACGTTGTTACATCAAAGCGAGCAACACGAAAACGCGAGATCTTCGTCAAGGTCAACCGCGAACGAAAACAGTTCAACTGCTGAACGGGCAGAACCGCATGTTACTAAGGTAAATTGTAGTAACGTGAAAATGTCGGTACCGCCAAAGGTGCTATTGTCAACAGCTCGCGTATGGATTTACGATGCTTCTCATAACGCGCACGAATGTCGAGTGTTGCTAGATTCGGGATCGCAGTCAAACTTTTTAACGAAAGAGTTCTGTAATCAACTAAAGTTGACAACACAGCCGTTCAATTGTTCTGTCGAAAGTATGACTTCGGCCATGAGTCTGTCCGAAACCGCGAACACGGTCATTCAATCAAAACACACCGCGTATCAAGCCAAGGTCAGGTTTTTGATAACGAAGCGAATCATCGGTGAATTGCCATTATCACGTGTTGAAATTGGTCACTTGCAAATCCCGACGAATCTTAAGCTCGCCGACGAATCATTCAATGTGCCAGGGAAAATCGACGCAATATTGGGAGCAGGTTTGTTCTGGGGTTTGCTCTGCATCGGACAGATTAAAATGGGCAGATCGCAACCAATACTCCAAAAAACGCATCTCGGTTGGATTGTATCGGGAGACATATCTTCGAATGATCAACAAAGCACATCCTTTTGTGGATTTTCCGCCGAGACACGACTTCGCGATCAAATCGAAAAGTTTTGGAGAATCGAGGAAGTTGATCAGAAAATCGCAGTAGCAAAGGACGACGAATGGTGCGAAAATCATTTTTTGCGCACGCACTCACGCGATGAACAAGGTCGGTTCACGGTAAATCTCCCGTTCAAGGGTGATCCTAGCGAGCTTGGAGAGTCACGAAATAGCGCGCTGCATCGGTTGTATCGACTCGAGAAAAAACTCGAACGAGAGCCGGAACTGCGAGACAAATACACAAAGTTCATGATGGAGTACATCGAGTTGAATCACATGACGCTGGCCGACGATATCCGGTCAGATGAGTCCGCAGTCGCGTATTGGATCCCACATCACGCAGTCGTCAAGAACGATAACGATACGTTCAAGCTCCGCGTGGTATTTGACGCTTCAGCCAGAACTACTTCGGGAAAATCTCTAAACGATATTCTTCGAGTAGGACCGACGATTCAGGATACATTATTTTCGATCGTCTTACGTTTTCGACAATATCAATATGTGATCACGGCGGACATAGTAAAAATGTACCGTCAAGTGAATGTTCAGGAAGATCAGCGAAATTTACAGCGAATTCTCTGGAGAGCAACGAGCGACATGCCTGTCCAAGAATATAAGCTTAACACAGTTACGTACGGGCTTTCATCGGCGCCTTTTTTGGCCATTCGAGCTTTGCACCAAGCGGCTCACAACGCCCGCGATTCGCATCCGGACGTAAGTCAAGTCATCCTCAGAGACTTTTATGTGGATGACCTTCTCACAGGTCACGACGATTTCGACCAACTTCGAGAACTCAAGAAGAAGCTCACTACCGTTCTGAGCGCTTCGGGTTTCGAGTTATCAAAGTGGAAATCAAACGAGCCGACGTTGTTCGAACGCGACACAGAGGAATTTGCAAGATTGGTAAACATCGGTGAAGACGTCAAGACTCTTGGCTTGAGCTGGGCTGCTCTCAGGGATACGTTCCAATATCACGTGACGACATGTAATACACAATCGCGAGTAACGAAACGTTCTATCCTCTCAATCGCATCACAGATCTTCGATCCGTTGGGAGTTGTGGGACCGGCCACGATCAAGGCCAAAATCATCATTCAACGGCTTTGGCAATTGAATCTGGGTTGGGACGAATCTGTACCATTGGATTTACACACGGAATGGATCGCCTATGTCGAAGAATTAAGCACGCTAAATGAAATTTCGATCCCACGAGCAGTGGTTTGCTCAGAACCTACGATCATAGAGCTTCATGGGTTTTCAGATGCGTCAGAGAGTGCGTACGGTGCGTGTGTCTATCTACGCTCAGTCAAGCACGACGGCGAGACCAGAGTTCGGCTGCTGTGTGCAAAGTCAAAGGTTGCTCCATTAAAAACGATTTGTGTGCCGCGCCTTGAGCTGTGTGGTGCACTGCTACTCGCAAAACTCGTCGATTCGGTGAGCCAATCTCTCACTATACCACTGCCTCATCGATACTATTGGTGCGACTCCACCATTGTACTCGCATGGATTCACAGTGAGCCTCACATCAGAAAAACATTCGTCGCCAATCGAGTGACCGAGATACAGCAATTAACATCACGTGATCAATGGCGCCACGTCAGATCTGCTCAAAATCCAGCTGATGTGATATCACGAGGAATAAACCCGAGCAAATTGAAGAATTTGCGCATTTGGTGGCACGGCCCGGAATGGCTCCAAAATCCCGAGGAGCAACTTAACGAGGCGATCCCGCTGCCGAGCGGAGAACTTCCTGAGACGAAAGGCAGCACGATAGTTGCTACTCACGTGACTGAGAAATACGACGTACTCGAACGGTTCTCATCCTTATCGAAACTAACTCGAGTCATTGCACGTTGTTTACGCTGGAGAACATACAAAAAATCAACGAAAAATCAACAATCGCGTATACTTACTGCCGATGAGCTCGCACGAGCTTCTGCTACGATCACCAAAATGGTGCAAGCAGAACGTTTTTCTCGAGAACTCAACGAGTTACAGAAAACACAACGAGTCAACCACAACAGCAAGCTGATTACGCTTCACCCGTTTCTCGATACAGACGGCATCATTCGCGTTGGCGGGCGACTGCGGAACGCTCCAGTATCATATTCCCGCCGATGCCCGGCAGTATTGCCGTCGGATCATTGCGTTACGATTCTCATCATCCGAGATGCACATTATCGATCATTGCACGCAGGTGTGAATGCATTACTGTCACACCTCCAAGAGCGTTTCTGGATCATCACAGCGAAATCAACGATAAAAAAGGTCCTGCACAAATGCATCGTTTGCTTCAGGTCGCAACCACCCGCTGCACGTCATCTCATGGGAGACTTGCCTGCGAGTCGTTTACACGTCGGTCGTGCGTTTTTGAACGTCGGGATCGATTATGGTGGGCCGTTTACACTCAAAATAAGTCGAAATAAAACTTGCAAGGCTTACCTCTGTCTGTTCGTGTGCATGAGCACCAAGGCCATTCATTTAGAATTGGTTTCGGATTTGAGCACCGCAGCTTTTCTCAATTCGCTGAAACGTTTCATCGCTCGCCGCGGACGATGCTCAAACATTTATTCGGATAACGGCAGTAATTTCAAGGGAGCGGCTCGTGAATTACGTGAATTGCACGAGTTCATCTCTCAAAATTCTCATCACGAGACAATCGATCGATTTTGCAGCGAACAAGCGATTCAATGGCATTTCATCCCCCCGTACTCACCCCATCTGGGTGGTCTATGGGAGGCTGGTATTAAATCGGTGAAAGGACACATGCGTAGAATTTTAAGAGAAGCATCGTTGACATTTGAGGAAATGTACACCGTATTTGTGCAAATTGAAGCGATTCTCAATTCTCGACCGTTGACCCCGATCTCGAGCGATCCCACGGATCTTGAAGCACTCACGCCGGGTCACTTCTTAATCGGAAGTCCGCTACAATCGATACCAGACAGAAATTTCACGGAAATTCCGATCAATCGCGTAACTCGATTCCAGTATCTCGCCAAGCTCTCCCAGCATTTTTGGTCGAGATGGTCGAACGAATATCTATCCACCATGCAACAACGTTTCAAGTGGAATCGTGAGGATCGGGCGTCAGCGATCGAAGTTGGCACGATGATTCTGTTACGAGACGAACAAACTCCATCCTTGCAGTGGGCATTAGGTCGCGTGATCGAGTGTCACCCGGGAAGCGACGGTCTCACTCGAGTCGTGAGCATTAAAACCGCAAAGGGCGTAACCAAGCGTGCGGTGGCAAAAGTCTGTATATTGCCTATAGATAGTAAGTAATTGTAACTAGGTTAAAAAAAAAAAAACCTTCCTTTTTTCATTTTCCTTATTTTACGTCTATTTAAAAAAAAAATCACGAGTAACGATATGTAGTTGAAAGCCCCTTCTTTCAAGGCGGGCGATATGTCTAAACGAATGAGAGGAGAAAAAGTTACGCGAAATAATCGATAAAAATGTATATGTATATTGCGTACAAGCGCGCCGGAAAGATGGGAGAGTGGGGAGAGGACGAACGAGTCGTCTCAGTCTTGCTTTGGCAACAGCTATGAGCACACATCTTTTTCCGCATAGGAAAAAACAAAGAACGAAAGTTTTGTACTTGTGTCTCAATAAAGAAAGCAATAGCGAAAGTACCATGTACTTTGTACGTAATTCAATACCCTTTCAATAATCGGTATTAACAATTGGTGTTTTGAACGGAAACTTCGACGAACTCACGATACCCTCGAATCTTGTCGAAAACGACGTTACGGGCGAACGGTTCGTTCGAAATGCTCGATTTTGCAAAAATCACACATAGTTGGATGGAACTAAGGTTTGTCACACGTTTCCAACCAGAAACAACCATTTTTGTAGCTGGGAAAGAAGATTCGACGAATTTGGTCGAAATCGATGTTGCGAACGACCAAACCGTTTGCGATCGGTCGAAATGCATGAAAATCCTTCATTTGCACGGAATGAACGCATTTCAACCGTTTCGAGCAAGAAAGTCACGGAAGTTTGGCTGCAATAGCGTAACATTGGTGTTTTGAACGGAAACTTCGACGAACTCACGATACCCTCGAATCTTGTCGAAAACGACGTTACGGGCGAACGGTTCGTTCGAAATGCTCGATTTTGCAAAAATTACACATAGTTGGATGAAACTAAGGTTTTTTACACGTTTCCAACCAGAAACAACCATTTTTGTAGCTGGGAAAGAAGATTCGACGAATTTGGTCGAAATCGATGTTGCGAACGACCCAACCGTTTGCGATCGGTCTAAATGCATGAAATTCCTTCATTTGCACGGAATGAACGCATTTCAACCGTTTCGAGCAAGAAAGTCACGGAAGTTTGGCTGCAATAGCGTAACATTGGTGTTTTGAACGGAAACTTCGACGAACTCACGATACCCTCGAATCTTGTCGAAAACGACGTTACGGGCGAACGGTTCGTTCGAAATGCTCTATTTTGCAAAAATCACACATAGTTGGATGAAACTAAGGTTTTTCACACGTTTCCAACCAGAAACAACCATTTTTGTAGCTGGGAAAGAAGATTCGACGAATTTGGTCGAAATCGATGTTGCGAACGACCAAACCGTTTGCGATCGGTCGAAATGCATGAAATTCCTTCATTTGCACGGAATGAACGCATTTCAACCGTTTCGAGCAAGAAAGTCACGGAAGTTTGGCTGCAAAAGCGTAACATTGGTGTTTTGAACGGAAACTTCGACGAACTCACGATACCCTCGAATCTTGTCGAAAACGACGTTACGGGCGAACGGTTCGTTCGAAATGCTCGATTTTGCAAAAATCACACATAGTTGGATGAAACTAAGGTTTTTCACACGTTTCCAACCAGAAACAACCATTTTTGTATCTGGGAAAGAAGATTCGACGAATTTGGTCGAAATCGATGTTGCGAACGACCAAACCGTTTGCGATCGGTCGAAATGCATGAAATTCCTTCATTTGCACGGAATGAACGCATTTCAACCGTTTCGAGCAAGAAAGTCACGGTAGTTTGGCTGCAATAGCGTAACATTGGTGTTTTGAACGGAAACTTCGACGAACTCACGATACCCTCGAATCTTGTCGAAAACGACGTTACGGGCGAACGGTTCGTTCGAAATGCTCGATTTTGCAAAAATTACACATAGTTGGATGAAACTAAGGTTTTTTACACGTTTCCAACCAGAAACAACCATTTTTGTAGCTGGGAAAGAAGATTCGACAAATTTGGTCGAAATCGATGTTGCGAACGACCAAACCGTTTGCCATCGGTCGAAATGCATGAAATTCCTTCATTTGCACGGAATTAACGCATTTCAACCGTTTCGAGCAAGAAAGTCACGGAAGTTTGGCTGCAATAGCGAATCATTGGTGTTTTGAACGGAAACTTCGACGAACTCACGATACCCTCGAATCTTCTCGAAAACGACGTTACGGGCGAACGGTTCGTTCGAAATGCTCGATTTTGCAAAAATCACACATAGTTGGATGAAACTAAGGTTTGTCACACGTTTCGAACCAGAAACAACCATTTTTGTAGCTGGGAAAGAAGATTCGACGAATTTGGTCGAAATCGATGTTGCGAACGACCAAACCGTTTGCGATCGGTCGAAATGCATGAAAATCCTTCATTTGCACGGAATGAACGCATTTCAACCGTTTCGAGCAAGAAAGTCACGGAAGTTTGGCTGCAATAGCGTAACATTGGTGTTTTGAACGGAAACTTCGACGAACTCACGATACCCTCGAATCTTGTCGAAAACGACGTTACGGGCGAACGGTTCGTTCGAAATGCTCGATTTTGCAAAAATCACACATAGTTGGATGAAACTAAGGTTTGTCACACGTTTCCAACCAGAAACAACCATTTTTGTAGCTGGGAAAGAAGATTCGACGAATTTGGTCGAAATCAATGTTGCGAACGACCAAACCGTTTGCGATCGGTCGAAATGCATGAAAATCCTTCATTTGCACGGAATGAACGCATTTCAACCGTTTCGAGCAAGAAAGTCACGGAAGTTTGGCTGCAATAGCGTAACATTGGTGTTTTGAACGGAAACTTCGACGAACTCACGATACCCTCGAATCTTGTCGAAAACGACGTTACGGGCGAACGGTTCGTTCGAAATGCTCGATTTTGCAAAAATTACACATAGTTGGATGAAACTAAGGTTTTTTACACGTTTCCAACCAGAAACAACCATTTTTGTAGCTGGGAAAGAAGATTCGACGAATTTGGTCGAAATCGATGTTGCGAACGACCCAACCGTTTGCGATCGGTCTAAATGCATGAAATTCCTTCATTTGCACGGAATGAACGCATTTCAACCGTTTCGAGCAAGAAAGTCACGGAAGTTTGGCTGCAATAGCGTAACATTGGTGTTTTGAACGGAAACTTCGACGAACTCACGATACCCTCGAATCTTGTCGAAAACGACGTTACGGGCGAACGGTTCGTTCGAAATGCTCTATTTTGCAAAAATCACACATAGTTGGATGAAACTAAGGTTTTTCACACGTTTCCAACCAGAAACAACCATTTTTGTAGCTGGGAAAAAAGATTCGACGAATTTGGTCGAAATCGATGTTGCGAACGACCAAACCGTTTGCGATCGGTCGAAATGCATGAAATTCCTTCATTTGCACGGAATGAACGCATTTCAACCGTTTCGAGCAAGAAAGTCACGGAAGTTTGGCTGCAAAAGCGTAACATTGGTGTTTTGAACGGAAACTTCGACGAACTCACGATACCCTCAAATCTTGTCGAAAACGACGTTACGGGCGAACGGTTCGTTCGAAATGCTCGATTTTGCAAAAATTACACATAGTTGGATGAAACTAAGGTTTTTTACACGTTTCCAACCAGAAACAACCATTTTTGTAGCTGGGATAGAAGATTCGACGAATTTGGTCGAAATCGATGTTGCGAACGACCAAACCGTTTGCGATCGGTCGAAATGCATGAAATTCCTTCATTTGCACGGAATGAACGCATTTCAACCGTTTCGAGCAAGAAAGTCACGGAAGTTTGGCTGCAATAGCGTAACATTGGTGTTTTGAACGGAAACTTCGACGAACTCACGATACCCTCGAATCTTGTCGAAAACGACGTTACGGGCGAACGGTTCGTTCAAAATGCTCTATTTTGCAAAAATCACACATAGTTGGATGAAACTAAGGTTTTTCACACGTTTCCAACCAGAAACAACCATTTTTGTAGCTGGGAAAGAAGATTCGACGAATTTGGTCGAAATCGATGTTGCGAACGACCAAACCGTTTGCGATCGGTCGAAATGCATGAAATTCCTTCATTTGCACGAAATGAACGCATTTCAACCGTTTCGAGCAAGAAAGTCACGGAAGTTTGGCTGCAATAGCGTAACATTGGTGTTTTGAACGGAAACTTCGACGAACTCACGATACCCTCGAATCTTGTCGAAAACGACGTTACGGGCGAACGGTTCGTTCGAAATGCTCTATTTTGCAAAAATCACACATAGTTGGATGAAACTAAGGTTTTTCACACGTTTCGAACCAGAAACAACCATTTTTGTAGCTGACAAAGAAGATTCGACGAATTTGGTCGAAATCGATGTTGCGAACGACCAAACCGTTTGCGATCGGTCGAAATGCATGAAATTCCTTTATTTGCACGGAATGAACGCATTCCAACCGTTTCGAGCAAGAAAGTCACGGAAGTTTGGCTGCAATAGCGTAACATTGGTGTTTTGAACGGAAACTTCGACGAACTCACGATACCCTCGAATCTTGTCGAAAACGACGTTACGGGCGAACGGTTCGTTCGAAATGCTCGATTTTGCAAAAATCACACATAGTTGGATGAAACTAAGGTTTTTCACACGTTTCCAACCAGAAACAACCATTTTTGTATCTGGGAAAGAAGATTCGACGAATTTGGTCGAACTCGATGTTGCGAACGACCAAACCGTTTGCGATCGGTCGAAATGCATGAAATTCCTTCATTTGCACGGAATGAACGCATTTCAACCGTTTCGAGCAAGAAAGTCACGGAAGTTTGGCTGCAATAGCGTAACATTGGTGTTTTGAACGGAAACTTCGACGAACTCACGATACCCTCGAATCTTGTCGAAAACGACGTTCCGGGCGAACGGTTCGTTCGAAATGCTCGATTTTGCAAAAATCACACATAGTTGGATGAAACTAAGGTTTTTCACACGTTTCCAACCAGAAACAACCATTTTTGTAGCTGGGAAAGAAGATTCGACGAATTTGGTCGAAATCGATGTTGCGAACGACCAAACCGTTCGCGGTCGGTCGAAATGCATGAAATTCCTTCATTCGCACGAAATAAACGCATTTCAACCGTTTCGAGCAAGAAAATCAAGGAAGGTTGGTTGCAATAGCGAATCATTGGTGTTTTGAACGGAAACTTCGACGAACTCACGATACCCTCGAATCTTGTCGAAAACGACGTTACGGGCGAACGGTGAGTTCGAAATGCTCGATTTTGCAAGAATCACACATAATTAGATAAAACTAAGGTTTTTCACACGTTTCCAACCAGAAACGACCATTTTTGTAGCTGGGAACGGAGATTCGACGAATTTGGTCGAAATCGATGTTGCGAACGACCAAACCGGTCGCAGTCGGTCGAAATGCTTGAAATTCCTTCAATTGCACGGAATGAACGCATTTCAACAGTTCCAAGCAAGAAAGTCACGGAAGTTTGGCTGCAATAGCGAATCATTGGTGTTTTGAACGGAAACTTCGACCAACTCACGATACCCTCGAATCTTATCGAAACCGACGTTACGGGCGAACGGTTAGTTCGAAATGCTCGATATTCCAAGAATCACACATAATTGGATGAAACTGAGGTTTCTTACACGTTTCCAACCAGAAACAACCGTTTTCGTAGCCGGGAACGAAGATTTGACGAATTTGATCGAAATCGATGTTGCGAACGACCAAACCGTTCGTGGTCCGTCGAAAAGCATAAAATTCCTTTATTTGCACGGAATGAACGCGTTTCAACCGTTTCAAGCAAGAAAGTCACGGAAGGTTGGTTGCAATAGCGAATCATTCGTGTTTTAAACGACAACTTTGACGAACTCACGATACCCTCGATTCTTGTCCAAAAAGACGTTACGGGCGAACGGTTGGTTCGAAATGCTTGATTTTGCAAGAATCACACATAATTGGATAAAAATAAGGTTTTTCACACGTTCCTAACCAGAAACGACCATTTTTGTAGCTGGGAACGAAGATTCGACGAATTTGGTCGAAATCGATGTTGCGAACGACCAAACCGTTCGCGGTCGGTCGAAATGCATGAAATTCCTTCATTTGCACGAAATGAACGCATTTCAACCGTTTCGAGCGAGAAAGTCACGGAAGTTTGGCTGCAATAGCGAATCATTGGTGTTTTGAACGAAAACTTCGACGAACTCACGATACTCTCGAATCTTGTCGAAACCGACATTACGGGCGAACGGTTAGTCCGAAATGCTCGATTTTGCAAAAATCGCACATAATTGGGTAAAACTAAGGTTTTTCACACGTTTTCAACCAGAAACGACCATTTTTGTAGCTGGGAACGAAGATTCGACGAATTTGGTCGAAATCGATGTTACGAACGACCAAACAGTTCTCGGTCGGTCGAATTGCATAAAATTCTTTCATTTGCACGGAATGAACGCATTTCAACCGTTCCGAGCAAGAAAGTCACGGAAGTTTGGCTGCAATAGCGAATTATTGGTGTTTTGAACAAAAACTTCGAAGAACTCACGATACTCTCGAATCTTGTCGAAAACAAGTTACCATAATCCCATCAACGATTGACCGGCAACGAACCAATAAGAACTCAGTGCGACGTCGATAATTGTGCATCGACCAGCGCACAACCCAATCGATAGATCGATAGAGAAATCGATTTATCGATAAACCAATCAATCAATACAACGAACAACCAAAACTGAAGAATTTCCATCTACGAAACCAATACATTTTAAGTAAGCTAAGACTTCTGTAACTCCACTTTCCTATACTTGTTTCAATAAATACACTGAATTCAGCCGAAACAGATACGCCCAGCGTTTTAATGGTAATCCCAAAATAATGAAAAGCCCTTCCAATAACTTAGGGCATAACAACCGTTCGCGGTCGGTCGAAATGCGTGAAATTCCTTCATTTGCACGGAATGAACGCATTTCAACCGTTTCGAGCGAGAAAGTCACAAAAGTTTGGCTGCAATTGCGAATCATTGGTGTTTTGAACGGAAACTTCGACGAACTCACGATACCCTCGAATCTTGTCGAAACCGACGTTTCGGGCGAACGGTTAGTTCGAAATGCTCGATATTGCAAGAATCACACATAATTAGATCAAACTGAGGTTTCTCACACGTTTTCAACCAGAAACAACCGTTTTCGTAGCCGGGAACGAAGATTCGACGAATTTGGTCGAAATCGATGTTGGGAACGACCAAACCGTTCGCGGTCGGTCGAAATGCGTGAAATTCCTTCATTTGCACGAAATAAACGCATTTCAACCGTTTCAAGCAAAAAAGTCACGGAAGTTTGGCTGCAATAGTGAATCATTGGTGTTTTAAACGAAAACTTCGAAGAACTCACGATACTCTCGAATCTTGTCGAAAACGACGTTACGGGCGAACGGTTAGTTCGAGATGCTCGATTTTCCAAGAATTACACATAATTGGATAAAACTAAGGTTTTTCACACGTTTCCAACCAGAAACGACCATTTTTGTAGCTGGGAACGAAGATTCGACGTATTTGGTCGAAATCGATGTTGCGAACAACCAAACCGTTCGCGGTCGGTCGAAATGCATGAAATTCCTTCATTCGCACGGAATCAACGCGTTTTAACCGTTTCGAGCAAGGAAGTCACGGAAGTTTGGTTGCAATAGCAAATCATTGGTGTTTTGAACGAAAACTTCGACGAACTCACGATACTCTCGAATCTTGTCGAAACCGACGTTACGGGCGAACGGTTAGTTCGAAATGCTCGATATTGCAAGAATCACACATAATTGGATGAAACTGAGGTTTCTTACTTTCCAACCAGAAACAACCATTTTTGTAGCTGGGAACAAAGATTCGACGAATTTGGTCAAAATCGATGTTGCGAACGACCAAACCGTTTGCGATCGGTCGAAATGCATGAAATTCCTTCATTCGCACGGAATGAACGCGATTCAACCGTTTCGAGCAAGAAAGTCACGGGAGTTTTTGCTGCAATAGCGAATCATTGATGTTTCGAACGAAAACTTCGACGAACTCACGATACCCTTGAATCTTGTCGAAACCGATGTTACGGGCGAACGGTTAGCTCGAAATGCTCGATTTTACAAAAATCACACATAATTGGATGAAACTGAGGTTTTTCACACGTTTCCAACGAGAAACGACCATTTTTGTCGCTGGGAACGAAGATTCGACGAATTTGGTCGAAATCGATGTTGCGAACGACCAAACCGTTCGCGGTCGGTCGAAATGCATGAAATTCCTTCATTTGTACGGATATGAACGCATTTTAACCGTTTCGAGCGAGAAAGTCACGGAAGTTTGGCTGCAATAGCGAATCATTGGCGTTTCGAACGAAATCTTCGACGAACTCAATATACTTTGGAATCTTGTCGAAACCGACGTTACGGGCGAACGGTTTAGCTCGAAATGCTCGATTTTGCAAAAATCACACATAGTTGGATAAAACTAAGGTTTTTTACACGTTTCCAACCCGAAACGACCATTTTCGTCGCTGGGAACGAAGATTCGACGAATTTGGTCGAAATCGATGTTGCGAACGACCAAACCGTTCGCGGTCGGTCGAAATGCATGAAATTCCTTTATTTGCACGGAATGAACGCATTTCAACCGTTTCGAGCAAGAAAGTCACGGAAGTTTGGCTGCAATAGCGAATCATTGGTGTTTTGAACGAAAACTTCGACGAACTCACGATACCCTCGAATCTTGTCGAAACCTATGTTACGGGAGAACGGTTAGCTCGAAATGCTCGATTTTGCAAGAATCAAACATAGTTCGATGAAACTAAGGTTTTTCACATGTTTCCGACCCGAAACGGCCATTTTTGTAGCTGGGAAAGAAGATTCGACGAATTTGGTCGAAATCGATGTTGCGAGCGACCAAACCGTTCGCGGTCGGTCGAAATGCATGAAATTCCTTCATTTGCACGGAATGAACGCATTTCAACCGTTTCGAGCAAAAAAGTCACGGAAGTTTGGCTGCAATAGCGAATCATTCATGTTTTGAACGGAAACTTCGACGAACCCACGATACCCTCGAATCTTGTCGAAATCGACGTTACGGGCGAACGGTTCGTTCGAAATGCTCGATTTTGCAAAAATCACACATAGTTGGTAAGGTTTTCCACACGTTTCCAACCAGAAACAACCATTTTTGTAACTGGGAACGAAGATTCGACGAACTTGGTCGAAATCGATGTTGCGAGCGACCAACCCGTTCGCGATCGGTCGAAATGCATGAAATTCCGTCATTCGCACGGAATGAACGCATTTCAACCGTTTCGAGCAAGAAAGTCACGGAAGTTTGGCTGCAATAGCGAATCATTGGTGTTTTGGACGGAAACTTCGACGAACTCACGATACCCTCGAATCTTGTCGAAATCGACGTTACGGGCGAACGGTTCGTTCGAAATGCTCGATTTTGCAAGAATCACACATAATTGGATAAAACTAAGGTTTTTCACACGTTTCCAACCAGAAACAACCATTTTTGTAGCTGGGAACAAAGATTCGACGAATTTGGTCAAAATCGATGTTGCGAACGACCAAACCGTTTGCGATCGGTCGAAATGCATGAAATTCCTTCATTCGCACGGAATGAACGCATTTCAACCGTTTCGAGCAAGAAAGTCACGGAAGTTTTGCTGCAATAGCGAATCATTGGTGTTTTGAACGAAAACTTCGACGAACTCACGATACCCTCGAATCTTGTCGAAACCGATGTTACGGGCGAACGGTTAGCTCGAAATGCTCGATTTTACAAAAATCACACATAATTGGATGAAACTGAGGTTTTTCACACGTTTCCAACGAGAAACGACCATTTTAGTCGCTGGGAACGAAGATTCGACGAATTTGGTCGAAATCGATGTTGCGAACGACCAAACCGTTCGCGGTCGGTCGAAATGCATGAAATTCCTTCATTTGCACGGAATGAACGCATTTCAACCGTTTCGAGCAAGAAAGTCACGGAAGTTTGGCTGCAATAGCGAATCATTGGCGTTTCGAACGAAAACTTCGACGAACTCACGATACCCTCGAATCTTGTCGAAATCGACGTTACGGGCGAACGGTTCGTTCAAAATGCTCGATTTTGCAAAAATCACACATAGTTGGATAAAACTAAGGTTTTTTACATGTTTCCAACCCGAAACGACCATTTTCGTCGCTGGGAACAAAGATTCGACGAATTTGGTCAAAATCGATGTTGCGAACGACCAAACCGTTTGCGATCGGTCGAAATGCATGAAATTCCTTCATTTGCACGGAATTAACGCATTTCAACCATTTCGAGCAAGAAAGTCACGGAAGTTTGGCTGCAATAGCGAGTCATTGGTGTTTTGAACGGAAACTTCGACGAACTCACGATACCCTCGAATCTTGTCGAAATCGACGTTACGGGCGAACGGTTCGTTCGAAATGCTCGATTTTGCAAAAATCACACATAGTTGGATGCAACTAAGGTTTTTCACACGTTTCCAACCAGAAACAACCATTTTTGTAGCTGGGAACGAAGATTCGACGAATTTGGTCGAAATCGATGTTGCGAGCGACCAAACCGTTCGCGGTCGGTCGAAATGCATGAAATTCCTTCATTTGCACGGAATGAATGCATTTCAACCGTTCCGAGCAAGAAAGTCACGGAAGTTTGGCTGCAATAGCGAATCATTGGTGTTTTGAACGGAAACTTCGACCAACTCACGATACCCTCGAATCTTATCGAAACCGACGTTACGGGCGAACGGTTAGTTCGAAATGCTCGATATTCCAAGAGTCACACATAATTGGATGAAACTGAGGTTTCTTACACGTTTCCAACCAGAAACAACCGTTTTCGTAGCCGGGAACGAAGATTTGACGAATTTGATCGAAATCGATGTTGCGAACGACCAAACCGTTCGTGGTCCGTCGAAAAGCATAAAATTCCTTTATTTGCACGGAATGAACGCGTTTCAACCGTTTCAAGCAAGAAAGTCACGGTAGTTTGGCTGCAATAGCGTAACATTGGTGTTTTGAACGGAAACTTCGACGAACTCACGATACCCTCGAATCTTGTCGAAAACGACGTTACGGGCGAACGGTTCGTTCGAAATGCTCGATTTTGCAAAAATTACACATAGTTGGATGAAACTAAGGTTTTTTACACGTTTCCAACCAGAAACAACCATTTTTGTAGCTGGGAAAGAAGATTCGACAAATTTGGTCGAAATCGATGTTGCGAACGACCAAACCGTTTGCCATCGGTCGAAATGCATGAAATTCCTTCATTTGCACGGAATTAACGCATTTCAACCGTTTCGAGCAAGAAAGTCACGGAAGTTTGGCTGCAATAGCGAATCATTGGTGTTTTGAACGGAAACTTCGACGAACTCACGATACCCTCGAATCTTCTCGAAAACGACGTTACGGGCGAACGGTTCGTTCGAAATGCTCGATTTTGCAAAAATCACACATAGTTGGATGAAACTAAGGTTTTTCACACGTTTCCAACCAGAAACAACCATTTTTGTATCTGGGAAAGAAGATTCGACGAATTTGGTCGAAATCGATGTTGCGAACGACCAAACCGTTTGCGATCGGTCGAAATGCATGAAATTCCTTCATTTGCACGGAATGAACGCATTTCAACCGTTTCGAGCAAGAAAGTCACGGTAGTTTGGCTGCAATAGCGTAACATTGGTGTTTTGAACGGAAACTTCGACGAACTCACGATACCCTCGAATCTTGTCGAAAACGACGTTACGGGCGAACGGTTCGTTCGAAATGCTCGGTTTTGCAAAAATTACACATAGTTGGATGAAACTAAGGTTTTTTACACGTTTCCAACCAGAAACAACCATTTTTGTAGCTGGGAAAGAAGATTCGACAAATTTGGTCGAAATCGATGTTGCGAACGACCAAACCGTTTGCCATCGGTCGAAATGCATGAAATTCCTTCATTTGCACGGAATTAACGCATTTCAACCGTTTCGAGCAAGAAAGTCACGGAAGTTTGGCTGCAATAGCGAATCATTGGTGTTTTGAACGGAAACTTCGACGAACTCACGATACCCTCGAATCTTCTCGAAAACGACGTTACGGGCGAACGGTTCGTTCGAAATGCTCGATTTTGCAAAAATCACACATAGTTGGATGAAACTAAGGTTTGTCACACGTTTCGAACCAGAAACAACCATTTTTGTAGCTGGAAAAGAAGATTCGACGAATTTGGTCGAAATCGATGTTGCGAACGACCAAACCGTTTGCGATCGGTCGAAATGCATGAAAATCCTTCATTTGCACGGAATGAACGCATTTCAACCGTTTCGAGCAAGAAAGTCACGGAAGTTTGGCTGCAATAGCGTAACATTGGTGTTTTGAACGGAAACTTCGACGAACTCACGATACCCTCGAATCTTGTCGAAAACGACGTTACGGGCGAACGGTTCGTTCGAAATGCTCGATTTTGCAAAAATCACACATAGTTGGATGGAACTAAGGTTTGTCACACGTTTCCAACCAGAAACAACCATTTTTGTAGCTGGGAAAGAAGATTCGACGAATTTGGTCGAAATCGATGTTGCGAACGACCAAACCGTTTGCGATCGGTCGAAATGCATGAAAATCCTTCATTTGCACGGAATGAACGCATTTCAACCGTTTCGAGCAAGAAAGTCACGGAAGTTTGGCTGCAATAGCGTAACATTGGTGTTTTGAACGGAAACTTCGACGAACTCACGATACCCTCGAATCTTGTCGAAAACGACGTTACGGGCGAACGGTTCGTTCGAAATGCTCGATTTTGCAAAAATTACACATAGTTGGATGAAACTAAGGTTTTCTACACGTTTCCAACCAGAAACAACCATTTTTGTAGCTGGGAAAGAAGATTCGACGAATTTGGTCGAAATCGATGTTGCGAACGACCCAACCGTTTGCGATCGGTCTAAATGCATGAAATTCCTTCATTTGCACGGAATGAACGCATTTCAACCGTTTCGAGCAAGAAAGTCACGGAAGTTTGGCTGCAATAGCGTAACATTGGTGTTTTGAACGGAAACTTCGACGAACTCACGATACCCTCGAATCTTGTCGAAAACGACGTTACGGGCGAACGGTTCGTTCGAAATGCTCTATTTTGCAAAAATCACACATAGTTGGATGAAACTAAGGTTTTTCACACGTTTCCAACCAGAAACAACCATTTTTGTAGCTGGGAAAGAAGATTCGACGAATTTGGTCGAAATCGATGTTGCGAACGACCAAACCGTTTGCGATCGGTCGAAATGCATGAAATTCCTTCATTTGCACGGAATGAACGCATTTCAACCGTTTCGAGCAAGAAAGTCACGGAAGTTTGGCTGCAAAAGCGTAACATTGGTGTTTTGAACGGAAACTTCGACGAACTCACGATACCCTCGAATCTTGTCGAAAACGACGTTACGGGCGAACGGTTCGTTCGAAATGCTCGATTTTGCAAAAATCACACATAGTTGGATGAAACTAAGGTTTTTCACACGTTTCCACCAGAAACAACCATTTTTGTATCTGGGAAAGAAGATTCGACGAATTTGGTCGAAATCGATGTTGCGAACGACCAAACTGTTTGCGATCGGTCGAAATGCATGAAATTCCTTCATTTGCACGGAATGAACGCATTTTCAACCGTTTCGAGCAAGAAAGTCACGGTAGTTTGGCTGCAATAGCGTAACATTGGTGTTTTGAACGGAAACTTCGACGAACTCACGATACCCTCGAATCTTGTCGAAAACGACGTTACGGGCGAACGGTTCGTTCGAAATGCTCGATTTTGCAAAAATTACACATAGTTGGATGAAACTAAGGTTTTTACACGTTTCCAACCAGAAACAACCATTTTTGTAGCTGGGAAAGAAGATTCGACAAATTTGGTCGAAATCGATGTTGCGAACGACCAAACCGTTTGCCATCGGTCGAAATGCATGAAATTCCTTCATTTGCACGGAATTAACGCATTTCAACCGTTTCGAGCAAGAAAGTCACGGAAGTTTGGCTGCAATAGCGAATCATTGGTGTTTTGAACGGAACTTCGACGAACTCACGATACCCTCGAATCTTCTCGAAAACGACGTTACGGGCGAACGGTTCGTTCGAAATGCTCGATTTTGCAAAAATCACACATAGTTGGATGAAACTAAGGTTTGTCACACGTTTCGAACCAGAAACAACCATTTTTGTAGCTGGGAAAGAAGATTCGACGAATTTGGTCGAAATCGATGTTGGCGAACGACAAACCGTTTGCGATCGGTCGAAATGCATGAAAATCCTTCATTTGCACGGAATGAACGCATTTCAACCGTTTCGAGCAAGAAAGTCACGGAAGTTTGGCTGCAATAGCGTAACATTGGTGTTTTGAACGGAAACTTCGACGAACTCACGATACCCTCGAATCTTGTCGAAAACGACCGTTACGGCGAACGGTTCGTTCGAAATGCTCGATTTTGCAAAAATCACACATAGTTGGATGAAACTAAGGTTTGTCACACGTTTCCAACCAGAAACAACCATTTTTGTAGCTGGGAAAGAAGATTCGACGAATTTGGTCGAAATCGATGTTGCGAACGACCAAACCGTTTGCGATCGGTCGAAATGCATGAAAATCCTTCATTTGCACGGAATAAACGCATTTCAACCGTTTCGGAGCAAGAAAGTCACGGAAGTTTGGCTGGCAATAGCGTAACATTGGTGTTTTGAACGGAAACTTCGACGAACTCACGATACCCTCGAATCTTGTCGAAAACGACGTTACGGGCGAACGGTTCGGTTCGAAATGCTCGATTTTGCAAAAATTACACATAGTTGGATGAAACTAAGGTTTTTTACACGTTTCCAACCAGAAACAACCAATTTTTGTAGCTGGGAAAGAAGATTCGACGAATTTGGTCGAAATCGATGTTGCGAACGACCCAACCGTTTGCGATCGGTTCTAAATGCATGAAATTCCTTCATTTGCACGGAATGAACGCATTTCAACCGTTTCGAGCAAGAAAGTCACGGAAGTTTGGCTGCAATAGCGTAACATTGGTGTTTTGAACGGAAACTTCGACGAACTCACGATACCCTCGAATCTTGTCGAAAACGACGTTACGGGCGAACGATTCGTTCGAAATGCTCTATTTTGCAAAAATCACACATAGTTGGATGAAACTAAGGTTTTTCACACGTTTCCAACCAGAAACAACCATTTTTTGTAGCTGGGAAAAAAGATTCGACGAATTTGGTCGAAATCGATGTTGCGAACGACCAAACCGTTTGCGATCGGTCGAAATGCAATGAAATTCCTTCATTTGCACGGAATGAACGCATTTCACCCGTTTCGAGCAAGAAAGTCACGGAAGTTTGGCTGCAAAAGCGTAACATTGGTGTTTTGAACGGAAACTTCGACGAACTCACGATACCCTCGAATCTTGTCGAAAACGACGTTACGGGCGAACGGTTCGTTCGAAATGCTCGATTTTGCAAAAATACACATAGTTGGATGAAACTAAGGTTTTTTACACGTTTCCAACCAGAAACAACCATTTTTGTAGCTGGGAAAGAAGATTCGACGAATTTGGTCGAAATCGATGTTGCGAACGACCAAACCGTTTGCGATCGGTCGAAATGCATGAAATTCCTTCATTTGCACGGAATGAACGCATTTCAACCGTTTCGAGCAAGAAAGTCACGGAAGTTTGGCTGCAATAGCGTAACATTGGTGTTTTGAACGGAAACTTCGACGAACTCACGATACCCTCGAATCTTGTCGAAAACGACGTTACGGGCGAACGGTTCGTTCAAAATGCTCTATTTTGCAAAAATCACACATAGTTGGATGAAACTAAGGTTTTTCACACGTTTCCAACCAGAAACAACCATTTTTGTAGCTGGGAAAGAAGATTCGACGAATTTGGTCGAAATCGATGTTGCGAACGACCAAACCGTTCGCGATCGGTCGAAATGCATGAAATTCCTTCATTTGCACGGAATGAACGCATTTTAACCGTTTCGAGCAAGAAAGTCACGGAACTTTGGCTGCAATAGCGTAACATTGGTGTTTTGAACGGAAACTTCGACGAACTCACGATACCCTCGAATGTTGTCGAAAACGACGTTACGGCGAACGGTTCGTTCGAAATGCTCGATTTTGCAAAAATTACACATAGTTGGATGAAACTAAGTCTTTTACACGTTTCCAACCAGAAACAACTATTTTTGTAGCTAGGAAAGAAGATCGACGAATTTGGTCGAAATCGATGTTGCGAACGACCAAACCGTTTGCGATCGGTCGAAATGCATGAAATTCCTCATTTGCACGGAATGAACGCATTTCAACCGTTTTCGAGCAAGAAAGTCACGGAAGTTTGGCTGCAATAGCGTAACATTGGTGTTTTGAACGGAAATCTTCGACGAACTCACGATACCCTCGAATCTTGTCGAAAACGACGTTACGGGCGAACGGTTCGTTCGAAATGCTCGATTTTGCAAAAATCACACATAGTTGGACGAAACTAAGGTTTTTCACACGTTTTCAACCAGAAACAACCATTTTTGTAGCTGGGAAAGAAGATTCGACGAATTTGGTCGAAATCGATGTTGCGAACGACCAAACCGTTTGCGATCGGTCGAAATGCATGAAATTCCTTCATTTGCACGAAATGAACGCATTTCAACCGTTTCGAGCAAGAAAGTCACGGAAGTTTGGCTGCAATAGCGTAACATTGGTGTTTTGAACGGAAACTTCGACGAACTCACGATACCCTCGAATCTTGTCGAAAACGACGTTACGGGCGAACGGTTCGTTCGAAATGCTCTATTTTGCAAAAATCACACATAGTTGGATGAAACTAAGGTTTTTCACACGTTTCGAACCAGAAACAACCATTTTTGTAGCTGACAAAGAAGATTCGACGAATTTGGTCGAAATCGATGTTGCGAACGACCAAACCGTTTGCGATCGGTCGAAATGCATGAAATTCCTTTATTTGCACGGAATGAACGCATTCCAACCGTTTCGAGCAAGAAAGTCACGGAAGTTTGGCTGCAATAGCGTAACATTGGTGTTTTGAACGGAAACTTCGACGAACTCACGATACCCTCGAATCTTGTCGAAAACGACGTTACGGGCGAACGGTTCGTTCGAAATGCTCGATTTTGCAAAAATCACACATAGTTGGATGAAACTAAGGTTTTTCACACGTTTCCAACCAGAAACAACCATTTTTGTATCTGGGAAAGAAGATTCGACGAATTTGGTCGAACTCGATGTTGCGAACGACCAAACCGTTTGCGATCGGTCGAAATGCATGAAATTCCTTCATTTGCACGGAATGAACGCATTTCAACCGTTTCGAGCAAGAAAGTCACGGAAGTTTGGCTGCAATAGCGTAACATTGGTGTTTTGAACGGAAACTTCGACGAACTCACGATACCCTCGAATCTTGTCGAAAACGACGTTCCGGGCGAACGGTTCGTTCGAAATGCTCGATTTTGCAAAAATCACACATAGTTGGATGAAACTAAGGTTTTTCACACGTTTCCAACCAGAAACAACCATTTTTGTAGCTGGGAAAGAAGATTCGACGAATTTGGTCGAAATCGATGTTGCGAACGACCAAACCGTTCGCGGTCGGTCGAAATGCATGAAATTCCTTCATTCGCACGAAATAAACGCATTTCAACCGTTTCGAGCAAGAAAATCAAGGAAGGTTGGTTGCAATAGCGAATCATTGGTGTTTTGAACGGAAACTTCGACGAACTCACGATACCCTCGAATCTTGTCGAAAACGACGTTACGGGCGAACGGTGAGTTCGAAATGCTCGATTTTGCAAGAATCACACATAATTAGATAAAACTAAGGTTTTTCACACGTTTCCAACCAGAAACGACCATTTTTGTAGCTGGGAACGGAGATTCGACGAATTTGGTCGGAATCGATGTTGCGAACGACCAAACCGGTCGCAGTCGGTCGAAATGCTTGAAATTCCTTCAATTGCACGGAATGAACGCATTTCAACAGTTCCAAGCAAGAAAGTCACGGAAGTTTGGCTGCAATAGCGAATCATTGGTGTTTTGAACGGAAACTTCGACCAACTCACGATACCCTCGAATCTTATCGAAACCGACGTTACGGGCGAACGGTTAGTTCGAAATGCTCGATATTCCAAGAATCACACATAATTGGATGAAACTGAGGTTTCTTACACGTTTCCAACCAGAAACAACCGTTTTCGTAGCCGGGAACGAAGATTTGACGAATTTGATCGAAATCGATGTTGCGAACGACCAAACCGTTCGTGGTCCGTCGAAAAGCATAAAATTCCTTTATTTGCACGGAATGAACGCGTTTCAACCGTTTCAAGCAAGAAAGTCACGGAAGGTTGGTTGCAATAGCGAATCATTCGTGTTTTAAACGACAACTTTGACGAACTCACGATACCCTCGATTCTTGTCCAAAAAGACGTTACGGGCGAACGGTTGGTTCGAAATGCTTGATTTTGCAAGAATCACACATAATTGGATAAAAATAAGGTTTTTCACACGTTCCTAACCAGAAACGACCATTTTTGTAGCTGGGAACGAAGATTCGACGAATTTGGTCGAAATCGATGTTGCGAACGACCAAACCGTTCGCGGTCGGTCGAAATGCATGAAATTCCTTCATTTGCACGAAATGAACGCATTTCAACCGTTTCGAGCGAGGAAGTCACGGAAGTTTGGCTGCAATAGCGAATCATTGGTGTTTTGAACGAAAACTTCGACGAACTCACGATACTCTCGAATCTTGTCGAAACCGACATTACGGGCGAACGGTTAGTCCGAAATGCTCGATTTTGCAAAAATCGCACATAATTGGGTAAAACTACGGTTTTTCACACGTTTTCAACCAGAAACGACCATTTTTGTAGCTGGGAACGAAGATTCGACGAATTTGGTCGAAATCGATGTTACGAACGACCAAACAGTTCTCGGTCGGTCGAATTGCATAAAATTCTTTCATTTGCACGGAATGAACGCATTTCAACCGTTCCGAGCAAGAAAGTCACGGAAGTTTGGCTGCAATAGCGAATTATTGGTGTTTTGAACAAAAACTTCGAAGAACTCACGATACTCTCGAATCTTGTCGAAAACAAGTTACCATAATCCCATCAACGATTGACCGGCAACGAACCAATAAGAACTCAGTGCGACGTCGATAATTGTGCATCGACCAGCGCACAACCCAATCGATAGATCGATAGAGAAATCGATTTATCGATAAACCAATCAATCAATACAACGAACAACCAAAACTGAAGAATTTCCATCTACGAAACCAATACATTTTAAGTAAGCTAAGACTTCTGTAACTCCACTTTCCTATACTTGTTTCAATAAATACACTGAATTCAGCCGAAACAGATACGCCCAGCGTTTTAATGGTAATCCCAAAATAATGAAAAGCCCTTCCAATAACTTAGGGCATAACAACCGTTCGCGGTCGGTCGAAATGCGTGAAATTCCTTCATTTGCACGGAATGAACGCATTTCAACCGTTTCGAGCGAGAAAGTCACAAAAGTTTGGCTGCAATAGCGAATCATTGGTGTTTTGAACGGAAACTTCGACGAACTCACGATACCCTCGAATCTTGTCGAAACCGACGTTACGGGCGAACGGTCAGTTCGAAATGCTCGATATTGCAAGAATCACACATAATTAGATCAAACTGAGGTTTCTCACACGTTTTCAACCAGAAACAACCGTTTTCGTAGCCGGGAACGAAGATTCGACGAATTTGGTCGAAATCGATGTTGGGAACGACCAAACCGTTCGCGGTCGGTCGAAATGCGTGAAATTCCTTCATTTGCACGAAATAAACGCATTTCAACCGTTTCAAGCAAAAAAGTCACGGAAGTTTGGCTGCAATAGTGAATCATTGGTGTTTTAAACGAAAACTTCGAAGAACTCACGATACTCTCGAATCTTGTCGAAAACGACGTTACGGGCGAACGGTTAGTTCGAGATGCTCGATTTTCCAAGAATTACACATAATTGGATAAAACTAAGGTTTTTCACACGTTTCCAACCAGAAACGACCATTTTTGTAGCTGGGAACGAAGATTCGACGTATTTGGTCGAAATCGATGTTGCGAACAACCAAACCGTTCGCGGTCGGTCGAAATGCATGAAATTCCTTCATTCGCACGGAATCAACGCGTTTTAACCGTTTCGAGCAAGGAAGTCACGGAAGTTTGGTTGCAATAGCAAATCATTGGTGTTTTGAACGAAAACTTCGACGAACTCACGATACTCTCGAATCTTGTCGAAACCGACGTTACGGGCGAACGGTTAGTTCGAAATGCTCGATATTGCAAGAATCACACATAATTGGATGAAACTGAGGTTTCTTACAAGTTTCCAACCAGAAACAACCATTTTTGTAGCTGGGAACAAAGATTCGACGAATTTGGTCAAAATCGATGTTGCGAACGACCAAACCGTTTGCGATCGGTCGAAATGCATGAAATTCCTTCATTCGCACGGAATGAACGCGATTCAACCGTTTCGAGCAAGAAAGTCACGGAAGTTTTGCTGCAATAGCGAATCATTGATGTTTCGAACGAAAACTTCGACGAACTCACGATACCCTTGAATCTTGTCGAAACCGATGTTACGGGCGAACGGTTAGCTCGAAATGCTCGATTTTGCAAAAATCACACATAGTTGGATAAAACTAAGGTTTTTCACACGTTTCCAACCCGAAACGACCATTTTCGTCGCTGGGAACGAAGATTCGACGAATTTGGTCGAAATCGATGTTGCGAACGACCAAACCGTTCGCGGTCGGTCGAAATGCATGAAATTCCTTTATTTGCACGGAATGAACGCATTTCAACCGTTTCGAGCAAGAAAGTCACGGAAGTTTGGCTGCAATAGCGAATCATTGGTGTTTTGAACGAAAACTTCGACGAACTCACGATACCCTCGAATCTTGTCGAAACCTATGTTACGGGAGAACGGTTAGCTCGAAATGCTCGATTTTGCAAGAATCAAACATAGTTCGATGAAACTAAGGTTTTTCACATGTTTCCGACCCGAAACGGCCATTTTTGTAGCTGGGAAAGAAGATTCGACGAATTTGGTCGAAATCGATGTTGCGAGCGACCAAACCGTTCGCGGTCGGTCGAAATGCATGAAATTCCTTTATTTGCACGGAATGAACGCATTTCAACCGTTTCGAGCAAAAAAGTCACGGAAGTTTGGCTGCAATAGCGAATCATTCATGTTTTGAACGGAAACTTCGACGAACCCACGATACCCTCGAATCTTGTCGAAATCGACGTTACGGGCGAACGGTTCGTTCGAAATGCTCGATTTTGCAAAAATCACACATAGTTGGTAAGGTTTTCCACACGTTTCCAACCAGAAACAACCATTCTTGTAACTGGGAACGAAGATTCGACGAACTTGGTCGAAATCGATGTTGCGAGCGACCAACCCGTTCGCGATCGGTCGAAATGCATGAAATTCCGTCATTCGCACGGAATGAACGCATTTCAACCGTTTCGAGCAAGAAAGTCACGGAAGTTTGGCTGCAATAGCGAATCATTGGTGTTTTGGACGGAAACTTCGACGAACTCACGATACCCTCGAATCTTGTCGAAATCGACGTTACGGGCGAACGGTTCGTTCGAAATGCTCGATTTTGCAAGAATCACACATAATTGGATAAAACTAAGGTTTTTCACACGCTTCCAACCAGAAACAACCATTTTTGTAGCTGGGAACAAAGATTCGACGAATTTGGTCAAAATCGATGTTGCGAACGACCAAACCGTTTGCGATCGGTCGAAATGCATGAAATTCCTTCATTCGCACGGAATGAACGCATTTCAACCGTTTCGAGCAAGAAAGTCACGGAAGTTTTGCTGCAATAGCGAATCATTGGTGTTTTGAACGAAAACTTCGACGAACTCACGATACCCTCGAATCTTGTCGAAACCGATGTTACGGGCGAACGGTTAGCTCGAAATGCTCGATTTTACAAAAATCACACATAATTGGATGAAACTGAGGTTTTTCACACGTTTCCAACGAGAAACGACCATTTTAGTCGCTGGGAACGAAGATTCGACGAATTTGGTCGAAATCGATGTTGCGAACGACCAAACCGTTCGCGGTCGGTCGAAATGCATGAAATTCCTTCATTTGCACGGAATGAACGCATTTCAACCGTTTCGAGCAAGAAAGTCACGGAAGTTTGGCTGCAATAGCGAATCATTGGCGTTTCGAACGAAAACTTCGACGAACTCACGATACCCTCGAATCTTGTCGAAATCGACGTTACGGGCGAACGGTTCGTTCAAAATGCTCGATTTTGCAAAAATCACACATAGTTGGATAAAACTAAGGTTTTTCACATGTTTCCAACCCGAAACGACCATTTTCGTCGCTGGGAACAAAGATTCGACGAATTTGGTCAAAATCGATGTTGCGAACGACCAAACCGTTTGCGATCGGTCGAAATGCATGAAATTCCTTCATTTGCACGGAATTAACGCATTTCAACCATTTCGAGCAAGAAAGTCACGGAAGTTTGGCTGCAATAGCGAGTCATTGGTGTTTTGAACGGAAACTTCGACGAACTCACGATACCCTCGAATCTTGTCGAAATCGACGTTACGGGCGAACGGTTCGTTCGAAATGCTCGATTTTGCAAAAATCACACATAGTTGGATGCAACTAAGGTTTTTCACACGTTTCCAACCAGAAACAACCATTTTTGTAGCTGGGAACGAAGATTCGACGAATTTGGTCGAAATCGATGTTGCGAGCGACCAAACCGTTCGCGGTCGGTCGAAATGCATGAAATTCCTTCATTTGCACGGAATGAATGCATTTCAACCGTTCCGAGCAAGAAAGTCACGAAGTTTGGCTGCAATAGCGAATCATTGTTTTTTTTATTTTTTTTTTTTTATTTAGTGTCGCATCAACTGCTAAGGTTATTAGCGACAGACATATTTACATAGTGTACATCTTATATAATAAAAGACAAGGTTATATTGAGACAGGCTTTTTTTTGTAAAATTTTTTCAAGCCTTCACCTGGCGCGGCCGGGGTCTACGGCTGCCAGGGCTCTATATTTGACGAGATATTAGTTCGATATTTAATAACGATATTAAAAAACAATAATTAGTTGGACGCCAATTCGTTTTGCGAGAACGAATAAACTCTTTTTTCGTAGATACACAATTTATATTGGCCGGCTATCAGATAACGGGGAGTTTGGGTTCGATTGATTGACCCTAGTTCGAGTGGGAGTCATAGGTAGGGTGGTTTCCTTGAATTCAAAAGAATCAACAAGCAATTAAGAGACTTCCAATGGACAGAAATATAATTTATTTTTACAACTTACGGTTCTCCGACTATTCCTGTGGTTTTTTCTGATACGTTTCGACTAGCACACGTACACACACATGCAAGCATACACTAATATA
Organism: Diplazon laetatorius; assembly: GCA_963662125.1. Taxonomy (NCBI): domain Eukaryota; kingdom Metazoa; phylum Arthropoda; class Insecta; order Hymenoptera; family Ichneumonidae; genus Diplazon; species Diplazon laetatorius. The sequence continues at coordinate 16,298,465 of OY759155.1, read as the reverse complement.
ACGACACAATTTAACGCAGCGACTGTTACAATTAACGAAATTTTGATAAATATAACGCGACTTCTCGGCGATGGACTCTTTCCTTCCTCTTTACAATACGAGGTCACGGCTTGAGATTCGGGACAAGAGTGATTCGATTCGCGATCTGATTCGCGATTATTCGTTATTGCTCGAATATGATTTTCGATTCGCGCACGCGCTTACCTTTGCGCTCGAAAAGTTTATCGCCGGAGAGTCGAGCGTTGACGTCGAGGAAATTTATACTTAATGATTATGTCCTGTTACAATATATAATCATAGATGTTTATATTCTTGATGAAATCAATGATTTTTGATGCACTTTGACCGTTCTTTAGGCATTCTTTTAGTGTAATAGGTACGTTCAGTTCTGTTCGTTGTCTTTGAAATTTTGGGCATTCAATTATGAGATGCTGGATAGTAATCCTCACGTTGCATGTTTCACATCGAATCATTGTTGTTTTGAACGAAAACTTCAAAGAACTCACGATACTCTCGAATCTTGTCGAAAACAAGTCACCACAATCCTATCAACGATTGACCGGCAACGAACCAATAAGAACTCAGTGCGACGTCGATAATTGTGCATCGACCAGCGCACAACCCAATCGATAGATCGATAGAGCAATCGATTTATCGATAAACCAATCAATCAATACAACGAACATCCAAAACTGAAGAATTTCCATCTACGAAACCAATACATTGTAAGTAAGCTAAGACCTCTGTAACTCAACTTTCCTATACTTGTTTCAATAAATACACTGAATTCAGCCGAAACAGATACGCCCAGCGTTTTGATGGTAATCCCAAAATAATAAAAAGCCCTTCCAATAACTTAGGGCATAACAACCGTTCGCGGTCGGTCGAAATGCATGAAATTCCTTCATTTGCACGGAATGAACGCATTTCAACCGTTTCGAGCGAGAAAGTCACAAAAGTTTGGCTGCACTAGCGAATCATTGGTGTTTTGAACGGAAACTTCGACGAACTCACGATACCCTCGAATCTTGTCGAAACCGACGTTACGGGCGAACGGTCAGTTCGAAATGCTCGATATTGCAAGAATCACACATAATTAGATCAAACTGAGGTTTCTCACACGTTTTCAACCAGAAACAACCGTTTTCGTAGCCGGGAACGAAGATTCGACGAATTTGGTCGAAATCGATGTTGGGAACGACCAAACCGTTCGCGGTCGGTCGAAATGCGTGAAATTCCTTCATTTGCACGAAATAAACGCATTTCAACCGTTTCAAGCAAAAAAGTCACGGAAGTTTGGCTGCAATAGTGAATCATTGGTGTTTTAAACGAAAACTTCGAAGAACTCACGATACTCTCGAATCTTGTCGAAAACGACGTTACGGGCGAACGGTTAGTTCGAGATGCTCGATTTTCCAAGAATTACACATAATTGGATAAAACTAAGGTTTTTCACACGTTTCCAACCAGAAACGACCATTTTTGTAGCTGGGAACGAAGATTCGACGTATTTGGTCGAAATCGATGTTGCGAACAACCAAACCGTTCGCGGTCGGTCGAAATGCATGAAATTCCTTCATTCGCACGGAATCAACGCGTTTTAACCGTTTCGAGCAAGGAAGTCACGGAAGTTTGGTTGCAATAGCAAATCATTGGTGTTTTGAACGAAAACTTCGACGAACTCACGATACTCTCGAATCTTGTCGAAACCGACGTTACGGGCGAACGGTTAGTTCGAAATGCTCGATATTGCAAGAATCACACATAATTGGATGAAACTGAGGTTTCTTAAACGTTTCCAACCAGAAACAACCATTTTTGTAGCTGGGAACAAAGATTCGACGAATTTGGTCAAAATCGATGTTGCGAACGACCAAACCGTTTGCGATCGGTCGAAATGCATGAAATTCCTTCATTCGCACGGAATGAACGCGATTCAACCGTTTCGAGCAAGAAAGTCACGGAAGTTTTGCTGCAATAGCGAATCATTGATGTTTCGAACGAAAACTTCGACGAACTCACGATACCCTTGAATCTTGTCGAAACCGATGTTACGGGCGAACGGTTAGCTCGAAATGCTCGATTTTACAAAAATCACACATAATTGGATGAAACTGAGGTTTTTCACACGTTTCCAACGAGAAACGACCATTTTTGTCGCTGGGAACGAAGATTCGACGAATTTGGTCGAAATCGATGTTGCGAACGACCAAACCGTTCGCGGTCGGTCGAAATGCATGAAATTCCTTCATTTGTACGGAATGAACGCATTTTAACCGTTTCGAGCGAGAAAGTCACGGAAGTTTGGCTGCAATAGCGAATCATTGGCGTTTCGAACGAAATCTTCGACGAACTCAATATACTTTGGAATCTTGTCGAAACCGACGTTACGGGCGAACGGTTAGCTCGAAATGCTCGATTTTGCAAAAATCACACATAGTTGGATAAAACTAAGGTTTTTCACACGTTTCCAACCCGAAACGACCATTTTCGTCGCTGGGAACGAAGATTCGACGAATTTGGTCGAAATCGATGTTGCGAACGACCAAACCGTTCGCGGTCGGTCGAAATGCATGAAATTCCTTTATTTGCACGGAATGAACGCATTTCAACCGTTTCGAGCAAGAAAGTCACGGAAGTTTGGCTGCAATAGCGAATCATTGGTGTTTTGAACGAAAACTTCGACGAACTCACGATACCCTCGAATCTTGTCGAAACCTATGTTACGGGAGAACGGTTAGCTCGAAATGCTCGATTTTGCAAGAATCAAACATAGTTCGATGAAACTAAGGTTTTTCACATGTTTCCGACCCGAAACGGCCATTTTTGTAGCTGGGAAAGAAGATTCGACGAATTTGGTCGAAATCGATGTTGCGAGCGACCAAACCGTTCGCGGTCGGTCGAAATGCATGAAATTCCTTCATTTGCACGGAATGAACGCATTCCAACCGTTTCAAGCAAAAAAGTCACGGAAGTTTGGCTGCAATAGTGAATCATTGGTGTTTTAAACGAAAACTTCGAAGAACTCACGATACTCTCGAATCTTGTCGAAAACGACGTTACGGGCGAACGGTTAGTTCGAGATGCTCGATTTTCCAAGAATTACACATAATTGGATAAAACTAAGGTTTTTCACACGTTTCCAACCAGAAACGACCATTTTTGTAGCTGGGAACGAAGATTCGACGTATTTGGTCGAAATCGATGTTGCGAACAACCAAACCGTTCGCGGTCGGTCGAAATGCATGAAATTCCTTCATTCGCACGGAATCAACGCGTTTTAACCGTTTCGAGCAAGGAAGTCACGGAAGTTTGGTTGCAATAGCAAATCATTGGTGTTTTGAACGAAAACTTCGACGAACTCACGATACTCTCGAATCTTGTCGAAACCGACGTTACGGGCGAACGGTTAGTTCGAAATGCTCGATATTGCAAGAATCACACATAATTGGATGAAACTGAGGTTTCTTACACGTTTCCAACCAGAAACAACCATTTTTGTAGCTGGGAACAAAGATTCGACGAATTTGGTCAAAATCGATGTTGCGAACGACCAAACCGTTTGCGATCGGTCGAAATGCATGAAATTCCTTCATTCGCACGGAATGAACGCGATTCAACCGTTTCGAGCAAGAAAGTCACGGAAGTTTTGCTGCAATAGCGAATCATTGATGTTTCGAACGAAAACTTCGACGAACTCACGATACCCTTGAATCTTGTCGAAACCGATGTTACGGGCGAACGGTTAGCTCGAAATGCTCGATTTTACAAAAATCACACATAATTGGATGAAACTGAGGTTTTTCACACGTTTCCAACGAGAAACGACCATTTTTGTCGCTGGGAACGAAGATTCGACGAATTTGGTCGAAATCGATGTTGCGAACGACCAAACCGTTCGCGGTCGGTCGAAATGCATGAAATTCCTTCATTTGTACGGAATGAACGCATTTTAACCGTTTCGAGCGAGAAAGTCACGGAAGTTTGGCTGCAATAGCGAATCATTGGCGTTTCGAACGAAATCTTCGACGAACTCAATATACTTTGGAATCTTGTCGAAACCGACGTTACGGGCGAACGGTTAGCTCGAAATGCTCGATTTTGCAAAAATCACACATAGTTGGATAAAACTAAGGTTTTTCACACGTTTCCAACCCGAAACGACCATTTTCGTCGCTGGGAACGAAGATTCGACGAATTTGGTCGAAATCGATGTTGCGAACGACCAAACCGTTCGCGGTCGGTCGAAATGCATGAAATTCCTTTATTTGCACGGAATGAACGCATTTCAACCGTTTCGAGCAAGAAAGTCACGGAAGTTTGGCTGCAATAGCGAATCATTGGTGTTTTGAACGAAAACTTCGACGAACTCACGATACCCTCGAATCTTGTCGAAATCGACGTTACGGGCGAACGGTTCGTTCGAAATGCTCGATTTTGCAAAAATCACACATAGTTGGTAAGGTTTTCCACACGTTTCCAACCAGAAACAACCATTTTTGTAACTGGGAACGAAGATTCGACGAACTTGGTCGAAACCGATGTTGCGAGCGACCAACCCGTTCGCGATCGGTCGAAATGCATGAAATTCCGTCATTCGCACGGAATGAACGCATTTCAACCGTTTCGAGCAAGAAAGTCACGGAAGTTTGGCTGCAATAGCGAATCATTGGTGTTTTGGACGGAAACTTCGACGAACTCACGATACCCTCGAATCTTGTCGAAATCGACGTTACGGGCGAACGGTTCGTTCGAAATGCTCGATTTTGCAAGAATCACACATAATTGGATAAAACTAAGGTTTTTCACACGTTTCCAACCCGAAACGACCATTTTTGTAGCTGGGAACAAAGATTCGACGAATTTGGTCAAAATCGATGTTGCGAACGACCAAACCGTTCGTGGTCGGTCGAAATGCATGAAATTCCTTCATTTGCAACGAATGAACGCATTTCGACCGTTTCGAGCAAGAGAGTCACGGACGTTTGGCGGCAATAGCGAATCATTGGTGTTTTGAACGGAAACTTCGACGAACTCACGATACCCTCGAATCTTGTCGAAACCGATGTTACGGGCGAACGGTTAGCTCGAAATGCTCGATTTTGCGAAAATCACACATAGTTGGATAAAACTAAGGTTTTTCACACGTTTCCAACCCGAAACGACCATTTTCGTCGCTGGGAACGAAGATTCGACGAATTTGGTCGAAATCGATGTTGCGAACGACCAAACCGTTCGCGGTCGGTCGAAATGCATGAAATTACTTCATTTGCACGGAATGAACGCATTTCAACCGTTTCGAGCAAGAAAGTCACGGAAGTTTGGCTGCAATAGCGAATCATTGGTGTTTTGAACGAAAACTTCGACGAACTCACGATACCCTCGAATCTTGTCGAAACCGATGTTACGGGAGAACGGTTAGCTCGAAATGCTCGATTTTGCAAGAATCAAACATAGTTCGATGAAACTAAGGTTTTTCACATGTTTCCAACCCGAAACGGCCATTTTTGTAGCTGGGAAAGAAGATTCGACGAATTTGGTCGAAATCGATGTTTCGAGCGACCAAACCGTTCGCGATCGGTCGAAATGCATGAAATTCCTTCATTTGCACGGAATGAACGCATTTCAACCGTTTCGAGCAAAAAAGTCACGGGAGTTTGGCTGCAATAGCGAATCATTCATGTTTTGAACGGAAACTTCGACGAACCCACGATACCCTCGAATCTTGTCGAAATCGACGTTACGGGCGAACAGTTCGTTCGAAATGCTCGATTTTGCAAAAATCACACATAGTTGGTAAGGTTTTCCACACGTTTCCAACCAGAAACAACCATTTTTGTAACTGGGAACGAAGATTCGACGAACTTGGTCGAAATCGATGTTGCGAGCGACCAACCCGTTCGCGATCGGTCGAAATGCATGAAATTCCTTCATTTGCACGGAATGAACGCGTTTCAACCGTTCCAAGCGAGAAAGTCACGGAAAGTTGGTTGCAATAGCGAATCATTGGTGTTTTGAACAAAAACTTGGACGAACTCACGATACCCTCGAATCTTGTCGAAACCGATGTTACGGGAGAACGGTTAGCTCGAAATGCTCGATTTTGCAAAAATCACACATAATTGGATGAAAATAAGGTTTTTCACACGTTTCCAACCCGAAACGACCATTTTTGTAGCTGGGAACAAAGATTCGACGAATTTGGTCAAAATCGATGTTGCGAACGACCAAACCGTTCGTGGTCGGTCGAAATGCATGAAATTCCTTCATTTGCAACGAATGAACGCATTTCGACCGTTTCGAGCAAGAGAGTCACGGACGTTTGGCGGCAATAGCGAATCATTGGTGTTTTGAACGGAAACTTCGACGAACTCACGATACCCTCGAATCTTGTCGAAATCGACGTTACGGTCGAACGGTTCGTTCGAAATGCTCGATTTTGCAAGAATCACACATAATTGGATAAAACTAAGGTTTTTTACACGTTTCCAACCAGAAACAACCATTTTTGTAGCTGGGAACAAAGATTCGACGAATTTGGTCAAAATCGATGTTGCGAACGACCAAACCGTTTGCGATCGGTCGAAATGCATAAAATTCCTTCATTCGCACGGAATGAACGCATTTCAACCGTTTCGAGCAAGAAAGTCACGGAAGTTTGGCTGCAATAGCGAATCATTGATGTTTCGAACGAAAACTTCGACGAACTCACGATACCCTCGAATCTTGTCGAAACCGATGTTACGGGCGAACGGTTAGCTCGAAATGCTCGATTTTACAAAAATCACACATAATTGGATGAAACTGAGGTTTTTCATACGTTTCCAACGAGAAACGACCATTTTTGTCGCTGGGAACGAAGATTCGACGAATTTGGTCGAAATCGATGTTGCGAACGACCAAACCGTTCGCGGTCGGTCGAAATGCATGAAATTCCTTCATTTGTACGGAATGAACGCATTTCAACCGTTTCGAGCTAGAAAGTCACGGAAGTTTGGCTGCAATAGCGAATCATTGGCGTTTCGAACGAAATCTTCGACGAACTCAATATACTTTGGAATCTTGTCGAAACCGACGTTACGGGCGAACGGTTAGCTCGAAATGCTCGATTTTGCAAAAATCACACATAGTTGGATAAAACTAAGGTTTTTCACACGTTTCCAACCCGAAACGACCATTTTCGTCGCTGGGAACGAAGATTCGACGAATTTGGTCGAAATCGATGTTGCGAACGACCAAACCGTTCGCGGTCGGTCGAAATGCATGAAATTCCTTTATTTGCACGGAATGAACGCATTTCAACCGTTTCGAGCAAGAAAGTCACGGAAGTTTGGCTGCAATAGCGAATCATTGGTGTTTTGAACGAAAACTTCGACGAACTCACGATACCCTCGAATCTTGTCGAAACCTATGTTACGGGAGAACGGTTAGCTCGAAATGCTCGATTTTGCAAGAATTAAACATAGTTCGATGAAACTAAGGTTTTTCACATGTTTCCGACCCGAAACGGCCATTTTTGTAGCTGGGAAAGAAGATTCGACGAATTTGGTCGAAATCGATGTTGCGAGCGACCAAACCGTTCGCGGTCGGTCGAAATGCATGAAATTCCTTCATTTGCACGGAATGAACGCATTTCAACCGTTTCGAGCAAAAAAGTCACGGAAGATTGGCTGCAATAGCGAATCATTCATGTTTTGAACGGAAACTTCGACGAACCCACGATACCCTCGAATCTTGTCGAAATCGACGTTACGGGCGAACGGTTCGTTCGAAATGCTCGATTTTGCAAAAATCACACATAGTTGGTAAGGTTTTCCACACGTTTCCAACCAGAAACAACCATTTTTGTAACTGGGAACGAAGATTCGACGAACTTGGTCGAAATCGATGTTGCGAGCGACCAACCCGTTCGCGATCGGTCGAAATGCATGAAATTCCGTCATTCGCACGGAATGAACGCATTTCAACCGTTTCGAGCAAGAAAGTCACGGAAGTTTGGCTGCAATAGCGAATCATTGGTGTTTTGGACGGAAACTTCGACGAACTCACGATACCCTCGAATCTTGTCGAAACCGACGTTACGGGCGAACGGTTCGTTCGAAATGCTCGATTTTGCAAGAATCACACATAATTGGATAAAACTAAGGTTTTTCACACGTTTCCAACCAGAAACAACCATTTTTGTAGCTGGGAACAAAGATTCGACGAATTTGGTCAAAATCGATGTTGCGAACGACCAAACCGTTTGCGATCGGTCGAAATGCATGAAATTCCTTCATTCGCACGGAATGAACGCATTTCAACCGTTTCGAGCAAGAAAGTCACGGAAGTTTTGCTGCAATAGCGAATCATTGGTGTTTTGAACGAAAACTTCGACGAACTCACGATACCCTCGAATCTTGTCGAAACCGATGTTACGGGCGAACGGTTAGCTCGAAATGCTCGATTTCACAAAAATCACACATAATTGGATGAAACTGAGGTTTTTCACACGTTTCCAACGAGAAACGACCATTTTAGTCGCTGGGAACGAAGATTCGACGAATTTGGTCGAAATCGATGTTGCGAACGACCAAACGTTCGCGGTCGGTCGAAATGCATGAAATTCCTTCATTTGCACGGAATGAACGCATTTCAACCGTTTCGAGCAAGAAAGTCACGGAAGTTTGGCTGCAATAGCGAATCATTGGCGTTTCGAACGGAAACTTCGACGAACTCACGATACCCTCGAATCTTGTCGAAATCGACGTTACGGGCGAACGGTTCGTTCAAAATGCTCGATTTTGCAAAAATCACACATAGTTGGATAAAACTAAGGTTTTTCACATGTTTCCAACCCGAAACGACCATTTTCGTCGCTGGGAACAAAGATTCGACGAATTTGGTCAAAATCGATGTTGCGAACGACCAAACCGTTTGCGATCGGTCGAAATGCATGAAATTCCTTCATTTGCACGGAATTAACGCATTTCAACCATTTCGAGCAAGAAAGTCACGGAAGTTTGGCTGCAATAGCGAGTCATTGGTGTTTTGAACGGAAACTTCGACGAACTCACGATACCCTCGAATCTTGTCGAAATCGACGTTACGGGCGAACGGTTCGTTCGAAATGCTCGATTTTGCAAAAATCACACATAGTTGGATGCAACTAAGGTTTTTCACACGTTTCCAACCAGAAACAACCATTTTTGTAGCTGGGAACGAAGATTCGACGAATTTGGTCGAAATCGATGTTGCGAGCGACCAAACCGTTCGCGGTCGGTCGAAATGCATGAAATTCCTTTATTTGCACGGAATGAATGCATTTCAACCGTTCCGAGCAAGAAAGTCACGAAGTTTGGCTGCAATAGCGAATCATTGTTTTTTTTAATTTTTTTTTTTTATTTAGTGTCGCATCAACTGCTAAGGTTATTAGCGACAGACATATTTACATAGTGTACATCTTATATAATAAAAGACAAGGTTATATTGAGACAGGCTTTTTTTTGTAAAATTTTTTCAAGCCTTCACCTGGCGCGGCCGGGGTCTACGGCTGCCAGGGCTCTATATTTGACGAGATATTAGTTCGATATTTAATAACGATATTAAAAAACAATAATTAGTTGGACGCCAATTCGTTTTGCGAGAACGAATAAACTCTTTTTTCGTAGATACACAATTTATATTGGCCGGCTATCAGATAACGGGGAGTTTGGGTTCGATTGATTGACCCTAGTTCGAGTGGGAGTCATAGGTAGGGTGGTTTCCTTGAATTCAAAAGAATCAACAAGCAATTAAGAGACTTCCAATGGACAGAAATATAATTTATTTTTACAACTTACGGTTCTCCGACTATTCCTGTGGTTTTTTCTGATACGTTTCGACTAGCACACGTACACACACATGCAAGCATACACTAATATAACGACACAATTTAACGCAGCGACTGTTACAATTAACGAAATTTTGATAAATATAACGCGACTTCTCGGCGATGGACTCTTTCCTTCCTCTTTACAATACGAGGTCACGGCTTGAGATTCGGGACAAGAGTGATTCGATTCGCGATCTGATTCGCGATTATTCGTTATTGCTCGAATATGATTTTCGATTCGCGCACGCGCTTACCTTTGCGCTCGAAAAGTTTATCGCCGGAGAGTCGAGCGTTGACGTCGAGGAAATTTATACTTAATGATTATGTCCTGTTACAATATATAATCATAGATGTTTATATTCTTGATGAAATCAATGATTTTTGATGCACTTTGACCGTTCTTTAGGCATTCTTTTAGTGTAATAGGTACGTTCAGTTCTGTTCGTTGTCTTTGAAATTTTGGGCATTCAATTATGAGATGCTGGATAGTAATCCTCACGTTGCATGTTTCACATCGAATCATTGTTGTTTTGAACGAAAACTTCAAAGAACTCACGATACTCTCGAATCTTGTCGAAAACAAGTCACCACAATCCTATCAACGATTGACCGGCAACGAACCAATAAGAACTCAGTGCGACGTCGATAATTGTGCATCGACCAGCGCACAACCCAATCGATAGATCGATAGAGCAATCGATTTATCGATAAACCAATCAATCAATACAACGAACATCCAAAACTGAAGAATTTCCATCTACGAAACCAATACATTGTAAGTAAGCTAAGACCTCTGTAACTCAACTTTCCTATACTTGTTTCAATAAATACACTGAATTCAGCCGAAACAGATACGCCCAGCGTTTTGATGGTAATCCCAAAATAATAAAAAGCCCTTCCAATAACTTAGGGCATAACAACCGTTCGCGGTCGGTCGAAATGCATGAAATTCCTTCATTTGCACGGAATGAACGCATTTCAACCGTTTCGAGCGAGAAAGTCACAAAAGTTTGGCTGCACTAGCGAATCATTGGTGTTTTGAACGGAAACTTCGACGAACTCACGATACCCTCGAATCTTGTCGAAACCGACGTTACGGGCGAACGGTCAGTTCGAAATGCTCGATATTGCAAGAATCACACATAATTAGATCAAACTGAGGTTTCTCACACGTTTTCAACCAGAAACAACCGTTTTCGTAGCCGGGAACGAAGATTCGACGAATTTGGTCGAAATCGATGTTGGGAACGACCAAACCGTTCGCGGTCGGTCGAAATGCGTGAAATTCCTTCATTTGCACGAAATAAACGCATTTCAACCGTTTCAAGCAAAAAAGTCACGGAAGTTTGGCTGCAATAGTGAATCATTGGTGTTTTAAACGAAAACTTCGAAGAACTCACGATACTCTCGAATCTTGTCGAAAACGACGTTACGGGCGAACGGTTAGTTCGAGATGCTCGATTTTCCAAGAATTACACATAATTGGATAAAACTAAGGTTTTTCACACGTTTCCAACCAGAAACGACCATTTTTGTAGCTGGGAACGAAGATTCGACGTATTTGGTCGAAATCGATGTTGCGAACAACCAAACCGTTCGCGGTCGGTCGAAATGCATGAAATTCCTTCATTCGCACGGAATCAACGCGTTTTAACCGTTTCGAGCAAGGAAGTCACGGAAGTTTGGTTGCAATAGCAAATCATTGGTGTTTTGAACGAAAACTTCGACGAACTCACGATACTCTCGAATCTTGTCGAAACCGACGTTACGGGCGAACGGTTAGTTCGAAATGCTCGATATTGCAAGAATCACACATAATTGGATGAAACTGAGGTTTCTTAAACGTTTCCAACCAGAAACAACCATTTTTGTAGCTGGGAACAAAGATTCGACGAATTTGGTCAAAATCGATGTTGCGAACGACCAAACCGTTTGCGATCGGTCGAAATGCATGAAATTCCTTCATTCGCACGGAATGAACGCGATTCAACCGTTTCGAGCAAGAAAGTCACGGAAGTTTTGCTGCAATAGCGAATCATTGATGTTTCGAACGAAAACTTCGACGAACTCACGATACCCTTGAATCTTGTCGAAACCGATGTTACGGGCGAACGGTTAGCTCGAAATGCTCGATTTTACAAAAATCACACATAATTGGATGAAACTGAGGTTTTTCACACGTTTCCAACGAGAAACGACCATTTTTGTCGCTGGGAACGAAGATTCGACGAATTTGGTCGAAATCGATGTTGCGAACGACCAAACCGTTCGCGGTCGGTCGAAATGCATGAAATTCCTTCATTTGTACGGAATGAACGCATTTTAACCGTTTCGAGCGAGAAAGTCACGGAAGTTTGGCTGCAATAGCGAATCATTGGCGTTTCGAACGAAATCTTCGACGAACTCAATATACTTTGGAATCTTGTCGAAACCGACGTTACGGGCGAACGGTTAGCTCGAAATGCTCGATTTTGCAAAAATCACACATAGTTGGATAAAACTAAGGTTTTTCACACGTTTCCAACCCGAAACGACCATTTTCGTCGCTGGGAACGAAGATTCGACGAATTTGGTCGAAATCGATGTTGCGAACGACCAAACCGTTCGCGGTCGGTCGAAATGCATGAAATTCCTTTATTTGCACGGAATGAACGCATTTCAACCGTTTCGAGCAAGAAAGTCACGGAAGTTTGGCTGCAATAGCGAATCATTGGTGTTTTGAACGAAAACTTCGACGAACTCACGATACCCTCGAATCTTGTCGAAACCTATGTTACGGGAGAACGGTTAGCTCGAAATGCTCGATTTTGCAAGAATCAAACATAGTTCGATGAAACTAAGGTTTTTCACATGTTTCCGACCCGAAACGGCCATTTTTGTAGCTGGGAAAGAAGATTCGACGAATTTGGTCGAAATCGATGTTGCGAGCGACCAAACCGTTCGCGGTCGGTCGAAATGCATGAAATTCCTTCATTTGCACGGAATGAACGCATTCCAACCGTTTCGAGCAAAAAAGTCACGGAAGTTTGGCTGCAATAGCGAATCATTCATGTTTTGAACGGAAACTTCGACGAACCCACGATACCCTCGAATCTTGTCGAAATCGACGTTACGGGCGAACGGTTCGTTTGAAATGCTCGATTTTGCAAAAATCACACATAGTTGGTAAGGTTTTCCACACGTTTCCAACCAGAAACAACCATTTTTGTAACTGGGAACGAAGATTCGACGAACTTGGTCGAAATCGATGTTGCGAGCGACCAACCCGTTCGCGATCGGTCGAAATGCATGAAATTCCGTCATTCGCACGGAATGAACGCATTTCAACCGTTTCGAGCAAGAAAGTCACCTAAGTTTGGCTGCAATAGCGAATCATTGGTGTTTTGGACGGAAACTTCGACGAACTCACGATACCCTCGAATCTTGTCGAAATCGACGTTACGGGCGAACGGTTCGTTCGAAATGCTCGATTTTGCAAGAATCACACATAATTGGATAAAACTAAGGTTTTTCACACGTTTCCAACCAGAAACAACCATTTTTGTAGCTGGGAACAAAGATTCGACGAATTTGGTCAAAATCGATGTTGCGAACGACCAAACCGTTTGCGATCGGTCGAAATGCATGAAATTCCTTCATTTGCACGGAATTAACGCATTTCAACCATTTCGAGCAAGAAAGTCACGGAAGTTTGGCTGCAATAGCGAGTCATTGGTGTTTTGAACGGAAACTTCGACGAACTCACGATACCCTCGAATCTTGTCGAAATCGACGTTACGGGCGAACGGTTCGTTCGAAATGCTCGATTTTGCAAAAATCACACATAGTTGGATGCAACTAAGGTTTTTCACACGTTTCCAACCAGAAACAACCATTTTTGTAGCTGGGAACGAAGATTCGACGAATTTGGTCGAAATCGATGTTGCGAGCGACCAAACCGTTCGCGGTCGGTCGAAATGCATGAAATTCCTTCATTTGCACGGAATGAATGCATTTCAACCGTTCCGAGCAAGAAAGTCACGAAGTTTGGCTGCAATAGCGAATCATTGTTTTTTTTATTTTTTTTTTTTTATTTAGTGTCGCATCAACTGCTAAGGTTATTAGCGACAGACATATTTACATAGTGTACATCTTATATAATAAAAGACAAGGTTATATTGAGACAGGCTTTTTTTTGTAAAATTTTTTCAAGCCTTCACCTGGCGCGGCCGGGGTCTACGGCTGCCAGGGCTCTATATTTGACGAGATATTAGTTCGATATTTAATAACGATATTAAAAAACAATAATTAGTTGGACGCCAATTCGTTTTGCGAGAACGAATAAACTCTTTTTTCGTAGATACACAATTTATATTGGCCGGCTATCAGATAACGGGGAGTTTGGGTTCAGTTGATTGACCCTAGTTCGAGTGGGAGTCATAGGTAGGGTGGTTTCCTTGAATTCAAAAGAATCAACAAGCAATTAAGAGACTTCCAATGGACAGAAATATAATTTATTTTTACAACTTACGGTTCTCCGACTATTCCTGTGGTTTTTTCTGATACGTTTCGACTAGCACACGTACACACACATGCAAGCATACACTAATATAACGACACAATTTAACGCAGCGACTGTTACAATTAACGAAATTTTGATAAATATAACGCGACTTCTCGGCGATGGACTCTTTCCTTCCTCTTTACAATACGAGGTCACGGCTTGAGATTCGGGACAAGAGTGATTCGATTCGCGATCTGATTCGCGATTATTCGTTATTGCTCGAATATGATTTTCGATTCGCGCACGCGCTTACCTTTGCGCTCGAAAAGTTTATCGCCGGAGAGTCGAGCGTTGACGTCGAGGAAATTTATACTTAATGATTATGTCCTGTTACAATATATAATCATAGATGTTTATATTCTTGATGAAATCAATGATTTTTGATGCACTTTGACCTTCTTTAGGCATTCTTTTAGTGTAATAGGTACGTTCAGTTCTGTTCGTTGTCTTTGAAATTTTGGGCATTCAATTATGAGATGCTGGATAGTAATCCTCACGTTGCATGTTTCACATCGAATCATTGTTGTTTTGAACGAAAACTTCAAAGAACTCACGATACTCTCGAATCTTGTCGAAAACAAGTCACCACAATCCTATCAACGATTGACCGGCAACGAACCAATAAGAACTCAGTGCGACGTCGATAATTGTGCATCGACCAGCGCACAACCCAATCGATAGATCGATAGAGCAATCGATTTATCGATAAACCAATCAATCAATACAACGAACATCCAAAACTGAAGAATTTCCATCTACGAAACCAATACATTGTAAGTAAGCTAAGACCTCTGTAACTCAACTTTCCTATACTTGTTTCAATAAATACACTGAATTCAGCCGAAACAGATACGCCCAGCGTTTTAATGGTAATCCCAAAATAATAAAAAGCCCTTCCAATAACTTAGGGCATAACAACCGTTCGCGGTCGGTCGAAATGCATGAAATTCCTTCATTTGCACGGAATGAACGCATTTCAACCGTTTCGAGCAAGAAAGTCACGGAAGTTTGGCTGCAATAGCGAATCATTGGCGTTTCGAACGAAAACTTCGACGAACTCACGATACCCTCGAATCTTGTCGAAATCGACGTTACGGGCGAACGGTTCGTTCAAAATGCTCGATTTTGCAAAAATCACACAACGTTGGATGAAACTAAGGTTTTTCACATGTTTCCAACCCGAAACGACCATTTTCGTCGCTGGGAACGAAGATTCGACGAATTTGGTCGAAATCGATGTTGCGAGCGACCAAACCGTTCGCGGTCGGTCGAAATGCATGAAATTCCTTCATTTGCACGGAATGAATGCATTTCAACCGTTTCGAGCGAGAAAGTCACGGAAGTTTGGCTGCAATAGCGAATCATTGGTGTTTTGAACGGAAACTTCGACGAACTCACGATACCCTCGAATCTTGTCGAAACCGATGTTACGGGCGAACGGTTAGCTCGAAATGCTCGATTTTGCGAAAATCACACATAGTTGGATAAAACTAAGGTTTTTCACACGTTTCCAACCCGAAACGACCATTTTCGTCGCTGGGAACGAAGATTCGACGAATTTGGTCGAAATCGATGTTGCGAACGACCAAACCGTTCGCGGTCGGTCGAAATGCATGAAATTACTTCATTTGCACGGAATGAACGCATTTCAACCGTTTCGAGCAAGAAAGTCACGGAAGTTTGGCTGCAATAGCGAATCATTGGTGTTTTGAACGAAAACTTCGACGAACTCACGATACCCTCGAATCTTGTCGAAACCGATGTTACGGGAGAACGGTTAGCTCGAAATGCTCGATTTTGCAAGAATCAAACATAGTTCGATGAAACTAAGGTTTTTCACATGTTTCCAACCCGAAACGGCCATTTTTGTAGCTGGGAAAGAAGATTCGACGAATTTGGTCGAAATCGATGTTTCGAGCGACCAAACCGTTCGCGATCGGTCGAAATGCATGAAATTCCTTCATTTGCACGGAATGAACGCATTTCAACCGTTTCGAGCAAAAAAGTCACGGGAGTTTGGCTGCAATAGCGAATCATTCATGTTTTGAACGGAAACTTCGACGAACTCACGATACCCTCGAATCTTGTCGAAACCGATGTTACGGGCGAACGGTTAGCTCGAAATGCTCGATTTTACAAAAATCACACATAATTGGATGAAACTGAGGTTTTTCATACGTTTCCAACGAGAAACGACCATTTTTGTCGCTGGGAACGAAGATTCGACGAATTTGGTCGAAATCGATGTTGCGAACGACCAAACCGTTCGCGGTCGGTCGAAATGCATGAAATTCCTTCATTTGTACGGAATGAACGCATTTCAACCGTTTCGAGCTAGAAAGTCACGGAAGTTTGGCTGCAATAGCGAATCATTGGCGTTTCGAACGAAATCTTCGACGAACTCAATATACTTTGGAATCTTGTCGAAACCGACGTTACGGGCGAACGGTTAGCTCGAAATGCTCGATTTTGCAAAAATCACACATAGTTGGATAAAACTAAGGTTTTTCACACGTTTCCAACCCGAAACGACCATTTTCGTCGCTGGGAACGAAGATTCGACGAATTTGGTCGAAATCGATGTTGCGAACGACCAAACCGTTCGCGGTCGGTCGAAATGCATGAAATTCCTTTATTTGCACGGAATGAACGCATTTCAACCGTTTCGAGCAAGAAAGTCACAGAAGTTTGGCTGCAATAGCGAATCATTGGTGTTTTGAACGAAAACTTCGACGAACTCACGATACCCTCGAATCTTGTCGAAACCTATGTTACGGGAGAACGGTTAGCTCGAAATGCTCGATTTTGCAAGAATCAAACATAGTTCGATGAAACTAAGGTTTTTCACATGTTTCCGACCCGAAACGGCCATTTTTGTAGCTGGGAAAGAAGATTCGACGAATTTGGTCGAAATCGATGTTGCGAGCGACCAAACCGTTCGCGGTCGGTCGAAATGCATGAAATTCCTTCATTTGCACGGAATGAACGCATTTCAACCGTTTCGAGCAAAAAAGTCACGGAAGATTGGCTGCAATAGCGAATCATTCATGTTTTGAACGGAAACTTCGACGAACCCACGATACCCTCGAATCTTGTCGAAATCGACGTTACGGGCGAACGGTTCGTTCGAAATGCTCGATTTTGCAAAAATCACACATAGTTGGTAAGGTTTTCCACACGTTTCCAACCAGAAACAACCATTTTTGTAACTGGGAACGAAGATTCGACGAACTTGGTCGAAATCGATGTTGCGAGCGACCAACCCGTTCGCGATCGGTCGAAATGCATGAAATTCCGTCATTCGCACGGAATGAACGCATTTCAACCGTTTCGAGCAAGAAAGTCACGGAAGTTTGGCTGCAATAGCGAATCATTGATGTTTTGGACGGAAACTTCGACGAACTCACGATACCCTCGAATCTTGTCGAAACCGACGTTACGGGCGAACGGTTAGCTCGAAATGCTCGATTTTACAAAAATCACACATAATTGGATGAAACTGAGGTTTTTCACACGTTTCCAACCAGAAACAACCATTTTTGTAGCTGGGAACAAAGATTCGACGAATTTGGTCAAAATCGATGTTGCGAACGACCAAACCGTTTGCGATCGGTCGAAATGCATGAAATTCCTTCATTCGCACGGAATGAACGCATTTCAACCGTTTCGAGCAAGAAAGTCACGGAAGTTTTGCTGCAATAGCGAATCATTGGTGTTTTGAACGAAAACTTCGACGAACTCACGATACCCTCGAATCTTGTCGAAACCGATGTTACGGGCGAACGGTTAGCTCGAAATGCTCGATTTTACAAAAATCACACATAATTGGATGAAACTGAGGTTTTTCACACGTTTCCAACGAGAAACGACCATTTTAGTCGCTGGGAACGAAGATTCGACGAATTTGGTCGAAATCGATGTTGCGAACGACCAAACGTTCGCGGTCGGTCGAAATGCATGAAATTCCTTCATTTGCACGGAATGAACGCATTTCAACCGTTTCGAGCAAGAAAGTCACGGAAGTTTGGCTGCAATAGCGAATCATTGGCGTTTCGAACGGAAACTTCGACGAACTCACGATACCCTCGAATCTTGTCGAAATCGACGTTACGGGCGAACGGTTCGTTCAAAATGCTCGATTTTGCAAAAATCACACATAGTTGGATAAAACTAAGGTTTTTCACATGTTTCCAACCCGAAACGACCATTTTCGTCGCTGGGAACAAAGATTCGACGAATTTGGTCAAAATCGATGTTGCGAACGACCAAACCGTTTGCGATCGGTCGAAATGCATGAAATTCCTTCATTTGCACGGAATTAACGCATTTCAACCATTTCGAGCAAGAAAGTCACGGAAGTTTGGCTGCAATAGCGAGTCATTGGTGTTTTGAACGGAAACTTCGACGAACTCACGATACCCTCGAATCTTGTCGAAATCGACGTTACGGGCGAACGGTTCGTTCGAAATGCTCGATTTTGCAAAAATCACACATAGTTGGATGCAACTAAGGTTTTTCACACGTTTCCAACCAGAAACAACCATTTTTGTAGCTGGGAACGAAGATTCGACGAATTTGGTCGAAATCGATGTTGCGAGCGACCAAACCGTTCGCGGTCGGTCGAAATGCATGAAATTCCTTCATTTGCACGGAATGAATGCATTTCAACCGTTCCGAGCAAGAAAGTCACGAAGTTTGGCTGCAATAGCGAATCATTGTTTTTTTTATTTTTTTTTTTTTATTTAGTGTCGCATCAACTGCTAAGGTTATTAGCGACAGACATATTTACATAGTGTACATCTTATATAATAAAAGACAAGGTTATATTGAGACAGGCTTTTTTTTGTAAAATTTTTTCAAGCCTTCACCTGGCGCGGCCGGGGTCTACGGCTGCCAGGGCTCTATATTTGACGAGATATTAGTTCGATATTTAATAACGATATTAAAAAACAATAATTAGTTGGACGCCAATTCGTTTTGCGAGAACGAATAAACTCTTTTTTCGTAGATACACAATTTATATTGGCCGGCTATCAGATAACGGGGAGTTTGGGTTCAGTTGATTGACCCTAGTTCGAGTGGGAGTCATAGGTAGGGTGGTTTCCTTGAATTCAAAAGAATCAACAAGCAATTAAGAGACTTCCAATGGACAGAAATATAATTTATTTTTACAACTTACGGTTCTCCGACTACTCCTGTGGTTTTTTCTGATACGTTTCGACTAGCACACGTACACACACATGCAAGCATACACTAATATAACGACACAATTTAACGCAGCGACTGTTACAATTAACGAAATTTTGATAAATATAACGCGACTTCTCGGCGATGGACTCTTTCCTTCCTCTTTACAATACGAGGTCACGGCTTGAGATTCGGGACAAGAGTGATTCGATTCGCGATCTGATTCGCGATTATTCGTTATTGCTCGAATATGATTTTCGATTCGCGCACGCGCTTACCTTTGCGCTCGAAAAGTTTATCGCCGGAGAGTCGAGCGTTGACGTCGAGGAAATTTATACTTAATGATTATGTCCTGTTACAATATATAATCATAGATGTTTATATTCTTGATGAAATCAATGATTTTTGATGCACTTTGACCGTTCTTTAGGCATTCTTTTAGTGTAATAGGTACGTTCAGTTCTGTTCGTTGTCTTTGAAATTTTGGGCATTCAATTATGAGATGCTGGATAGTAATCCTCACGTTGCATGTTTCACATCGAATCATTGTTGTTTTGAACGAAAACTTCAAAGAACTCACGATACTCTCGAATCTTGTCAAAAACAAGTCACCACAATCCTATCAACGATTGACCGGCAACGAACCAATAAGAACTCAGTGCGACGTCGATAATTGTGCATCGACCAGCGCACAACCCAATCGATAGATCGATAGAGCAATCGATTTATCGATAAACCAATCAATCAATACAACGAACATCCAAAACTGAAGAATTTCCATCTACGAAACCAATACATTGTAAGTAAGCTAAGACCTCTGTAACTCAACTTTCCTATACTTGTTTCAATAAATACACTGAATTCAGCCGAAACAGATACGCCCAGCGTTTTGATGGTAATCCCAAAATAATAAAAAGCCCTTCCAATAACTTAGGGCATAACAACCGTTCGCGGTCGGTCGAAATGCATGAAATTCCTTCATTTGCACGGAATGAACGCATTTCAACCGTTTCGAGCAAGAAAGTCACGGAAGTTTGGCTGCAATAGCGAATCATTGGCGTTTCGAACGAAAACTTCGACGAACTCACGATACCCTCGAATCTTGTCGAAATCGACGTTACGGGCGAACGGTTCGTTCAAAATGCTCGATTTTGCAAAAATCACACAACGTTGGATGAAACTAAGGTTTTTCACATGTTTCCAACCCGAAACGACCATTTTCGTCGCTGGGAACGAAGATTCGACGAATTTGGTCGAAATCGATGTTGCGAGCGACCAAACCGTTCGCGGTCGGTCGAAATGCATGAAATTCCTTCATTTGCACGGAATGAATGCATTTCAACCGTTTCGAGCGAGAAAGTCACGGAAGTTTGGCTGCAATAGCGAATCATTGGTGTTTTGAACGGAAACTTCGACGAACTCACGATACCCTCGAATCTTGTCGAAACCGATGTTACGGGCGAACGGTTAGCTCGAAATGCTCGATTTTGCGAAAATCACACATAGTTGGATAAAACTAAGGTTTTTCACACGTTTCCAACCCGAAACGACCATTTTCGTCGCTGGGAACGAAGATTCGACGAATTTGGTCGAAATCGATGTTGCGAACGACCAAACCGTTCGCGGTCGGTCGAAATGCATGAAATTACTTCATTTGCACGGAATGAACGCATTTCAACCGTTTCGAGCAAGAAAGTCACGGAAGTTTCGCTGCAATAGCGAATCATTGGTGTTTTGAACGAAAACTTCGACGAACTCACGATACCCTCGAATCTTGTCGAAACCGATGTTACGGGAGAACGGTTAGCTCGAAATGCTCGATTTTGCAAGAATCAAACATAGTTCGATGAAACTAAGGTTTTTCACATGTTTCCAACCCGAAACGGCCATTTTTGTAGCTGGGAAAGAAGATTCGACGAATTTGGTCGAAATCGATGTTTCGAGCGACCAAACCGTTCGCGATCGGTCAAAATGCATGAAATTCCTTCATTTGCACGGAATGAACGCATTTCAACCGTTTCGAGCGAAAAAGTCACGGGAGTTTGGCTGCAATAGCGAATCATTCATGTTTTGAACGGAAACTTCGACGAACCCACGATACCCTCGAATCTTGTCGAAATCGACGTTACGGGCGAACAGTTCGTTCGAAATGCTCGATTTTGCAAAAATCACACATAGTTGGTAAGGTTCTCCACACGTTTCCAACCAGAAACAACCATTTTTGTAACTGGGAACGAAGATTCGACGAACTTGGTCGAAATCGATGTTGCGAGCGACCAACCCGTTCGCGATCGGTCGAAATGCATGAAATTCCTTCATTTGCACGGAATGAACGCGTTTCAACCGTTCCAAGCGAGAAAGTCACGGAAAGTTGGTTGCAATAGCGAATCATTGGTGTTTTGAACAAAAACTTGGACGAACTCACGATACCCTCGAATCTTGTCGAAACCGATGTTACGGGCGAACGGTTAGCTCGAAATGCTCGATTTTGCGAAAATCACACATAGTTGGATAAAACTAAGGTTTTTCACACGTTTCCAACCCGAAACGACCATTTTCGTCGCTGGGAACGAAGATTCGACGAATTTGGTCGAAATCGATGTTGCGAACGACCAAACCGTTCGCGGTCGGTCGAAATGCATGAAATTACTTCATTTGCACGGAATGAACGCATTTCAACCGTTTCGAGCAAGAAAGTCACGGAAGTTTGGCTGCAATAGCGAATCATTGGTGTTTTGAACGAAAACTTCGACGAACTCACGATACCCTCGAATCTTGTCGAAACCGATGTTACGGGAGAACGGTTAGCTCGAAATGCTCGATTTTGCAAGAATCAAACATAGTTCGATGAAACTAAGGTTTTTCACATGTTTCCAACCCGAAACGGCCATTTTTGTAGCTGGGAAAGAAGATTCGACGAATTTGGTCGAAATCGATGTTTCGAGCGACCAAACCGTTCGCGATCGGTCGAAATGCATGAAATTCCTTCATTTGCACGAAATGAACGCATTTCAACCGTTTCGAGCAAGAAAGTCACGGAAGTTTGGCTGCAATAGCGAATCATTGGTGTTTTGAACGGAAACTTCGACGAAATCACGATACCCTCGAATCTTGTCGAAATCGACGTTACGGGCGAACGGTTCGTTCGAAATGCTCGATTTTGCAAAAATTATACATCGTTAGATGAAACTAAGGTTTTTCACACGTTTCTAACCAGAAACAACCATTTTTAAAGCTGGGAACGAAGATTCGACGAATTTGGTCGAAATCGATGTTGCGAACGACCAAATCGTTCGCGATCGGTCGAAATGCATGAAATTCCTTCATTTGCACGGAATGAACGCATTTCAACCGTTTCGAGCAAGAAAACCACGGAAGTTTGGCTGCAATAGCGAATCATTGGTGTTTTGAACGGAAACTTCGACGAACTCACGATACCCTCGAATCTTGTCGAAATCGACGTTACGGGCGAACGGTTCGTTCGAAATGGTCGATTTTGCAAAAATCACAAATAGTTGGATGAAACCAAGGTTTTTTACACGTTTCCAACCAGAAAAAACCATTTTTGTAGCTGGGAACGAAGATTCGACGAATTTGGTCAAAATCGATGTTGCGAACGACCAAACCGTTTGCGATCGGTCGAAATGCATGAAATTCCTTCATTTGCACGGAATGAACGCATTTCAACCTTTTTGAGCTAGAAAGTCACGGAAGTTTGGCTGCAATAGCGAATCACTGGTGTTTTGAACGAAAACTTCGACGAACTCACGATACCCTCGAATCTTGTCGAAACATATGTTACGGGCGAACGGTTCGTTCGAAATGCTCGATTTTGCAAAAATCACACATAGTTGGATGAAACTAAGGTTTGTCACACGTTTCCAACCAGAAACAACCATTTTTGTAGCTGGGAACGAAGATTCGACAAATTTGGTCGAAATCGATGTTGCGAACGACCAAACCGTTTGCGATCGGTCGAAATGCATGAAATTCCTTCATTTGCACGGAATGAACGCATTTCAACCGTTTCGAGCAAGAAAGTCACGGAAGTTTGGCTGCAAAAGCGTAACATTGGTGTTTTGAACGGAAACTTCGACGAACTCACGATACCCTCGAATCTTGTCGAAAACGACGTTACGGGCGAACGGTTCGTTCGAAATGCTCGATTTTGCAAAAATTACACATTGTTGGATGAAACTAAGGTTTTTTACACGTTTCCAACCAGAAACAACCATTTTTGTAGCTAGGAAAGAAGATTCGACGAATTTGGTCGAAATCGATGTTGCGAACGACCAAACCGTTTGCGATCGGTCGAAATGCATGAAATTCCTTCATTTGCACGGAATGAACGCATTTCAACCGTTTCGAGCAAGAAAGTCACGGAAGTTTGGCTGCAATAGCGTAACATTGGTGTTTTGAACGGAAACTTCGACGAACTCACGATACCCTCGAATCTTGTCGAAAACGACGTTACGGGCGAACGGTTCGTTCGAAATGCTCTATTTTGCAAAAATCACACATAGTTGGATGAAACTAAGGTTTTTTACACGTTTCCAACCAGAAACAACCATTTTTGTAGCTGGGAAAGAAGATTCGACGAATTTGGTCGAAATCGATGTTGCGAACGACCAAACCGTTTGCGATCGGTCGAAATGCATGAAATTCCTTCATTTGCACGGAATGAACGCATTTCAACCGTTTCGAGCAAGAAAGTCACGGAACTTTGGCTGCAATAGCGTAACATTGGTGTTTTGAACGGAAACTTCGACGAACTCACGATACCCTCGAATGTTGTCGAAAACGACGTTACGGGCGAACGGTTCGTTCGAAATGCTCGATTTTGCAAAAATTACACATAGTTGGATGAAACTAAGGTTTTTTACACGTTTCCAACCAGAAACATCCATTTTTGTAGCTGGGAAAGAAGATTCGACGAATTTGGTCGAAATCGATGTTGCGAACGACCAAACCGTTTGCGATCGGTCGAAATGCATGAAATTCCTTCATTTGCACGGAATGAACGCATTTCAACCGTTTCGAGCAAGAAAGTCACGGAAGTTTGGCTGCAATAGCGTAACATTGGTGTTTTGAACGGAAACTTCGACGAACTCACGATACCCTCGAATCTTGTCGAAAACGACGTTACGGGCGAACGGTTCGTTCGAAATGCTCGATTTTGCAAAAATCACACATAGTTGGACGAAACTAAGGTTTTTCACACGTTGCCAACCAGAAACAACCATTTTTGTAGCTGGGAAAGAAGATTCGACGAATTTGGTCGAAATCGATGTTGCAAACGACCAAACCGTTTGCGATCGGTCGAAATGCATGAAATTCCTTCATTTGCACGAAATGAACGCATTTCAACCGTTTCGAGCAAGAAAGTCACGGAAGTTTGGCTGCAATAGCGTAACATTGGTGTTTTGAACGGAAACTTCGACGAACTCACGATACCCTCGAATCTTGTCGAAAACGACGTTACGGGCGAACGGTTCTTTCAAAATGCTCTATTTTGCAAAAATCACACATAGTTGGATGAAACTAAGGTTTTTTACACGTTTCCAACCAGAAACAACCATTTTTGTAGTTGGGAAAGAAGATTCGACGAATTTGGTCGAAATCGATGTTGCGAACGACCAAACCGTTTGCGATCGGTCGAAATGCATGAAAATCCTTTATTTGCACGGAATGAACGCATTTCAACCGTTTCGAGCAAGAAAGTCACGGAAGTTTGGATGCAATAGCGTAACATTGGTGTTTTGAACGGAAACTTCGACGAACTCACGATACCCTCGAATCTTGTCGAAAACGACGTTACGGGCGAACGGTTCGTTCGAAATGCTCGATTTTGCAAAAATCACAGATAGTTGGATGAAACTAAGGTTTTTCACACGTTTCCAACCAGAAACAACCATTTTTGTAGCTGGGAAAGAAGATTCGACGAATTTGGTCGAAATCGATGTTGCGAACGACCAAACCGTTTGCGATCGGTCGAAATGCATGAAATTCCTTCATTTGCACGGAATGAACGCATTGTAACCGTTTCGAGCAAGAAAGTCACGGAAGTTTGGCTGCAATAGCGTAACATTGGTGTTTTGAACGGAAACTTCGACGAACTCACGATACCCTCGAATCTTGTCGAGAACGACGTTACGGGCGAACGGTTTGTTCGAAATGCTCGATTTTGCAAAAATTACACATAGTTGGATGAAACTAAGGTTTTTTACACGTTTCCAACCAGAAACAACCATTTTTGTAGCTGGGAAAGAAGATTCGACGAATTTTTTCGAAATCGATGTTGCGAACGACCAAACCGTTTGCGATCGATCGAAATGCATGAAATTCCTTCATTTGCACGGAATGAACGCATTTCAACCGTTTCGAGCAAGAAAGTCACGGAAGTTTGGCTGCAATAGCGTAACATTGGTGTTTTGAACGGAAACTTCGACGAACTCACGATACCCTCGAATCTTGTCGAAAACGACGTTACGGGCGAACGGTTCGTTCGAAATGCTCTATTTTGCAAAAATCACACATAGTTGGATAAAACTAAGGTTTTTCACACGTTTCCAACCCGAAACGACCATTTTTGTCGCTGGAAACGAAGATTCGACGAATTTGGTCGAAATCGATGTTGCAAACGACCAAACCGTTCGTGGTCGGTCGAAATGCATGAAGTTCCTTCATTCGCACGGAATGAACGCATCTCAACCGTTTCGAGCAAGAAAGTCACGGAAGTTTAGCTGCAATAGCGAATCATTGGTGTTTTGAACGGAAACTTCGACAAACTCACGATACCCTCGAATCTTGTCGAAACCGATGTTACGGGCGAACGGTTCGTTCGAAATGCTCGATTTTGCAAAAATCACACATAATTGGATGGAACTAAGGTTTTTCACATTTTTCCAACCCGAAACGACCATTTTTGTCGCTGGGAACGAAGATTCGACGAATTTGGTCTAAATCGATGTTGCGAACGACCAAACCGTTTGCGATCGGTCGAAATGCATGAAATTTCTTCATTTGCACGGAATGAACGCATTTCAACCGTTTCGAGCAAGAAAGTCACGGAAGTTTTGCTGCAATAGCGAATCATTGGTGTTTTGAACGAAAACTTCGACGAACTCACGATACCCTCGAATCTTGTCGAAACCGATGTTACGGGCGAACGGTTAGCTCGAAATGCTCGATTTTGCAAAAATCACACATAATTGGATGGAACTAAGGTTTTTCACACGTTTCCAACCAGAAACAACCATTTTCGTAGCTGGGAACGAAGATTCGACGAATTTGGTCAAAATCGATGTTGCGAACGACCAAACCGTTTGCGATCGGTCGAAATGCATGAAATTCCTTCATTTGCACGGAATGAACGCATTTCAACTGTTTCGAGCAAGAAAGTCACGGAAGTTTGGCTGCAATAGCGAATCATTGGTGTTTTGAACGGAAACTTCGACGAACTCACGATACCCTCGAATCCTGTCAAAATCGACGTTACGGGCGAACGGTTAGCTCGAAATGCTCGATTTTGCAAAAATCACACATAGTTGGATAAAACTGAGGTTTTTCACACGTTTCCAACCAGTAACAACCATTTTTGTAGCTGGGAACGAAGATTCGACGAATTTGGTCGAAATCGATGTTGCGAGCGACCAAACCGTTCGCGATCGGTCGAAATGCATGAAATTTCTTCATTTGCACGGAATGAACGCATTTCAACCGTTTCGAGCAAGAAAGTCACGGAAGTTTGGCTGCAATAGCGAATCATTGGTGTTTTGAACGGAAACTTCGACGAACTCACGATACCCTCGAATCTTGTCGAAATCGACGTTACGGGCGAACGGTTCGTTCGAAATGCTCGATTTTGCAAAAATTATACATCGTTAGATGAAACTAAGGTTTTTCACACGTTTCTAACCAGAAACAACCATTTTTAAAGCTGGGAACGAAGATTCGACGAATTTGGTCGAAATCGATGTTGCGAACGACCAAATCGTTCGCGATCGGTCGAAATGCATGAAATTCCTTCATTTGCACGGAATGAACGCATTTCAACCGTTTCGAGCAAGAAAACCACGGAAGTTTGGCTGCAATAGCGAATCATTGGTGTTTTGAACGGAAACTTCGACGAACTCACGATACCCTCGAATCTTGTCGAAATCGACGTTACGGGCGAACGGTTCGTTCGAAATGGTCGATTTTGCAAAAATCACAAATAGTTGGATGAAACCAAGGTTTTTTACACGTTTCCAACCAGAAAAAACCATTTTTGTAGCTGGGAACGAAGATTCGACGAATTTGGTCAAAATCGATGTTGCGAACGACCAAACCGTTTGCGATCGGTCGAAATGCATGAAATTCCTTCATTTGCACGGAATGAACGCATTTCAACCTTTTTGAGCTAGAAAGTCACGGAAGTTTGGCTGCAATAGCGAATCACTGGTGTTTTGAACGAAAACTTCGACGAACTCACGATACCCTCGAATCTTGTCGAAACATATGTTACGGGCGAACGGTTCGTTCGAAATGCTCGATTTTGCAAAAATCACACATAGTTGGATGAAACTAAGGTTTGTCACACGTTTTCAACCAGAAACAACCATTTTTGTAGCTGGGAACGAAGATTCGACAAATTTGGTCGAAATCGATGTTGCGAACGACCAAACCGTTTGCGATCGGTCGAAATGCATGAAATTCCTTCATTTGCACGGAATGAACGCATTTCAACCGTTTCGAGCAAGAAAGTCACGGAAGTTTGGCTGCAAAAGCGTAACATTGGTGTTTTGAACGGAAACTTCGACGAACTCACGATACCCTCGAATCTTGTCGAAAACGACGTTACGGGCGAACGGTTCGTTCGAAATGCTCGATTTTGCAAAAATTACACATAGTTGGATGAAACTAAGGTTTTTACACGTTTCCAACCAGAAACAACTATTTTTGTAGCTAGGAAAGAAGATTCGACGAATTTGGTCGAAATCGATGTTGCGAACGACCAAACCGTTTGCGATCGGTCGAAATGCATGAAATTCCTTCATTTGCACGGAATGAACGCATTTCAACCGTTTCGAGCAAGAAAGTCACGGAAGTTTGGCTGCAATAGCGTAACATTGGTGTTTTGAACGGAAACTTCGACGAACTCACGATACCCTCGAATCTTGTCGAAAACGACGTTACGGGCGACCGGTTCGTTCGAAATGCTCGATTTTGAAAAAATTT
The DNA here is from genome assembly GCA_963662125.1 of Diplazon laetatorius. Lineage (NCBI taxonomy): Eukaryota > Metazoa > Arthropoda > Insecta > Hymenoptera > Ichneumonidae > Diplazon > Diplazon laetatorius. The sequence goes on along the minus strand of OY759155.1, from coordinate 16,269,663 downwards.
CACATAGTTGGATGAAACTAAGGTTTTTTACACGTTTCCAACCAGAAACAACCATTTTTGTAGCTGGGAAAGAAGATTCGACGAATTTGGTCGAAATCGATGTTGCGAACGACCAAACCGTTTGCGATCCGTCGAAATGCATGAAATTCCTTCACTTGCACGGAATGAACGCATTTCAACCGTTTCGAGCAAGAAAGTCACGGAAGTTTGGCTGCAATAGCGTAACATTGGTGTTTTGAACGGAAACTTCGACGAACTCACGATACCCTCGAATCTTGTCGAAACGACGTTACGGGCGAACGGTTCGTTCGAAATGCTCGATTTTGCAAAAATCACGCATAGTTGGATGAAACTAAGGTTTTTCACACGTTTCCAACCAGAAACAACCATTTTTGTAGCTGGGAAAGAAGATTCGACGAATTTGGTCGAAATCGATGTTGCGAACGACCAAACCGTTTGCGATCGGTCGAAATGCATGAAATTCCTTCATTTGCACGGAATGAACGCATTTCAACCGTTTCGAGCAAGAAAGTCACGGAACTTTGGCTGCAATAGCGTAACATTGGTGTTTTGAACGGAAACTTCGACGAACTCACGATACCCTCGAATGTTGTCGAAAACGACGTTACGGGCGAACGGTTCGTTCGAAATGCTCGATTTTGCAAAAATTACACATAGTTGGATGAAACTAAGGTTTTTTACACGTTTCCAACCAGAAACAACCATTTTTGTAGCTGGGAAAGAAGATTCGACGAATTTGGTCGAAATCGATGTTGCGAACGACCAAACCGTTTGCGATCGGTCGAAATGCATGAAATTCCTTCATTTGCACGGAATGAACGCATTTCAACCGTTTCGAGCAAGAAAGTCACGGAAGTTTAGCTGCAATAGCGTAACATTGGTGTTTTGAACGGAAACTTCGACGAACTCACGATACCCTCGAATCTTGTCGAAAACGACGTTACGGGCGAACGGTTCGTTCGAAATGCTCGATTTTGCAAAAATCACACATACTTGGACGAAACTAAGGTTTTTCACACGTTTCCAACCAGAAACAACCATTTTTGTAGCTGGGAAAGAAGATTCGACGAATTTGGTCGAAATCGATGTTGCAAACGACCAAACCGTTTGCGATCGGTCGAAATGCATGAAATTCCTTCATTTGCACGAAATGAACGCATTTCAACCGTTTCGAGCAAGAAAGTCACGGAAGTTTGGCTGCAATAGCGTAACATTGGTGTTTTAAACGGAAACTTCGACGAACTCACGATACCCTCGAATCTTGTCGAAAACGACGTTACGGGCGAACGGTTCTTTCGAAATGCTCTATTTTGCAAAAATCACACATAGTTGGATGAAACTAAGGTTTTTTACACGTTTCCAACCAGAAACAACCATTTTTGTAGTTGGGAAAGAAGATTCGACGAATTTGGTCGAAATCGATGTTGCGAACGACCAAACCGTTTGCGATCGGTCGAAATGCATGAAAATCCTTCATTTGCACGGAATGAACGCATTTCAACCGTTTCGAGCAAGAAAGTCACGGAAGTTTGGCTGCAATAGCGTAACATTGGTGTTTTGAACGGAAACTTCGACGAACTCACGATACCCTCGAATCTTGTCGAAAACGACGTTACGGGCGAACGGTTCGTTCGAAATGCTCGATTTTGCAAAAATCACACATAGTTGGATGAAACTAAGGTTTGTCACACGTTTCCAACCAGAAACAACCATTTTTGTAGCTGGGAAAGAAGATTCGACGAATTTGGTCGAAATCGATCTTGCGAACGACCAAACCGTTTGCGATCGGTCGAAATGCATGAAATTCCTTCATTTGCACGGAATGAACGCATTGTAACCGTTTCGAGCAAGAAAGTCACGGAAGTTTGGCTGCAATAGCGTAACATTGGTGTTTTGAACGGAAACTTCGACGAACTCACGATACCCTCGAATCTTGTCGAAAACGACGTTACGGGCGAACGGTTTGTTCGAAATGCTCGATTTTGCAAAAATTACACATAGTTGGATGAAACTAAGGTTTTTTACACGTTTCCAACCAGAAACAACCATTTTTGTAGCTGGGAAAGAAGATTCGACGAATTTGGTCGAAATCGATGTTGCGAACGACCAAACCGTTTGCGATCGATCGAAATGCATGAAATTCCTTCATTTGCACGGAATGAACGCATTTTAACCGTTTCGAGCAAGAAAGTCACGGAAGTTTGGCTGCAATAGCGTAACATTGGTGTTTTGAACGGAAACTTCGACGAACTCACGATACCCTCGAATCTTGTCGAAAACGACGTTACGGGCGAACGGTTCGTTCGAAATGCTCTATTTTGCAAAAATCACACATAGTTGGATGAAACTAAGGTTTTTCACACGTTTCGAACCAGAAACAACCATTTTTGTAGCTGACAAAGAAGATTCGACGAATTTGGTCGAAATCGATGTTGCGAACGACCAAACCGTTTGCGATCGGTCGAAATGCAAGAAATTCCTTCATTTGCACGGAATGAACGCATTTCAACCGTTTCGAGCAAGAAAGTCACGGAAGTTTGGCTGCAATAGCGTAACATTGGTGTTTTGAACGGAAACTTCGACGAACTCACGATACCCTCGAATCTTGTCGAAAACGACGTTACGGGCGAACGGTTCGTTCGAAATGCTCTATTTTGCAAAAATCACACATAGTTGGATGAAACTAAGGTTTTTCACACGTTTCGAACCAGAAACAACCATTTTTGTAGCTGACAAAGAAGATTCGACGAATTTGGTCGAAATCGATGTTGCGAACGACCAAACCGTTTGCGATCGGTCGAAATGCATGAAATTCCTTCATTTGCACGGAATGAACGCATTCCAACCGTTTCGAGCAAGAAAGTCACGGAAGTTTGGCTGCAATAGCGTAACATTGGTGTTTTGAACGGAAACTTCGACGAACTCACGATACCCTCGAATCTTGTCGAAAACGACGTTACGGGCGAACGGTTCGTTCGAAATGCTCGATTTTGCAAAAATCACACATAGTTGGATGAAACTAAGGTTTTTTACACGTTTCCAACCAGAAACAACCATTTTTGTATCTGGGAAAGAAGATTCGACGAATTTGGTCGAAATCGATGTTGCGAACGACCAAACCGTTTGCGATCGGTCGAAAAGCATGAAATTCCTTCATTTGCACGGAATGAACGCATTTCAACCGTTTCGAGCAAGAAAGTCACGGAAGTTTGGCTGCAATAGCGAATCACTGGTGTTTTGAACGAAAACTTCGACGAACTCACGATACCCTCGAATCTTGTCGAAACATATGTTACGGGCGAACGGTTCGTTCGAAATGCTCGATTTTGCAAAAATCACACATAGTTGGATGAAACTAAGGTTTGTCACACGTTTCCAACCAGAAACAACCATTTTTGTAGCTGGGAACGAAGATTCGACAAATTTGGTCGAAATCGATGTTGCGAACGACCAAACCGTTTGCGATCGGTCGAAATGCATGAAATTCCTTCATTTGCACGGAATGAACGCATTTCAACCGTTTCGAGCAAGAAAGTCACGGAAGTTTGGCTGCAAAAGCGTAACATTGGTGTTTTGAACGGAAACTTCGACGAACTCACGATACCCTCGAATCTTGTCGAAAACGACGTTACGGGCGAACGGTTCGTTCGAAATGCTCGATTTTGCAAAAATTACACATTGTTGGATGAAACTAAGGTTTTTTACACGTTTCCAACCAGAAACAACCATTTTTGTAGCTAGGAAAGAAGATTCGACGAATTTGGTCGAAATCGATGTTGCGAACGACCAAACCGTTTGCGATCGGTCGAAATGCATGAAATTCCTTCATTTGCACGGAATGAACGCATTTCAACCGTTTCGAGCAAGAAAGTCACGGAAGTTTGGCTGCAATAGCGTAACATTGGTGTTTTGAACGGAAACTTCGACGAACTCACGATACCCTCGAATCTTGTCGAAAACGACGTTACGGGCGACCGGTTCGTTCGAAATGCTCGATTTTGAAAAAATTTCACATAGTTGGATGAAACTAAGGTTTTTTACACGTTTCCAACCAGAAACAACCATTTTTGTAGCTGGGAAAGAAGATTCGACGAATTTGGTCGAAATCGATGTTGCGAACGACCAAACCGTTTGCGATCCGTCGAAATGCATGAAATTCCTTCACTTGCACGGAATGAACGCATTTCAACCGTTCCGAGCAAGAAAGTCACGGAAGTTTGGCTGCAATAGCGTAACATTGGTGTTTTGAACGGAAACTTCGACGAACTCACGATACCCTCGAATCTTGTCGAAAACGACGTTACGGGCGAACGGTTCGTTCGAAATGCTCGATTTTGCAAAAATCACGCATAGTTGGATGAAACTAAGGTTTTTCACACGTTTCCAACCAGAAACAACCATTTTTGTAGCTGGGAAAGAAGATTCGACGAATTTGGTCGAAATCGATGTTGCGAACGACCAAACCGTTTGCGATCGGTCGAAATGCATGAAATTCCTTCATTTGCACGGAATGAACGCATTTCAACCGTTTCGAGCAAGAAAGTCACGGTAGTTTGGCTGCAATAGCGTAACATTGGTGTTTTGAACGGAAACTTCGACGAAGTCACGATACCCTCGAATCTTGTCGAAAACGACGTTACGGGCGAACGGTTCGTTCGAAATGCTCTATTTTGCAAAAATCACACATAGTTGGATGAAACTAAGGTTTTTCACACGTTTCCAACCAGAAACAACCATTTTTGTAGCTGGGAAAGAAGATTCGACGAATTTGGTCGAAATCGATGTTGCGAACGACCAAACCGTTTGCGATCGGTCGAAATGCATGAAATTCCTTCATTTGCACGGAATGAACGCATTTCAACCGTTTCGAGCAAGAAAGTCACGGAACTTTGGCTGCAATAGCGTAACATTGGTGTTTTGAACGGAAACTTCGACGAACTCACGATACCCTCGAATGTTGTCGAAAACGACGTTACGGGCGAACGGTTCGTTCGAAATGCTCGATTTTGCAAAAATTACACATAGTTGGATGAAACTAAGGTTTTTTACACGTTTCCAACCAGAAACAACCATTTTTGTAGCTGGGAAAGAAGATTCGACGAATTTGGTCGAAATCGATGTTGCGAACGACCAAACCGTTTGCGATCGGTCGAAATGCATGAAATTCCTTCATTTGCACGGAATGAACGCATTTCAACCGTTTCGAGCAAGAAAGTCACGGAAGTTTGGCTGCAATAGCGTAACATTGGTGTTTTGAACGGAAACTTCGACGAACTCACGATACCCTCGAATCTTGTCGAAAACGACGTTACGGGCGAACGGTTCGTTCGAAATGCTCGATTTTGCAAAAATCACACATAGTTGGACGAAACTAAGGTTTTTCACACGTTTCCAACCAGAAACAACCATTTTTGTAGCTGGGAAAGAAGATTCGACGAATTTGGTCGAAATCGATGTTGCAAACGACCAAACCGTTTGCGATCGGTCGAAATGCATGAAATTCCTTCATTTGCACGAAATGAACGCATTTCAACCGTTTCGAGCAAGAAAGTCACGGAAGTTTGGCTGCAATAGCGTAACATTGGTGTTTTGAACGGAAACTTCGACGAACTCACGATACCCTCGAATCTTGTCGAAAACGACGTTACGGGCGAACGGTTCTTTCGAAATGCTCTATTTTGCAAAAATCACACATAGTTGGATGAAACTAAGGTTTTTTACACGTTTCCAACCAGAAACAACCATTTTTGTAGTTCGGAAAGAAGATTCGACGAATTTGGTCGAAATCGATGTTGCGAACGACCAAACCGTTTGCGATCGGTCGAAATGCATGAAAATCCTTCATTTGCACGGAATGAACGCATTTCAACCGTTTCGAGCAAGAAAGTCACGGAAGTTTGGCTGCAATAGCGTAACATTGGTGTTTTGAACGGAAACTTCGACGAACTCACGATACCCTCGAATCTTGTCGAAAACGACGTTACGGGCGAACGGTTCGTTCGAAATGCTCGATTTTGCAAAAATCACAGATAGTTGGATGAAACTAAGGTTTTTTACACGTTTCCAACCAGAAACAACCATTTTTGTAGCTGGGAAAGAAGATTCGACGAATTTGGTCGAAATCGATGTTGCGAACGACCAAACCGTTTGCGATCGATCGAAATGCATGAAATTCCTTCATTTGCACGGAATGAACGCATTTCAACCGTTTCGAGCAAGAAAGTCACGGAAGTTTGGCTGCAATAGCGTAACATTGGTGTTTTGAACGGAAACTTCGACGAACTCACGATACCCTCGAATCTTGTCGAAAACGACGTTACGGGCGAACGGTTTGTTCGAAATGCTCGATTTTGCAAAAATTACACATAGTTGGATGAAACTAAGGTTTTTTACACGTTTCCAACCAGAAACAACCATTTTTGTAGCTGGGAAAGAAGATTCGACGAATTTGGTCGAAATCGATGTTGCGAACGACCAAACCGTTTGCGATCGATCGAAATGCATGAAATTCCTTCATTTGCACGGAATGAACGCATTTCAACCGTTTCGAGCAAGAAAGTCACGGAAGTTTGGCTGCAATAGCGTAACATTGGTGTTTTGAACGGAAACTTCGACGAACTCACGATACCCTCGAATCTTGTCGAAAACGACGTTACGGGCGAACGGTTCGTTCGAAATGCTCTATTTTGCAAAAATCACACATAGTTGGATAAAACTAAGGTTTTTCACACGTTTCCAACCCGAAACGACCATTTTTGTCGCTGGAAACGAAGATTCGACAAATTTGGTCGAAATCGATGTTGCAAACGACCAAACCGTTCGTGGTCGGTCGAAATGCATGAAGTTCCTTCATTCGCACGGAATGAACGCATTTCAACCGTTTCGAGCAAGAAAGTCACGGAAGTTTAGCTGCAATAGCGAATCATTGGTGTTTTGAACGGAAACTTCGACAAACTCACGATACCCTCGAATCTTGTCGAAACCGATGTTACGGGCGAACGGTTCGTTCGAAATGCTCGATTTTGCAAAAATCACACATAGTTGGATAAAACTAAGGTTTTTCACATTTTTCCAACCCGAAACGACCATTTTTGTCGCTGGGAACGAAGATTTGACGAATTTGGTCTAAATCGATGTTGCGAACGACCAAACCGTTTGCGATCGGTCGAAATGCATGAAATTCCTTCATTTGCACGGAATGAACGCATTTCAACCGTTTCGAGCAAGAAAGTCACGGAAGTTTTGCTGCAATAGCGAATCATTGGTGTTTTGAACGAAAACTTCGACGAACTCACGATACCCTCGAATCTTGTCGAAACCGATGTTACGGGCGAACGGTTAGCTCGAAATGCTCGATTTTGCAAAAATCACACATAATTGGATGGAACTAAGGTTTTTCACACGTTTCCAACCAGAAACAACCATTTTCGTAGCTGGGAACGAAGATTCGACGAATTTGGTCAAAATCGATGTTGCGAACGACCAAACCGTTTGCGATCGGTCGAAATGCATGAAAATCCTTCATTTGCACGGAATGAACGCATTTCAACTGTTTCCAGCAAGAAAGTCACGGAAGTTTGGCTGCAATAGCGAATCATTGGTGTTTTGAACGGAAACTTCGACGAACTCACGATACCCTAGAATCCTGTCGAAATCGACGTTACGGGCGAACGGTTAGCTCGAAATGCTCGATTTTGCAAAAATCACACATAGTTGGATAAAACTAAGGTTTTTCACACGTTTCCAACCAGTAACAACCATTTTTGTAGCTGGGAACGAAGATTCGACGAATTTGGTCGAAATCGATGTTGCGAGCGACCAAACCGTTCGCGATCGGTCGAAATGCATGAAATTCCTTCATTTGCACGGAATGAACTCATTTCAACCGTTTCGAGCAAGAAAGTCACGGAAGTTTGGCTGCAATAGCGAATCATTGGTGTTTTGAACGGAAACTTCGACGAACTCACGATACCCTCGAATCTTGTCGAAATCGACGTTACGGGCGAACGGTTCGTTCGAAATGGTCGATTTTGCAAAAATCACAAATAGTTGGATGAAACCAAGGTTTTTTACACGTTTCCAACCAGAAAAAACCATTTTTGTAGCTGGGAACGAAGATTCGACGAATTTGGTCAAAATCGATGTTGCGAACGACCAAACCGTTTGCGATCGGTCGAAAAGCATGAAATTCCTTCATTTGCACGGAATGAACGCATTTCAACCTTTTTGAGCTAGAAAGTCACGGAAGTTTGGCTGCAATAGCGAATCACTGGTGTTTTGAACGAAAACTTCGACGAACTCACGATACCCTCGAATCTTGTCGAAACATATGTTACGGGCGAACGGTTCGTTCGAAATGCTCGATTTTGCAAAAATCACACATAGTTGGATAAAACTAAGGTTTGTCACACGTTTCCAACCAGAAACAACCATTTTTGTAGCTGGGAATGAAGATTCGACAAATTTGGTCGAAATCGATGTTGCGAACGACCAAACCGTTTGCGATCGGTCAAAATGCATGAAATTCCTTCATTTGCACGGAATGAACGCATTTCAACCGTTTCGAGCAAGAAAGTCACGGAAGTTTGGCTGCAAAAGCGTAACATTGGTGTTTTGAACGGAAACTTCGACGAACTCACGATACCCTCGAATCTTGTCGAAAACGACGTTACGGGCGAACGGTTCGTTCGAAATGCTCGATTTTGCAAAAATTACACATAGTTGGATGAAACTAAGGTTTTTTACACGTTTCCAACCAGAAACAACCATTTTTGTAGCTAGGAAAGAAGATTCGACGAATTTGGTCGAAATCGATGTTGCGAACGACCAAACCGTTTGCGATCGGTCGAAATGCATGAAATTCCTTCATTTGCACGGAATGAACGCATTTCAACCGTTTCGAGCAAGAAAGTCACGGAAGTTTGGCTGCAATAGCGTAACATTGGTGTTTTGAACGGAAACTTCGACGAACTCACGATACCCTCGAATCTTGTCGAAAACGACGTTACGGGCGACCGGTTCGTTCGAAATGCTCGATTTTGAAAAAATTTCACATAGTTGGATGAAACTAAGGTTTTTTACACGTTTCCAACCAGAAACAACCATTTTTGTAGCTGGGAAAGAAGATTCGACGAATTTGGTCGAAATCGATGTTGCGAACGACCAAACCGTTTGCGATCCGTCGAAATGCATGAAATTCCTTCACTTGCACGGAATGAACGCATTTCAACCGTTTCGAGCAAGAAAGTCACGGAAGTTTGGCTGCAATAGCGTAACATTGGTGTTTTGAACGGAAACTTCGACGAACTCACGATACCCTCGAATCTTGTCGAAAACGACGTTACGGGCGAACGGTTCGTTCGCAATGCTCGATTTTGCAAAAATCACGCATAGTTGGATGAAACTAAGGTTTTTCACACGTTTCCAACCAGAAACAACCATTTTTGTAGCTGGGAAAGAAGATTCGACGAATTTGGTCGAAATCGATGTTGCGAACGACCAAACCGTTTGCGATCGGTCGAAATGCATGAAATTCCTTCATTTGCACGGAATGAACGCATTTCAACCGTTTCGAGTAAGAAAGTCACGGTAGTTTGGCTGCAATAGCGTAACATTGGTGTTTTGAACGGAAACTTCGACGAACTCACGATACCCTCGAATCTTGTCGAAAACGACGTTACGGGCGAACGGTTCGTTCGAAATGCTCTATTTTGCAAAAATCACACATAGTTGGATGAAACTAAGGTTTTTCACACGTTTCCAACCAGAAACAACCATTTATGTAGCTGGGAAAGAAGATTCGACGAATTTGGTCGAAATCGATGTTGCGAACGACCAAACCGTTTGCGATCGGTCGAAATGCATGAAATTCCTTCATTTGCACGGAATGAACGCATTTCAACCGTTTCGAGCAAGAAAGTCACGGAACTTTGGCTGCAATAGCGTAACATTGGTGTTTCGAACGGAAACTTCGACGAACTCACGATACCCTCGAATGTTGTCGAAAACGACGTTACGGGCGAACGGTTCGTTCGAAATGCTCGATTTTGCAAAAATTACACATAGTTGGATGAAACTAAGGTTTTTTACACGTTTCCAACCAGAAACAACCATTTTTGTAGCTGGGAAAGAAGATTCGACGAATTTGGTCGAAATCGATGTGCGAACGACCAAACCGTTTGCGATCGGTCGAAATGCATGAAATTCCTTCATTTGCACGGAATGAACGCATTTCAACCGGTTCGAGCAAGAAAGTCACGGAAGTTTGGCTGCAATAGCTTAACATTGGTGTTTTGAACGGAAACTTCGACGAACTCACGATACCCTCGAATCTTGTCGAAAACGACGTTACGGGCGAACGGTTCGTTCGAAATGCTCGATTTTGCAAAAATCACACATACTTGGACGAAACTAAGGTTTTTCACACGTTTCCAACCAGAAACAACCATTTTTGTAGCTGGGAAAGAAGATTCGACGAATTTGGTCGAAATCGATGTTGCAAACGACCAAACCGTTTGCGATCGGTCGAAATGCATGAAATTCCTTCATTTGCACGAAATGAACGCATTTCAACCGTTTCGAGCAAGAAAGTCACGGAAGTTTGGCTGCAATAGCGTAACATTGGTGTTTTGAACGGAAACTTCGACGAACTCACGATACCCTCGAATCTTGTCGAAAACGACGTTACGGGCGAACGGTTTGTTCGAAATGCTCGATTTTGCAAAAATTACACATAGTTGGATGAAACTAAGGTTTTTTACACGTTTCCAACCAGAAACAACCATTTTTGTAGCTGGGAAAGAAGATTCGACGAATTTGGTCGAAATCGATGTTGCGAACGACCAAACCGTTTGCGATCGATCGAAATGCATGAAATTCCTTCATTTGCACGGAATGAACGCATTTCAACCGTTTCAAGCAAGAAAGTCACGGAAGTTTGGCTGCAATAGCGTAACATTGGTGTTTTGAACGGAAACTTCGACGAACTCACGATACCCTCGAATCTTGTCGAAAACGACGTTACGGGCGAACGGTTCGTTCGAAATGCTCTATTTTGCAAAAATCACACATGATTGGATGAAACTAAGGTTTTTCACACGTTTCGAACCAGAAACAACCATTTTTGTAGCTGACAAAGAAGATTCGACGAATTTGGTCGAAATCGATGTTGCGAACGACCAAACCGTTTGCGATCGGTCGAAATGCAAGAAATTCCTTCATTTGCACGGAATGAACGCATTTCAACCGTTTCGAGCAAGAAAGTCACGGAAGTTTGGCTGCAATAGCGTAACATTGGTGTTTTGAACGGAAACTTCGACGAACTCACGATACCCTCGAATCTTGTCGAAAACGACGTTACGGGCGAACGGTTCGTTCGAAATGCTCTATTTTGCAAAAATCACACATAGTTGGATGAAACTAAGGTTTTTCACACGTTTCCAACCAGAAACAACCATTTTTGTAGCTGGGAAAGAAGATTCGACGAATTTGGTCGAAATCGATGTTGCGAACGACCAAACCGTTTGCGATCGGTCGAAATGCATGAAATTCCTTCATTTGCACGGAATGAACGCATTTCAACCGTTTCGAGCAAGAAAGTCACGGAACTTTGGCTGCATAGCGTAACATTGGTGTTTTGAACGGAAACTTCGACGAACTCACGATACCCTCGAATGTTGTCGAAAACGACGTTACGGGCGAACGGTTCGTTCGAAATGCTCGATTTTGCAAAAATTACACATAGTTGGATGAAACTAAGGTTTTTTACACGTTTCCAACCAGAAACAACCATTTTTGTAGCTGGGAAAGAAGATTCGACGAATTTGGTCGAAATCGATGTTGCGAACGACCAAACCGTTTGCGATCGGTCGAAATGCATGAAATTCCTTCATTTGCACGGAATGAACGCATTTCAACCGTTTCGAGCAAGAAAGTCACGGAAGTTTGGCTGCAAAAGCGTAACATTGGTGTTTGAACGGAAACTTCGACGAACTCACGATACCCTCGAATCTTGTCGAAAACGACGTTACGGCGAACGGTTCGTTCGAAATGCTCGATTTTGCAAAAATCACACATACTTGGACGAAACTAAGGTTTTCACACGTTTCCAACCAGAAACAACCATTTTTGTAGCTGGAAAGAAGATTCGACGAATTTGGTCGAAATCGATGTTGCAAACGACCAAACCGTTTGCGATCGGTCGAAATGCATGAAATTCCTTCATTTGCACGAAATGAACGCATTTCAACCGTTTCGAGCAAGAAAGTCACGGAAGTTTGGCTGCAATAGCGTAACATGGTGTTTTGAACGAAACTTCGACGAACTCACGATACCCTCGAATCTTGTCGAAAACGACGTTACGGCGAACGGTTCTTTCGAAATGCTCTATTTTGCAAAAATCACACATAGTTGGATGAAACTAAGGTTTTTTACACGTTTCCAACCAGAAACAACCATTTTTGTAGTTGGGAAAGAAGATTCGACGAATTTGGTCGAAATCGATGTTGCGAACGACCAAACCGTTTGCGATCGGTCGAAATGCATGAAAATCCTTCATTTGCACGGAATGAACGCATTTCAACCGTTTCGAGCAAGAAAGTCACGGAAGTTTGGCTGCAATAGCGTAACATTGGTGTTTTGAACGGAAACTTCGACGAACTCACGATACCCTCGAATCTTGTCGAAAACGACGTTACGGGCGAACGGTTCGTTCGAAATGCTCGATTTTGCAAAAATCACACATAGTTGGATGAAACTAAGGTTTGTCACACGTTTCCAACCAGAAACAACCATTTTTGTAGCTGGGAAAGAAGATTCGACGAATTTGGTCGAAATCGATGTTGCGAACGACCAAACCGTTTGCGATCGGTCGAAATGCATGAAATTCCTTCATTTGCACGGAATGAACGCATTGTAACCGTTTCGAGCAAGAAAGTCACGGAAGTTTGGCTGCAATAGCGTAACATTGGTGTTTTGAACGGAAACTTCGACGAACTCACGATACCCTCGAATCTTGTCGAAAACGACGTTACGGGCGAACGGTTTGTTCGAAATGCTCGATTTGCAAAAATTACACATAGTTGGATGAAACTAAGGTTTTTTACACGTTTCCAACCAGAAACAACCATTTTTGTAGCTGGGAAAGAAGATTCGACGAATTTGGTCGAAATCGATGTTGCGAACGACCAAACCGTTTGCGATCGATCGAAATGCATGAAATTCCTTCATTTGCACGGAATGAACGCATTTCAACCGTTTCAAGCAAGAAAGTCACGGAAGTTCGGCTGCAATAGCGTAACATTGGTGTTTTGAACGGAAACTTCGACGAACTCACGATACCCTCGAATCTTGTCGAAAACGACGTTACGAGCGAACGGTTGGTTCGAAATGCTCTATTTTGCAAAAATCACACATAGTTGGATGAAACTAAGGTTTTTCACACGTTTCGAACCAGAAACAACCATTTTTGTAGCTGACAAAGAAGATTCGACGAATTTGGTCGAAATCGATGTTGCGAACGACCAAACCGTTTGCGATCGGTCGAAATGCAAGAAATTCCTTCATTTGCACGGAATGAACGCATTTCAACCGTTTCGAGCAAGAAAGTCACGGAAGTTTGGCTGCAATAGCGTAACATTGGTGTTTTGAGCGGAAACTTCGACGAACTCACGATACCCTCGAATCTTGTCGAAAACGACGTTACGGGCGAACGGTTCGTTCGAAATGCTCTATTTTGCAAAAATCACACATAGTTGGATGAAACTAAGGTTTTTCACACGTTTCGAACCAGAAACAACCATTTTTGTAGCTGACAAAGAAGATTCGACGAATTTGGTCGAAATCGATGTTGCGAACGACCAAACCGTTTGCGATCGGTCGAAATGCATGAAATTCCTTCATTTGCACGGAATGAACGCATTCCAACCGTTTCGAGCAAGAAAGTCACGGAAGTTTGGCTGCAATAGCGTAACATTGGTGTTTTGAACGGAAACTTCGACGAACTCACGATACCCTCGAATCTTGTCGAAAACGACGTTACGGGCGAACGGTTCGTTCGAAATGCTCGATTTTGCAAAAATCACACATAGTTGGATGAAACTAAGGTTTTTCACACGTTTCCAACCAGAAACAACCATTTTTGTAGCTGGAAAGAAGATTCGACGAATTTGGTCGAAATCGATGTTGCGAACGACCAAACCGTTTGCGATCGATCGAAATGCATGAAATTCCTTCATTTGCACGGAATGAACGCATTTCAACCGTTTCAAGCAAGAAAGTCACGGAAGTTTGGCTGCAATAGCGTAACATTGGTGTTTTGAACGGAAACTTCGACGAACTCACGATACCCTCGAATCTTGTCGAAAACGACGTTACGGGCGAACGGTTCGTTCGAAATGCTCTATTTTGCAAAAATCACACATGATTGGATGAAACTAAGGTTTTTCACACGTTTCGAACCAGAAACAACCATTTTTGTAGCTGACAAAGAAGATTCGACGAATTTGGTCGAAATCGATGTTGCGAACGACCAAACCGTTTGCGATCGGTCGAAATGCAAGAAATTCCTTCATTTGCACGGAATGAACGCATTTCAACCGTTTCGAGCAAGAAAGTCACGGAAGTTTGGCTGCAATAGCGTAACATTGGTGTTTTGAACGGAAACTTCGACGAACTCACGATACCCTCGAATCTTGTCGAAAACGACGTTACGGGCGAACGGTTCGTTCGAAATGCTCTATTTTGCAAAAATCACACATAGTTGGATGAAACTAAGGTTTTTCACACGTTTCCAACCAGAAACAACCATTTTTGTAGCTGGGAAAGAAGATTCGACGAATTTGGTCGAAATCGATGTTGCGAACGACCAAACCGTTTGCGATCGGTCGAAATGCATGAAATTCCTTCATTTGCACGGAATGAACGCATTTCAACCGTTTCGAGCAAGAAAGTCACGGAACTTTGGCTGCAATAGCGTAACATTGGTGTTTTGAACGGAAACTTCGACGAACTCACGATACCCTCGAATGTTGTCGAAAACGACGTTACGGGCGAACGGTTCGTTCGAAATGCTCGATTTTGCAAAAATTACACATAGTTGGATGAAACTAAGGTTTTTTACACGTTTCCAACCAGAAACAACCATTTTTGTAGCTGGGAAAGAAGATTCGACGAATTTGGTCGAAATCGATGTTGCGAACGACCAAACCGTTTGCGATCGGTCGAAATGCATGAAATTCCTTCATTTGCACGGAATGAACGCATTTCAACCGGTTCGAGCAAGAAAGTCACGGAAGTTTGGCTGCAATAGCGTAACATTGGTGTTTTGAACGGAAACTTCGACGAACTCACGATACCCTCGAATCTTGTCGAAAACGACGTTACGGGCGAACGGTTCGTTCGAAATGCTCGATTTTGCAAAAATCACACATACTTGGACGAAACTAAGGTTTTTCACACGTTTCCAACCAGAAACAACCATTTTTGTAGCTGGGAAAGAAGATTCGACGAATTTGGTCGAAATCGATGTTGCAAACGACCAAACCGTTTGCGATCGGTCGAAATGCATGAAATTCCTTCATTTGCACGAAATGAACGCATTTCAACCGTTTCGAGCAAGAAAGTCACGGAAGTTTGGCTGCAATAGCGTAACATTGGTGTTTGAACGGAAACTTCGACGAACTCACGATACCCTCGAATCTTGTCGAAAACGACGTTACGGGCGAACGGTTCTTTCGAAATGCTCTATTTTGCAAAAATCACACATAGTTGGATGAAACTAAGGTTTTTTACACGTTTCCAACCAGAAACAACCATTTTTGTAGTTGGGAAAGAAGATTCGACGAATTTGGTCGAAATCGATGTTGCGAACGACCAAACCGTTTGCGATCGGTCGAAATGCATGAAAATCCTTCATTTGCACGGAATGAACGCATTTCAACCGTTTCGAGCAAGAAAGTCACGGAAGTTTGGCTGCAATAGCGTAACATTGGTGTTTTGAACGGAAACTTCGACGAACTCACGATACCCTCGAATCTTGTCGAAAACGACG